>JAMLFY010000005.1:16213016-16808921 GCA_030441495.1 Dalbergia oliveri | reverse complement strand
TCAAAATTAAAACCAATGAAAATAACTATTAGCTATTGAGTAAAAATTTAAATAATAAAAATTTAAAAATACTTACAATAAATATAATCACAAACAATAAATATTTATACAAGAATATTATTTATAAATCTAGAAATGAATAACTAATAAAATTATTATTTATTGTATTTTATATTTGGTCATGTATTTACTTAAAATTAAAATTATTTATAATAGCAAGACGATAATTATCGTATAATGGTTTTACATTTTCCTACATAGCTCAACGAAAAATATATCTTGCCCGTATGATAAGTGTTTTTCCATATCAAAATATCCAAGTGTAACAAGTGCAACAAAGAAGCACATTAAATACGAGCTATTTTTCCCTTTGATTAAATCCCCCGTCGTTGGTTTTAATCTTTAGACCACTTCAAACTTGAATCTCATGCCGCTCATTATTTCTTCTCCCCTATTTTATAATCAACACAAATCATTTAATGTTTCCAATCATGGTATCCATTTTAAGGGTATAAATAAAAAAAAATTAATACTACCAAATAATACAAACGGACATGTATTTTGGAACATAAAAAAGTCAAAAATTAACATTTATTCTAAAATAGGAGAGTAATTGATTTATCAATCAAAGATCTTACATGAATTTATGAAATATATGAAATTAAAAATTAGAACATTTTCTGAATTTTTTTAAAAATTAATCTACGTGTTAAACCATATGTCCAAACTTATATTCTGTCAAGTTTTCAAAATGGGGGGCTGAGTTGGACCAAATGACAATTACAGATCATTGAACCTGAAGTCCATTGACTTACTCCACTAGCGTCCAAGCTAATTAGAAATTGATAGCACTAGAGACGTATTGTTGGTTAACGTGTTGAAACACAACGCAACATCATAGACTTGCGGGAGACTAGCTAGAGAGGATGACTTCGACAATTCGAATGTTGATTCTACATGCTGGACCGGCATTCAGGATATTTATATCCACACACTTCGCAAAATTCATTTTAATACCCTTATCTTCGGGGAATTAGCCTTGACTTTATGTTTGGTTTGGTGTTTTTTTATCAAATAAAATACAATCATTTTTTTTTTTGAAATATGACATTATTATAATTTTGTCTCTCTGTTTTTAAAATATACTCTATTATCTCCTATAAAATTAAGTACTATCTTCAATTCATTTTAACTTTTGTTTTAATTCTTCATTTTCTCATCTATATCATTTTACTTTTGACTAAAATACACTTTATTAATAGTTATATATATTAATATTTTACAAAATAAAATATTTATAGCTTATAATAATATAAATACTACCATATATAATATGATTTTTAAATTATTGTTATGTTGGAAAACACATTATTAATTGTAAGAATAGTTTTTAATAATAAATTTTAAAACAATTATGTATTTTCTCAACTATCAATTTCAGAATATTAAAGTATATTTTTATAGTTATATTACAATTTGTTCTATTATTTTCTTTGTGATTCATCTTTATATTTAAAATTACACAAATAATGTTTATTTTCATATACATTAATATTCTAAAATCAACATCACAAAGAACAGGTAATTTTTATAATTTAAAAAGTAATTATTATTACTATTATTAATTTATTCTTTTAATATAGTAAAATTTTAAAAGTTAAACATATGTATATATCAATATATCAATATTTTTTTATTACTATAACGTACATATATTTTAATTTGTAAAAAGAAATGTATATATGTATATATAGTGATTAACAAAGGATATCTCTTGATTAAAATAAAATAATAAGTGATGAAAAAATAGAGAATTAATTAAAAATTTGAAAACGAATTAAAGTGCAGCTCTTTTCAAATATTTAGGGAGGGGAGATATATTTTACAAATTAACGGGATGAAAGTGTAATAAAGTCTTCTTTCAATGGAGAGAATTGTATTTTACTTTTTTTTTAGGTGCTTCAATTTATAAAAAATAATTTTTTATTTGTAAAATTGAAAAGTTGAGGTGTTTAATCTTAATTTTTAAAAGTCAAGAGCAGCGTTCTCTAAGAAGTTCTCACAAAATACTTTTCAGAACTAATATGTATAATCTATAAAATTTAAAAGACTAATTAATGTAACCTTTTATTAATAAGAAGATCCTAATTTCTAAAATTTACTCTCTTCAATTGTTATGTCCATTCTAGTCATTTAAATTTTAAGATAAGTTTTATAATAGATTTATCAAATACTATCTTATGACCTCTTTTTATTAAGATAAAGTTTTACACTATTTTATTGAACAGCACTATTATAATTTTTTCAAGAGTAAATTTTAGAAAGTTTAGATAGTTCTACATCTATAGAGAAGTCTAATTGAAACCTAAGCCATTAGCCGAAAATATTTGTTGGCAAAATGTATTGTTGTTCATTAAATATTTCACTAAGCAAATGAAATTCATAGAAAAAATTAGTAAATTACTAAAAAATTAGAACATTTTCTGAATTTCAGAAAGAATATGATTTTAAGAGTTTTCTACACGTTAAGTCATATGTCCAAACTCTATATTATGTCAAAGTTTTCAAAATTTGAGGTCGGACATGGACATAATCTTCATTATTTTGTTTGCAACCTTTATGTTTGTATCCACGAGTCCGACTGAGAGAGGAGAAATTGATGAGTTTGATTCGCTCATACCAATTGAGAGAGAATTGAACACATGACTTCAATGGTTGAAGCACCGCCACCCTTGACTGTAATAACCAATGATATTGTATCGTGACTTATTGCAAGTCACTGTAGGTTGTCATTCGTTGTCCCATTTTGTCTATATAAGTATCTGCAACGTAATTCCTCCGCTAAACGATCCCCATAAAAAAAAAAAAGATGATAGCATATAAAATATACAACAGAAATATTTAAAATATTATTTAATGGTGAATATAATAATTATTGAAAATTAATAGAGAGAAATATTTAAGAATTAAAGTTAAAAGTTTATATGTTAATTTTTTGAATTAGATATTATTTTTTGAATCAAATTATATATATTAAAATAAAAATTTGAATTTTAAATATAAAATAGGAAGTAATTGAGTACATATGTAGCATTATTCTACTAAAAGAAATAGAGTGAATAAATTTATATATATATATATATATATATATAATTATCATATGAATAAATGTGTACTATTTATTCAAATAAAATTTGGATGATAGCATAGAAAATATATAGAAAAAAAATACTTAAAATATCATCTAATGGTTAATATAGTCATTATTGGAAATCAAGAGAGAAATATTTAAGAATTAGAAAAGAATCATATATTAATTTTTTGAGTCTTATATTCCAAATTTTATTAATTTTACTAATATTAATAATATCTATATATTATAAAATCATACATCCTATATATATATTAATATCTATCATATGGTTTGCTCAAAGTTACTCAAAGAATGATTACATTTATTCTTCAATTTTTTTTTCAAATTGTATTTAAGTGATTACTACGAATCATTTTAATTTTGAATGAAATTTTAGTAATCATCTAATAATGACAAATGAGCAATGAATAAACTACAATTCTTTCATTGTGTTTGTCTTATAGAAAGACTATTACAATATCAATACAAATTATTATATTTATGTTAAAAACAATACAAATATCTAAATCTAAAAGGTTATACATACATTGTTCCAAGAGAATTTCCTAATAAGAAAAATCATTTACAATAAAACAACATCTTCCAATTTATTGCAACCACTAATTGAAGAATCCCAAACAAAAGTTCATTCATTCACTAATCTTATCCCAATTATGCAATTTATAGCATTGATGAGACAATATAAGATAACATTTACCTGCAACTAATAAAGATTAAATTGAATAAAATAAAGAGAGGTAATATATTATAACAAAATGAAGCTATGAATGAAAAACTCATATTAATCAAATATTGCTGATAACTTTATCACCAAATGAGAATAAAATGAGACAATAAGATAAGATATAATAAAACAAAATATAAAAAATGGAAGGGGTGAATCATTTTCGCATAGATTTGAGTCTAGTAACATGTGGAACAATCGATAATGCTTTAATTTGGTAAATGAATTAGACGAAGATGTCACACTAAATTACAAAATTACAAACCAAAAACAATTGTTATAGAATGCAAGAACACATTGAAAAGGAAAAATGATGAAAAAGAAAATCATCGTATCATAATGAATTTGAGCCCATAATTGGAACAATAAATTGAAAGAAAAGAGGGATACACCATAATGAATTTGAGCACATAACCAACAATAAATCAAAAGAAAAGAGGAATACCAATTGGATGCATGACACAAAAATATATAGAATATCAAAGGAAAACAATATATGCCAAATCAATCACGGCAAAACAATATTGTATCTTTCAATGATTTATCTAATCATAATTATTTATTATTTTGATAATTTTATTTGATTTATTAATTATGAAGCGATAATAAAAGGATTTCATACAATATTGCAATAAATTGATATGATATTTACAATTTTTTAAAAATAAAAATAATTACATATAAAATTCTAATTGAAGGAGAATTCACCATGTGAAAAAACTTTCTCAAGAATGGATTCCTAATTATATTATTACTAGTGTAGTACCCATGCATAGCATGAACCAATTAAATAAGTCAAATATAAATATTGATAAATATATTGAATCAATTGAATTAATTTAATATTATTCAATACACTGATTCAATGTCCCCTTTTGTCTATGTAAGTTTCTACAACATACTTCCTCTGTTGCATGTTTTGTGTCCATTTGTTTTAAAATTTTTATTTTACCTTATTTATCTATTTATTAAATCAAAATAAAATTAATTTTTTGGCAGTTATACTTTTGTTATAATTAACGATAACCAATCTTTTTTTTAAGAAATATTATACTTATTAAACAGAGACAATCTTATCAATTAACACATTTTTATACTATTATCAACATTCATTATATTTATTAATTTCTTAAGATGTGTGTGTTTTTCTTTTATTTAGATAGATAACATGGAACGGAGGGAGTATTTCGTATGAATATGCAACAAAGGTCTCCCTGTTGTATCATACTCCCTCTTGTTGCATGTTATCTGTCCATTTTTATTAAAATTTTTGTTTCACATCATCTATCCATTTATTAAATGAAGACAACATTAATTTTTTTTACCAGTTATATCCTTATTATAATTAAAGTTAACCTATATATTTTTATTTTTTTAAGAGAATAATTAGACTTATTAAATATGGGCAATGTTGTCAATTAACACATTTTTACAATATTATCAATATTCATTTATTATTTTCTTAAGATGTGTGTTTTTTTGGTTTTGGACAGATAACATACAAAGGAGGGATTACATTTAGTGGTTGAAAAGTTCCTCCTATTTTGTATCCACAATTATTCAGTTCATGAAGCTTATAACTTTTAATTTAATGGGCTTCTAAAATGGTGGAACTTACTCCCTCAATTTCAAAATATCTATTAATTTTGACCAAATACAATTATTAAGAAAGATAATAAATGATATTTGTAATGGAGTAAAATATAATGAATGAATTAATATATCTCTATATATTAATTAATACAGCATAATGTTCAAGGCTAATATTAAATAGAATGCTTTGAAAATGAGAAATTAATTAGAGTTAATATTGGATAAGCAAAATTAATACTTTATTGAAATATGAAATTGATAGATATTTTAAAATATGAAGTTATCTAAATTTGCAAATATTCTAAACGGGAGAAAGTAACTTAGTGTAGATTGAGCTGCCAACTCCACCCAATTTTTCTAAAAATGAGACTTTATGTTTTTAGAGCATTGAACTCATACCAAAGTTTTGAAACTTAATTTTTTAATAACCTTAGGGTATTGGTTAGCAAAACCCAATAATTATTGCATAAATAAAACAAAAAGACAATTTTGTCAATATAAACTAAATTTTTTAATAGTTATGCATTTTAAATGATTTCTTAATAATTTATGTCTCTAAACCTTAAAAGGCAATTATTTCTGGATGGATGGAATATTGTTTTAAAAGTTTCTTACATTTAAGACCATGCATCAAAAACCTAAACCCTGTCTTGTTTGTGAAATTTGATGTCAGACATGTGAATGTGACATACTCTTTATTTTGGTTGCCACCCTCTAGTTTAAGGCAAAAACGTCCAAATGCAACCACAGATACGCAATTGCCGGAGAAAGTCACCTTGAAAGAACAAATTAAATGCACATTCATTAATCATCCATCTACTCTACGTGCACACAAGAAGTTGGGTGGAAATTCATACCTTGACTATAAAAGCCAATGGTTTTGTGATATCTTGCATGTCACTATGTCTGTGATGTCTCCTATTGTCTATATAAGCATCTGCAGCATAGCTTATATGAATGTGCCTCACAAGTCTCTGGCTGTATTAGTGTACTACACATTCAGTGACTGAAAAAATCTCCTCCTATATTGCCTTTAGCATTTCCAATGCTTCATACCATGAAGCTTATACCGCTTTGGGGATTTCTTCTTATTATGTCCTTTTGTGGCTTCTTTAGGGCCACTTCACCTCATGTTGCAAGCTTTTCTTTCATGAGTGATGCAGTGATGAAGATAGAAGGCCGTGAAGCAGATGCTCTGCTGAAGTGGAAAGTGAGCCTTGACAACCAAAGCCAGGCTTTCCTATCTTTATGGACCATTAATAGTCCTTGCAATAATTGGGTGGGAATTGAATGTGATGATGTGTCCAAATCCATCTCCAAGCTAAACCTTTCTAGCTTTGGACTGAGAGGTACGCTTCAAAGTCTCAATTTCTCATCACTTACGAATATCGTTTCCATAGATTTACAAAACAACTCCTTTTATGCAATGATTCCCAACCGAATTGGGGTAATGTCCAATCTGGACACTCTAGATTTTTCCTTTAATAATTTCTCTGGTAGCATTCCCAAAAGCATTGGTAATTTGTCCAAACTCTCCTATCTTAGTCTTGGACACAATCTTTCTGGCTCCATTCCTCAAGAAATTGGATTTCTGAAACAAACAGTTTATCTTGATATGTCTAATAACTTCCTCTCTGGTACAATCCCTTCTATAATTGGAAACATGAGCAAGTTATGGGGTCTTTTCCTTTATGGCAACAATCTCTCTGGCTCCATTCCAGATGAAGTCGGAAAAATGTACTCTCTTCGTACAATCCAATTGGCAGGGAATAACCTTTCTGGGCCAATCCCACCATCCATCGGTAACTTATCCAACATGGAATCTATTGTCATATTTCAAAATAAATTCTCTGGACCAATTCCTTCCACTATTGGAAACTTGACAAAGCTCACTGTGTTAGCATTATTCTCAAATGAATTTAGTGGCAACATTCCAATGGAAATGAATAGGATTACCAATTTGGAAGATTTGCAGTTGTCTTATAATAATTTCATAGGCCACTTGTCACAAAACATTTGTCTTGGTGGAAAGCTAACAGGCTTTGGTGCTAACAGCAACTGTTTAACTGGTCCAATTCCAATGAGTCTGAAAAATTGCTCTACTCTGTTAAGAGTGAGGCTTGAACAAAATCAATTGGTCGGAAATATATCAGAGGATTTTGGTGTGTATCCAAATTTGGACTTCATTGATTTGAGTGACAATAATTTTTATGGCCACCTATCATCAAATTGGGGGAAGTGCCATAGCTTGACAAGCCTCAAGATCTCCAACAACAATTTATCAGGTGGTATACCATCAATTAGGTGATGCAATCAACTTGCATGTCCTTGAGCTATCTTCAAACCATCTCACAGGAGAAATTCCAAAGGAACTAGGAAAATTGACTTCATTGATCAAGCTATCGTTAAGCAACAATAATCTGTCAAGAAACATTCCCATACAAACAGCATCATTGCAGGAACTTGACACCTTGGAGCTTGCTGCAAATGATCTCGGTGGTTTCCTCACAGAAGAGCTTGGAAGGTTGCCCAGGTTACTGCACTTGAATTTGAGCCAAAATAAATTCAATGGAAATATTCCTATTGAATTTGGTCAATTCAAGGTTCTTCAAAGTCTTGATCTTATTGCTGGAACTTTTTGCGTGGAACCATTCCAGCAACATTTGGGCAGTTGAAATACTTAGAAACATTGAATGTTTCTCATAATAATCTTTCTAGTGTCATCCCCTCCAGTTTTGATGAGATGTTAAGCTTGACTAATATTGATATTTCATACAACCAACTAGAGGGCCAACTTCCAAACAATCTGGCCTTCAGAAAAGCTCCAATAGAAGCATTGAGAAACAATAAAGGTTTGTGTGGCAATGTCACTGGGATGGAGCCTTGCCCAACATCAAGGAGCAAATCTCATCATCACAAGGCTAAAAAAGTTGTACAGCTAGTTTTACCCCAAACTTTGGGTATTCTAATGCTGGCACTCTTGGTCTTTGTAATCTCAAGTTGTCTATATGGAAGTGGAAAAGAAAGCAAGACTCTAGAGAGACAAACTCAAAATTTATTTGCGATATGGAGTTATGATGGCAGGATAGTGTATGAGAACATTATTGAAGCCACAGAGGAGTTTGATGTCAAGTATCTAATTGGAGTTGGAGGGCATGGATCAGTTTATAGAATGAGTTGTCCTCAAGGTCAAATTATCACTGTAAAGAAACTCCACGTTGTAAATGAGGAAATTCCTAACCTAAAAGCTTTCCATAGTGAGATTCAAGTTTTAATAGAATTCAACATCGTAATATTGTGAAGTTATATGGGTTTTGTTTTCATTCACGATATTCCTTTTTGGTGTATGAGTTTATGGAAAGGGGTAGCATTGATAAGATTCTAGCCAGTGATGCTCAAGCAATGGAATTTGATTGGAATAGAAGGGTGAATGTTGTTAAAGGAGTAGCTAGAGCATTGTGCTATATGCACCATGATTGTTCTCCTCCAATTGTTCATAGGGACATATCAGCAAAGAATGTTCTTTTAGACTTAGAATATGAGGCTCATGTCTTAGATTTTGTAAAGGAAGCTTCTTAATCCAAATTCATCCAACTTGACCTCATTTGCTTGGACCTTTGGATACGCTACTCCAGGTATGTTTCCTTTGTTCTTTGAACTAATCTAGTTAAGGAATATATGATTCTATATATATAATTTTTCATTGGAATTCATTTACGCATACTATTTAATAATTACTTTTATTTCTTGCTTTCATTAATTACTAATATTTTACTATTTTATGAGTTATGATATTTCTTTTAATTTACTTCAGAACTTGCTTACACAATGGAAGTGAATGAAAAATGTGATGTTTATAGCTTTGGGATATTAACCTTGGAAATGCTTTTGGAAAGCATCCCGGAGAGGTTACAGAATCTATAGTCTTACCACATGCACCTTTGAGCATAATGGCACTTGTCTCGACACTTGATAGTTTGCTATTGAAGGATAAGTTGGATCAACGCCTTCCTCATCCTACAAATCAAATTGTGAAGGAATTGGTATCAATTATAAGGATAGCAAGTGCATGTTTGACTGAAAGTCCATGTGTTCGTCCTACCATGGAGCAAGTAAAGAAGGAACTTGCGGTGCCAAAGGCAGCTTCTATGGATTAATTTCTCCCTATCACATAAAGGTTTAACTTCACAAAGATGTTTGAGCCCCTCCTTTTGTTATCTCTTTTGTGTTATAAATTTGTCTTAATTGTCTGATACATGTAATATTTTGCATAAAGTAAGGAAATATTCAGTGTTAAACTATCAATAAAGTGTCTCAGTAAATGTCCTTAGTTGCCGCTATGTAGCAAACAAGTGCAAATAGAATGTTATACTTTTCTTAATGAATAGTCATCTTTGGTTTTTCTGCCTTGGATTAGGATGTCATTGTATCTCACTTTAAATTTATCTTGAAAATATAGTCACCTTTGCTAATGTATATCATTAAAATCTCTTTGATATGGTCTGCTACTTCATGTTTTCTATATGCATTAAAAAAAAGGATTAATAATTAAGATTTACTAATTTATTTGTTGTTACCTAGCTCATTTCAAAATAAGATGTACTCACCTTTAAACAAATAACCAAATGAGTAATTTTATCAAAATGTGCCCTTTTGAAGAATTATAAAATTGGTTTAATTTCAAGAGAAAACTAATTTATGTGCAAAAACTTATGTACAAAACTCGATGTATGTGACACACGCAATAGATTGTTATTGAATTATTTTGTATTGAAAACAAAATTTTGTTACTATATGAACGATATTGCACTTTCTTATTTCAATTTTGTTTTCTTTTTGTATTCCTAGTAATAATTTTTCTCGTGATGATATTTCTATTTTTCACACAACAATAAATAACAATAATAATACATGAAAAAGATGTCTTACACTACAAGAAAATTGCCATATACCTACGGAATCTTTAGCTACACATACAGAAATTGTAGGTATAGATAACATATAGCCACAAATATATAGGACCGTCACTATACGTTTTAGGGAGAATATTAATACCTGTGGGTATTGAACATCTATACCTACATTTATATTTTGCTATCACTATAAACTTTTTTACCGTGGTTATAAGTAACATATACCTACACTTATAATTTACCGTCACTATAAATTTTTTTTTTACCGTGGGTATAAAGAATATATACCCACACTCATATTATAGTGTCACTATACAATTTTTTTACCGTGGGTATAGATGTATATCCACACTTATTGTCATTAGTTTTTTTAGTATTGGCGCCGATCTCACTTTTATTTCCCCCTTTTTTCCTCTTCTCCCAACTCTCAATCACAACGCTCAGGGTGGGAAGAAGCTAAAAGGCTAAAAGCTATTGCATCCCCTTTGCCGTCACAGCCCGCCGTCACGTCGCCGATAGCCCCGCAAGCCCTCGCGTGCAGGCGAGGCCCGTCGGCCGTGCCGCGAAGCGAGGCCCTGCACCTTCACCATTTGCAGCCCAGCGAGAGCCGCTGGACCGTCGCGTTGCCATCGGAGCCCAGCGAGAGCCCTCGTGCACCCAACCCCTTCGCCATCGCTTCTCCAAACTCAACCCGCCGTGGAGTCCTGGCCGGTCGCCGTCGTACAACCACACACAACCACATGACGCGGCCGAAGAAGAAGAAGAACCACCCAAGCGCTCTGTTTCACCACCGCCGTGAACCCCTTCTTGCCTTTGCTTCGCCGCCGCTCCAACACTTCCCAACCTTAAAGCTGGCTCCGACACGCCACTCCTCTCCCTCCTCTTCCTCACACTCTCACCAAAGGTAATTTCCCTTGTAACTTCTCTTCTTTTCATTCTCTTCACCCTCTCTTCCTTGTCACCCCCATTTTGTTTTTTTAATTGTATTTCATGTCCGCATCTCAACCTAACTATGCCAGATTTATCTCTTATTTTCATTCTATGATTTTTTTCCTGAAACTATGCATAAATTTAGTTCCATCTACATGAGATTTCAGCTTACTAGATTAGCGCTAATTTGAAATGAGAGTGGAAATGATTGAGAGTTTGTGTTTGACTCTGTTTGGTCTTTTTGAGAGTTTGTGTATCCAAATTTTCTTATCATCATTTTCTTTCTATTTAATCAGATCTTTTGGTTATTATGCATCAGATTATCATGTTCATTTTTGTTCTAGGTTCTTCAGGTTCAATTCAGATAAGGGTGTTGTCTCCATTGCAAGGTCAAAACCAAGGCTGAAGTTGCTACCATTCATGAGGTTAGTGGACGTAGATGAATTGTTTGAGTATGCTGGCTGTAATCCCAAATTGATGGTTGCCTACTGTAGATGCTGTTGTGTGTTCTCAAGAGCACTTGCATATGCAATCCTACCATACACATATATAGGACATTTGTTCTGCATGCTTGTGTATCCAAGTAAAATAATTGTCCTTTATGCTAATTAAGCTATACATACACATATGAATGGCATGAGTAACAAACCATTAAAAAGGAATATAAGAAATTCATGTCTAAGTGTTTATCCCATACTTTTCTAGCCCCTATATGAATTTTGAAGCATGTTTAAGTGTGATTTGTGAGAACTTGATGAGATGGTTCTGTATAATATGCAAGAATATGTGCGTTAAATTTTATAAGTCATGTTGATCATAATATGATTACAATCTAAAGTGTTTTATGTAAATTGAATTTGTCTTATGTCATAGACTATTATAGCTATCACAGATCCTTTAAATAAGAAACGTGTTATAGTTCTCATTGTTATTCTATTCATTTACTTCTTTACATATCTTGAATTGTAGCACTCTGATGGATTCTAGAGATTGGATGAGTGATCCTACAAAAAAATCTGAAGAATACATTCGGGGGTTAATGAGTTTCTTGAATTCGCATTTCGAAATTTAGAAACTGATGGTAAAATCTTTTGTCCTTGCAAAAAGTGTGCCAACACTCACCTTCGTAGTAGAACTAGTGTCTATTTGCACCTAACTGATCCACATCGAGGGTTCCTTCTAGGGTATAGACAATGGATTTTCCATGGTGAAAGGCCTACTATACATTCAAATAGACCAATTGAAGAGCCTATAGAAATGGAGCATGACATGGAAGGACTACTTGAAGATGCTTTTGCAATGCATCCTATGGAAGAAGAAACCCACGATAATAATGAAGAAAGGAACCCACAACAAGGAGGAGAAATGCTGACAAGTTTTATCATTTGCTTAAAGAGAATGAGCAAATGCTTTACCCAAATTGCAAGAAGTTTACTAGGTTATCTTTTATGGTACATTTGTACCATTTAAAGTGTCTTCACGGTTGGAGTGACAAATCATTCTCTATGTTATTGGAATTATTGAAGGATGCTTTACCAGAAGGAAATGTCTTGCCCGAGTCATACTATGAGACGAAGAAGTTAATTTCAGGATTGGGTTTGGGGTATGAGAAAATTCATGCTTGTCCTAATGATTGTTTATTGTTTTGGGACAACTATAAAAAAGAAGAAGAATGTCCAAAGTGTGGTGAGTCAAGGTGGAAATCAAAAAATGAGGAAGCACAAGTGAATGATAAGTTGAAGAAAGTACCGGCAAAGATCCTTCGATGGTTTCCATTGAAGCCAAGACTGCAAAGGCTCTTCAAATCCTCTAAAACTCTGAGTTGATGAGATGGCATTCAGAGGGTAGAACAAAGGATGGTTCTCTTAGGCATCCGGCTGACTCTCTTGCTTGGAGTGAATTTGATGCTCGGTATCCAACATTTTCATCTGATGCTCGTAATGTTCGATTAGGCTTAGCTTCTGATGGGTTCAATCCTTTCAAAACTATGAGTATCACTCATAGCACTTGGCCTGTCATCTTAATTCCTTACAATCTTCCACCTTGGATGTGCATGAAACAATCTTTTTTCATGTTATCATTAATCATTCCAGGTCCTAAATCTCCTGGAAATAATATTGATGTGTATTTACAACCATTGGTGAAAGAATTAAAAGAGTTGTGGGATACTGGAATTGAAACCTTTGATGTCTCCAAGAAAGAGCTCTTCCAACTCCGTGTTCCAAGTAATGTGGACCATTAATGACTTCCAGCATATGCCAACTTATCTGGGTGGAGTACTAAAGGCCAATATGCTTGCCCATGTTGTGGTTTTCAACAGCGTCAAAGTGGTTACATCATGGTAGAAAATATTGCTACATGTGTCATCGTCGGTGGTTGGCGCCTGATCACAAGTGGAGGCTTAACAAAAAAGACTTTGATGGAACACATGAATTCAGAGATCAACCTACAATTCTTGATGGCAATTCAGTTTTGAGATATTTGGATGATTTAGAATATGGTGAGAGAGATATAGGTGAGCCCAACCTTTGAAAAAGAAGAGCATCTTTTTTACTTTGCCTTATTGGCAACATAATGTATTGCGTCACAACCTTGATGTGATGCACATTGAGAAAAATGTCTGTGATAACATACTTGGTACATTGTTAAATCAAGCAGGAAAATCAAAGGATAATTATAAGGCACGAAAAGATCTAGTAGATTTGGGTATTAGAAGTGTGCTTCATCCTCAACCACATCCTAACAGGACTAGGGTGATTTTACCTAGGGCATGTTATCAGATGACTACAAAGGAAAATGAAGCTTTCTTGAGTGTTCTAAAGAATGTAAAAGCTCCAGATGAATGCTCGTCAAACATTCCACGTTGTGTGCAAGTAAAGCAGCACAAGATATTTGGGTTAAAAAGTTATGACTGCCATGTGTTGATGCAAGAACTTCTTCCAATTGCATTAAGGGGTTCCTTACCCGATAAAGTCACCTCAGTTTTAGTTAATCTTTGCAATTTTTTTAGACAAATATGTTCAAAGGTGCTGAATGTGGATTCTCTTACGCAATTGGAGTATCAAGTTGTTGAGACACTTTGCCAGCTAGAAACAATTTTTCCTCCATCTTTTTTTACCATAATGGTGCATTTGATAATCCATTTGGCACATGAAGCTAAGGTTGCAGGACCGGTGCAATATAGATGGATGTATCCTATTGAAAGGTATGGACTATTCCTTTTAACCAATAAGAATATATAGATTCAAAACCTAGTAATGAGTTATCTTATGTGTTGCCTTCAGGTTTCTTCTAACATTGAAGTCATTTGTGCGTAATAGAGCACATCCTGAAGGATCTATTGCAGAAGGTTACTTGGCTAATGAGTGTTTGACATTTTGTTCACAATATCTATCTGGGTGGAGACAAGGCTTACTAGACCTAGAAGAACTGATGATGAAATAGATTCAAGTTTAATAGATGATGGAACCTTTTTACATCCAATGGGGAGACCACTAGGATTGAAAAGACAACAAAAGTTCAAAGTAGGGAAACGAAAGAGTGAGAGAACTAGGCTTGACAAGATGGAGTTGTCACAGGCTCATAGATATGTGCTTTTCAACCATGATGCGATAGCTTCATTTATAGAGTAAGGCATAAGTTTAATTTTATTTCTATAGTTTGAGAATTTTGTTAACCAAATAACTCTATTTTCATTGATTTTTAGAGAACACATTGCATTATTAAATAGACGTCTTTACGACGATTGTCTTCAGTTGAACTTGAGAAGCTTCATGTTAAAAAGTTCAATGATTGGTTTAAAGAGAGGGTAAGTAGAAAGAAATTAGTTTCTTTTTTTAATTCTTTTATTACTTATGACTAAGTTATGTTCCTAAAATATTTTAGATTCAACGCTTGGATGAACAAAGGAGTGCACAAGTTCCTGATGAGCTTAGGTGGTTAGCTCGTGGTCCATCAGATATGGCAAGGAGATTTTCCGGCTATGTCATCAATGGTTTTAGATTTCACACAAAGAAAAGAGAGAGATTGTTGAAAACGCAAAATAGTGGAGTAGTCGTGAAGACTAAGATTTCATCTAATGAAATTAACTACTATGGTCAATTAACTGATATCATTCAATTGGATTATTCTGGAAGATATAAAGCTGTGCTTTTCAAGTGTGATTGGGTAGATATCAATAGAGGTTGCAAGAAAGACAAGTTTGGGAGGACTCTTGTAAATTTCAAGTTTTTAAAGCATCCTGGAAAAGATATTTGTGATGACCCATATGTTTTTGCATCACAAGCTAGGAAGGTGTTTTATGTCTGGGATGAGAGAAACAAGGATTGGCCTGTGGTTGAGAACGTAAGAGTGCGAGATGCATATGATATGGGTGATGAAGACCCCAATGATATTGAGCCAATGAGTGAGCAAACCACACATGATATAGATGAAGCAACTCAGAATGAGAATGATTGGCTTAGGAGAGAAGTTAATGATGATGATGAAGTGTTGGAAGTTGAGGCTAATGCTATTGCTATTCATGATGATAGCAATTCTGATGATGATGTTAATCAAGAGGATTGCTTTTAATTGTAATTGATAATACTTTGCTATAATCTGGTGCTTTTATGATCTGCACATTTTTTATTCTTAACCTATTGTTATTTTGCATTTATCTTCTATGCAATCTTGTGTGAGAAATTCATTAAGTGTGTTTTACATTTGATGTTAGCTGCTAAGTTTTGGAATTTAGTCCTTTCTTGTTGATTTATGCTCACTATACTATTGTGCCTATGGTTGATTATATAATATTTTGATTTTAGTTTTTGAAAGAACATATTATAGGCTAAATGGGAAGACGAAGAAAATTAAACATTGTTAATCATAGTAAAGATCTGAATTCAAAGAATGTTTCACAAAACAATGAAGATTCTCGGACTACTCCAAATTCTACCTCAAATCAAGTCCAATCAAGTCATAATGAAGGAACACATTGTGGTTCAACTTCTCCAGAACATGTCATACATGAATCTGTTAAGTTTATTCTTTGCATTCGACATAGAAGCTCTTGAAGAAGGTATATATTTTGCTCTCATTTTTATTCATTTATGTGTATATATATATATATATTGTCTCATACTTATGTCTCTTTTTTTCAATTAGTTGTAGCACCACCTAAAGCAACTAGAGGCCCTACAAAAATGTTAGATGTGTGGGACATGGATCCTGAAGATTTTATAAAAGTTAAGTTAGATGAACTTGGTCGACCTATTGGTGAAGAAGCAAAGACTCTTACTCGATTCATTGGAAGCGTAGTAAGAAGGCCCCAATATGCTCCAATCAACTATACAAGTTGGAAATTAATGCCAAAGAATAACAAAGAGGAGATGCTTAAACTAATAGAGGTTCCATGATTGCTATTTTCCTTTTATCTATGCATTCATAATTTGTGTTATGATTAAATTTATATTCATATTTTTTGGTTTAACATTTTTTATTGTTTAGAGTAAATTTGAGTTCGTTCCTTCGATAAATGATACTATAAGAGAGATGTTGAAATCCGAGATGAATGACAAATGGAGACAATGGAAGCATGATTTAAAGAGAGCATTTGACCCAGGAAGAAGAAGAAATTGCTTCTACATTACCTGATGATCGAGTTGATCAGATCAATATCGTGGTTTAGTTCATCATTGGTTTTAGAAGAAGGCAGGTAAGTTGTTTTACATATATATGTATTTTATATAACATTATACATATATGTGACATTTCCTCCTTATGAATTCTTGCTTTGTCCAGAAAATAAGTGGAATTAATAAGCAAAACCGTGCTAAGCTTGAAGATACCCATTGTATGGGTACAAAAGTCTCCCAGTAGTGATTGATGAAAAGGTTTGTTTGCATTCATTGTTATTGAATTATATATTTTTATGTGAAACTCACAATTTATTTGGTTTTAGAAAGAAAAACAAAGGAGTGTTGCCTGAACGTCATGTGGTATATATTGACACTCGAACTCGTAAGAATGGAACAATTGTCAATGACAAAGCTGCGGTGTTATTGTAAGATTTTATTGTATATGTTTTGTTTCTGCAACTATTTGGTTGATTTTTACTTTGTTGTGTGTCACACTCTTACAAGTATGACTTCTTTTTATATAAATGGTTTTTCAGGATGAAATTAAAAAACACGTACCTGAGGGTGAAACATCCCAAGGATCTCAAAGCAAACAAGGTTGTACATTTTGGAAGGATGACTTGCTTTCAAAAGTACAAGGACCTGAAAATGAAAAGAGAGGACGTGTGCGTTGTTTGGGCAAGATTCCACCAGCCAAAAAGTCAAAAGCTTCATCATCTACAGACACAGATTTGCGTGAAGAAGTTAAACAGATTAAGGGGTTGTTGACAAATGTGCTAAAATTAATGCAAAGCCGTTTGCCAGAAGAAGATGTGCAAAATATCTTACAACTTGCAGAACAGGTATGCTAAGACCTATAACTGTGTGTTTAAAATGTATTAGGAACTTAGTTTTTTGACAAAAGCTAAGGGCTTTTTTTGAATGATGGATCTGATTTATTTGTATGATTGATGTGTTGGATTGTGCAAAACCCTGAAGTTTGAAACCATTCTGAAGTCTCTGTTTTGTCTTTTGGTAGATTTGTTCAATTATGCAAGCCCTGTGTGTGTTGTTTGTTGTAGTCTTGGTGGATACTTATGTATAAAGGAAGAGCCTCTATGTTTTTTGTGCTTAAAGGAAGAGCCCTTTAAGCTTTTTATTGTGGTTGTGTAGTGTATTGGTGCTAGCATTTTTTATTCTTTCAAAGTGGAGTGCTAGGTAGGGTAGGAATCACAGAGATGCACCAATAGTTAAATGCATGCACTTATACTAAAAATTACATGCTATTCTGAAAATTCTAAAATAAAAGTTTGACGTAGTTTCATCATAACCTTTTTTTTCTTATTTGGCTATCAAATGTCTCTATCTCTTGGTTACCCCACATATCTCAGTCATGTCCTCAACCACAGCACTAAATGCCTATTCCATCTCTCTATCATTGTAAGTCATTTTCAGTTCCCTATTGGCTAAAGGCTATCATATCATCAAGACCTTCCCCTCCCTCTCCCAACCTCACCCCCCTAAGAGTTGCAATCATTTCCATCTTACTTGGACTTCATACGCATCTGAGAGCTAGTCAATATCAAATCATTAATAAAACTAATTGTTAGCTTTGCTTGATATGACTAAGAATTAAGCTCACTTATTAATTATTAGGCTGGCTAGCTAGTTTAATAGTCAATGATCTTACATTTAGTGTATGCAATAATTAATTAGATATATAGTATAGTTCATCTTCAGTTGTTCCTGCTTCCATACCTCAAGCCTAGATATACATATATCCACATTATTTTGCTCTCTTGGCAGCATATGTTTCATGGGGATGGAGCAACTAAACGTATTTTAGTTAAAGGTTAAAATTACAGCCTAGAAGTGGACCTGACCTACTTATAATCCAACTAGTATCTATCCTTGTTGTCTAACAAATGGGACAATGATGGGTCAGAATATGTATACTTTCAAACAATATTGTGACTTGTATGTATGGTATAGTGCTAAGCTAACTGATCAAGGGGTGATGAGATCAGTGATAGAGAAAAATCTTTTTCCAAGCCTTGAAGAAAGTGGGATTTGATTAGAGAGTTGAGTTGAACATATATGTATCACATTAACATAGCAACTCACGAAGGACTTTTTATCACATTATCTATATCACATATAATCAATAGCAACTTAGCATTTACTGGTATTGAATCTAAATTACTTTAATATAAATGTGTTAAACCAATATTTTTGGCAGGACATGACCACATTGCTTTCCGTTGATGGTTTTTATTTTTATTTTCGGGCTGTGATGGATATGTATATATGCACCTTTTTTCTTTTTAGATTTGTGAAGCATATGTATGTTAATACTTGCAAGTAGAGATAGAGAAGTTTATTTTTAGAATGTGATGAGATTGATAGGAATGTGAGTGATGATTATTAAATTTACTCATGTTGCTGATTTTTTTAACTCCTACTGTTTAGATGCTATTTATTCATTAGTTAATGATAGAAACATATATAAGGGGTACTTATATTTTATGTTGAATTATAAAAAAAAAAAAAAAATTGTTACATGTATATTGGTATATGCAATACAGAAAGATATTGCCACATGCTATTTTATTGCTACCACACATATTTAAAATTTGTATACTTTTTTTATAGGTTCCAGATGCTTCAAGTAAGCCAAATGATCAAAGCAATTCAAGATCTCAAAGTTTCAATGATGAAGATCATGAATATAGTATGTACTTAATTTGGTTAATTTTCATTAATATTGATGTTAATTTTATTAAATACATACACTAATATTAATACTTCATTATAATTTAATTTGCAGGTGAAGATGCTCACCTTTGTTAATTGTTGGTGATTCATGCCTATTATATTTTGGAATTGTATTTTGTATGCACCATATATATTTACTTTATGGGATAACATGTACTTCTTTAGATTTTCATGATTCCGTTTATTTGTAATGTTGATACCTATTACTTTAGGACTTGTTTTACTTTTAATATAATTGGAGTCTTTTTTTAATATGATTGTTATTCTTATATATATATAAATTGAATTCCAAATTTTAATTTTTTGTACCCACAAAAAAAATCATCATAAGCTATACCCACGGAAAAGTTAAATTTAATAAAAGTGTGGCTATAATCTATACCCACGGAAAATTAAAAATCATGTGGCTATAAGCTATACCCACGGAAAAAAAAAACCTTTGCTCTAAAGTATATAGTGACAGAATTGTTTCCGTGGGTAATTACCTGGTGATTATTTGTGACGGTTTTTAGTTCTGTCACTAAAACCTATAGTGACACAATGAAATCCGTAGGTATATGTTGAGACGTTTTCTGACAGTAATGGGTACCGTCACTATATGTTATACCAACGGCAAAAAAACCGTAGGTAAAGGCATAGTAAAAATGACGGAAATGGCCGTCCGTGGGTATAGGTTTTTGAGGTCTATACCCACGGTTTTCATGCTTTTACCTACGGTTTTTTACCGTGGGTATACGGCAATTTTCTTGTAGTGTTATCTAGAGACCTTTTTATTTTTGTCATCGTAAGAAGGTTATGTATGCAAGATTACTATATTTATCATCGTAAGAAGGTTGTGTATGCAAAACTATTTCAAGTTGCCTTTCAGCAACTGAACTCCAAGATATGCTTGTGCTTTAACCTCACTCTAGCTATAACTTCAGGGTAAAGTTTTAACTCCGACACATATTGTCCTTTTTTTTGTTTTGGATTTATGGGGAAAAAAAACAAGTCTCTTGTCCAACCACTTTGGACCTTAATGACAGAAAAACATGAAGCAATAAATCAACGAGACTGCAAAACACAAATATGAGCTCGTGTTGGGGAAAGACAATTTTCTCCCCATTTCGGTTTCTTTTATAGCTGAAGAAGAAAAAATAAAGAATCTTCATTAACTCCCCAAGAAGTACTGGAAAACACCCGTAGAACTGGGATGACATTTTACACAAGACTAAGATAAATGCCGATAAGTAATATACTTTAGCTGATAGGTTGATTGCAATATGCTGGTAAGTTGTGTTATGCTTGTAAGTTGTTTAGATCTTGATAAAGCCATTTACTCTACATGCAAATGCATCTTAATTTCATGTGGAAGTATGTTGAAGTATCTCAGAGTGCATTATTATTCTCTTGTGAAAAAATCTATTGGTTATAGAAAATTATTTCAATTTGTTGGTGATAGGAATAGCTACAAAGTTAAAAATTTAGGGCCTGCTACTCTCATAATGCATCAAGGCATATGTACGCATTATTACTCCCTTTTGAGAAAATCAATTGGTCAAAAAAATCCATGTTAAGATACACCCCTAACATACTATAGTTTCAAGATATTTATAAAATTATTAACAAAAATAAACATAAAGTAGATAAAAATATGACGGGCGTTCTTATTTGGAATTAAGAATAATAAATAATATTTGCATTATATCTAATTAATGTCAAATATAAATATTTATATATATATGGATCAAAATGGTTTACTCAAGCAAAATTATTGACCAATCAATACATCTATCATAGCATCAAACTACCTCTCAAATTAACCATCATAGAGTGAACTCATAAAAGAAAAAAAATCAAAATATTGACCATTTAATATTGTTCAAATCCTTCTTTAGCGATGATGTTTGTTATTGTTAAATTAAATTGGTCCCAAACACTCCAAACCGACCATTAAACCCTACCAAATCACTTCCAGTTATGGGGTTGAAGGTTAATGGTTAAAATTGATTGCTTATAACATCCTGCATGTTGCTAATAATTTGTTCTCAAAATTAAATACACATAACATTGTCATTTTGCTGATAACGTAGATTTTTTCCAAATCTTACAAATATGTGTTGGGGCACAATATTTGGAAATATATACACTTTTTGGTTGATTCTCTTTTTAGTCATCAAACACTTGGAAATCACATTTTTCACTAGAAAAATTGTACATATCAAAATAGCTAACGTGGAGAATCTTTCAACATAAATACAATCAAAACTTTCTACTATAGAAAAATTTATACAAGAGAAAAAAAAGAATTTAACATTCATGTCAAATGTCATTTTCTATAAGATCCACAAATTTTGTTATAAATCTTTTTTGTTGTCTTCATAACTGGTTCCCTCATTAGAGTTTCCTTGATCATCATCATCCTATAAACCAAGGTCACAACACAACTTAACATCTCCAGTGTTACCTAAACTCTTCTCAGCTTCTCTAACCTTCAGAATGCACTCTACGCCACCTTCTAAATAGACAATGACATTTCTTGGATCGGAGAAAAAAGGTAGATCACAAAGAGGCTTAATGCAACCTTGGCAATATTATGAAATGAATTTGAAAAATTGGCTAAAAGAGGCTTAAAGCATATCACAAAGAGGTGTAATGCAACCGTGGCTAATTTCATTTCTTCAGGTGAACTAATCATATTCTATGACTCACTAAATTTGAAATAAAAATAGGATTAATAGGAAATCAATATAGAATCTGACTCCTAACATCACTTCCTATTCAAAGCTTACTCCTACATGACAATTAAAGTTAGTTAATTTTCTGAATAGGTCAGCTCTATAATGTGGTATATGATTATTTTATTTATTGCTTGTTCTTGCTTCTATATAGTCAAGAGCTTCTACTGGATGCTGCGAGTTATGTGGGTGCATTAAAGTTGCTAACAAATACAAAAATACTCAGTTAAACTAAATAATTGAATAATACAATTTCTTAAGTAAACTTTGATGAATAATACACATGTAGAAGGCTTGCATTGGCTAACACAACATTGTGTCCTAAAGCTATTAAATTAACAATATTATATGTAAAGAGAAAACTAAAGCTCCCATAAAATGGAAGGATTTTGATTAGATCTTCTACTTGTTGAACTGTGTGTAGTCTTCATCGTTTCTTAGTTGAACAGAATCCAAAATCATCACAAACCTTATCAATGAAATTTCTATCATTCTAATTCATTGTTCAAGTCCTTTAGCTAACTGACCTGCAAGAGCAAATAAAAAATTCAAAATTTGCTTCTTTTCTTTTAGCATTTGCATAAAAAGGAGATAAACTTTTAAATTGATACTTCACCATTTCAACGTAGGGATGCTAAAGAATTAACGTTTATGCTCTAACCTATCTCATTCTGAACACAATGTCCTTTTTCCAAAATTCATTAACACCATGAGACCAAAAGTCACTAAAATATACATAATTCCAACATAAGCAGTCTAGTAAATCCATATGATCCATTCATCTAAAATTCTAACTTTTTTTTTCTAGTTAGCAATCTCTCATCAAACCAATGATAGATAAAATAGAGTCTAGTCAATAAATAAAAGAGGATCAAAGTACTATTTTGAGAGGAAACACAAAACACAGCACAATATGCAAAAGATAAATATTCATTTAATTTGATGTACTTTACTTCCTCTATGCTTTCTATAGCACAAAGAGTAAGGAAAAAACACATCCCAAAATAGTATTAAACCCTAAACATCGCGTGAATATAGCACATACACTGATTAGATAAAAGAAATAATGCAATAACTATATTTTGTTAATGTATTTAAGAACATTAGATATGTTGACAAGTCTACTGATAAATGCAAGTAAGTAAGTCAATTTGTTGGTCATGATTGTTTGTCTATAGGTTTTATGATAAATAGCAAAAGCCAAGAGTAGTTGTCCCAAAATAATGTCAGAACAATCATAACACTTAAAAAAAAAAAAAAGAAGGAACAAACAAACACAACATTGTCAAGAGTGAGGGATTTGTAGTATAAAATTATATTTCAAATCCTTCCTTCTCATCTCTTTCCCTCCAAAATCCTAACTCACAAACATACTCTTAGAAAAACACCCTGGAGATGTCATATCTTCCATTATGATATCATCCCCTTGGATAGAAGCGGCCTTAGCACTTGATAGTTTCCCCGTAGAACACAAGTTGGATCAACGTCTCTCTTATCCTATGAGTCCAATTTCCAATGAAGTGGTATTCATTCTAAAGATAGCAATTGCTTGCTTGATTGAAAACCCACATTCTCGCCCTACCATGGAGTAGGTAGCTAATGAGTTTGGAAAGCCATTATCACGTTCATCATCACATTGAAGGCCACCCACTACTACACATTGGGCCTTTGCTAACATTTTATCGGTAACGCTATTTAAGGTGTTACTAAATGATATTTTAAACAACAATTTTATAAAAGTGGTATTATACCTAATGCGCGGCCACTAAAACCCGTCCAAGCAAAGGCCCACTGACCTCACTCTTAAACCTTTTAGCAAAACCCCTTTTTTCCTCTCTTTCGTCTCACTCTCAAACCGTTAGCAAAATCTCTCGATCCACTCTCGCTCACCACCACAGAACGGAGGCGTTGTTGGGTAGAGGGTTTGTTCGGCGTCGTCGTGGGGAAGCGGTGAACGGAGGTGATTGGCGTCGTTGGCGTTGTGCGAAGCTGACGCGGTGAGCGGTTTCTTCGCTTACTCTTTGCGGCGATCGGTGACGTTTCATCTTCGTTTCGTCTCACTTGATCTCTCTTCCATCCTACTCTCGATCTCTCTCGTTCCAAGTTCTGGTGCAAAGTTTTGTGAATCGGTGTCATTGCTTCAGCTCTTCCTCCATCCAGGTTTGATTTGTAAAAATCTAACTCCAATTTGAATCCTAACTCAAGACGGTAAACGATTGGCGTGTGATCTTGTATTTCAGAAGCATTGATAGTCTCAGTGACGCCCATGCACTTTCATTTGCTCAAAATTAAAGCATTCTAGCTTCATTTCTCTCATTTAGGTTTGCATTCTCTCTCTTTCTTCCTTAGATTCCTTAGATCTTGGTCGCGGATGTGATATTTGGAAGAAACATAGTCTACATGAGCTCTTTTTTAGTGCAAATGCAATTTGGATTATTTGAGCGTGCAATGTGTTTGATGAAATGTCTCACTCATTTTAAAGATTGTTTGGCATGTGATGAAATGTCCATATGAATATTTTATTGTGAAGCTTGTCATAGTGACGTTGACGTGTCAAGAGGAACACTTCTCCGGACTTATGCTTCAGCTTCAGGTCTGTGATGATATGCTCACGTGACTAGTCAAATTTCCTAGTGATAAGCATTAGACAATTCATATTATGCTCTGTTTGCTAAAGAGCTTCCTGATGATCTTTTCTTTTTGGAAAAAAAAAAACCAGCGAAATATACTTTATTTCCTTTTTCTTTATCTTTATGTCAGATATTGATTTTCCTCCTGGATAGTCATGGATAAAAGTTGGATGCTTGAACCACGGTCTTCTAGTAGGTACTTGGATGGGTTAAAACTCTTTCTTGATTTTGCATTTCATAATGCTGCTCAAGGAAGTCAAATTCTATGTCCAGCCCCCATTAGCCCTTAATTAACTTTTATTTTAGATTTTGACTTTGTTCAACAAAGTAGTGAGTTGCTGAAATGTTTGGCTACCTTGACAAGACTATTTTGGAGTCTTCAATGGAGGCCTTGAAGGAGAAGGGTATCAACCTCTGATGATGTAGATCAACTAAGCCTAAATATTGTAGAAGTCAGAGAGAGAAGAAGGAGCAGGTATTTTTTTCCCCTTAGCATCTTTGCATTGTGTTTTAATCAATACTCATCCTGCAGTTGTGTTACTAATATTGAGACTTATGGACTATGTCAGCGTGAATAAAGAGATGAATAAACCATAGTGCATTAAAAGTTTGAAACATGGTAGGGGGTGGATTTTAATCCTTTGTTAATCTGGTTGTTGGAGTTTTGCCCTGTAGATTATACTAATTAGTAATTAATATTATAATTGCTTGAAACTTTAAATTAGTGCATGCACATAAGTTGAGTACTTAGGACTTTTACGTTTTAGGTTCAGTTTTAATGCAAATATGGCCTTGGTGCAAAATGGAGAATTCACATTGATTTTGATTTTGATTTCAGTAATTTAGTTAAAATTAGAGTCTAATGGAAAATTTAGCTGAGTTATCTCTGATTCATTAGCTGTTACAGGAAAAAGAGAAGCAATGTAAAATAGGAAGTCTCTTCTTATGTAAGCACATAAGGAGAGACTAGATTTTTCCATTCTCAACTTCTGAGGATTTGTTCTACTCATCTAAGAGTTCAAGTCCATTATTTGTTGTGACAATTGCTCCAGGATCTGGAGTTTGTTTATTACTAGTTTCAACTAGGATTTAGTGTTTGAACTCTACTAGTTATAACTCATGAGAGGACTATAATATGTTTGGTTTAAGTGATACACATATCAGGATGCAATAACCAGCAAGCAAGCAATAAACCTTCCTTATTAGCACATTGTGAGCTAAAACTTGGTATCTGTTTTCACTTTTGTGATAAATAATATACTGTGAGCTTTCTCATAGAGAAGCTAAGGTTGTTGAGACCTTCATGTGTTTGTTTAATACCAGTTGTAAGCAACTTTTATAATCAATGATATCATGTCAACAGCTCTGTTAATGGTTGACTATTTAATTGCTTATTGTGTTCCTTTCAATTTGGAAAAGATTCATAAACTTTCATTGTTTTCATGTCACATTTTAGACTTACTTGAACTTAAAATGCTAATATCTTGACATTTAAATTGGTAATATTTTTAAAATGTTATAAAAAGAGAGGAAGAGGTAACATTTTTTAAATGCTGCAAAATAGGATATTAGTAACATTTGAAAAATGTTACAAAATGCATGTATTGTAACATTTTTAAAACGTTGCAAGATAGGAAATTAGTAACATTTTAAAAGTGTTGTGATATATGTGTTTTTGTAACATTTGAAAAATGTTACAAAATGCATCTATTGTAACACTTTTAAAATGTTAGTAAAAATATAAAAATGTTGCTACAACTTTTTAGCGACGAAGAGTAAATACAACATTTGTAAAAATGTTAGTAAAAGAAATAGCAACATTTTTTTATGATTGAGCAACATTTATTAAATGTTAATAAAAGTCAAATTCCTAGTAGTGACCTAAATATCGCACTTCATTTAATATGTTTTTGCTTCTATCTAATTTACTTTTCGTTCATCTCGCTCTTTTGTATAAAGATAATCCTATTTGTTTAATTTGTACATTTCTAAATATGCACTGCCACAGCCTCATTTTGTACTAATACAATAAACAAACACCCATAGCCCTATGTATAGATGAACCTTTCTTCGATGAAATTATAGATGAAATTCAATCTGTACACTTGAGAAAGAGCTTTTACTTTCGTGATGTGTAATACTTCTTCTATTTTAAAATAAATATGTTTTTAACTTTTTAAATACATTCATAAATCAATTTATTTGAACATATGGAAAGAGTGTTTTTTTAAACTTAAGCTTTATTAATTTATTATATATTTGACTGTGCACCACCCATTTAACAATTTTGTACAATTTGTGTCCAAATAGATTAATTTAGGAATGTATCTAAAAGATGAAATAGATATTTACTTTGACATGGAAAGAGATATTTATTACTTAGCCTCTGCTTCTGCTATCGAGAAGTTTCTCAACAATGAGCAAACCCATACTCCGTTGCTATTTTTTTCCCCCATGGTCTGAAAATGCAACTTCATTGATAGTTTTGTATTGGGCCTGCGCGTAGTTCGCATGCTTGTTCCCATTAGCAATGAAATTGCCCTTTCACTTTTCACTTTCAGACAAAACTTCGTTTTTTCTTAATCAAATATTAGTTCGTTTATTTGGGCTTTTTAATTTATGAAACTTTCCTTGGGCTACTGCTTATTTTGGGCCAACTGATTTTTGGTTGTACGAGCTATTCTTTACATTATTAAACAGACTTGCACCTTTTTGGAATAGTAAGTTTAGAATATTAGGGGAGTTATAGTTCACATAACACCACTTTTGGTCTAAGTAACTTAAAGTTTATTGATATTGAATCAGAAGTTTTATCTCTATTTGTCCAACTTCTTCTTCATTTTCCCCTTGACTCTACCCCAAGACCAAAAAAATAAAAATAAAAACTCCATTAGAAGCTCGTTAGAACCAAAAAAAAAAAAAAGAAGCTTAGGATGTTAGTTGTTCACAACCTAAAAAACAAGAACATTGTTTACTTGTGGACAGAAAAAAAGATTAGTTGAAAAAATATTTCGTGGGTTAGTTTCGTTTTTTCTTTCTGAAAAAGAAAGTCTGGCAAGCCTTTTATTTTATTTCTTTTCTTTTCTAGGAACAATGAGTTCTTTAGAGTAATAAATCTTAGAACAATATACCAGCAAAAAGGAAAACCAGTAAATTTTAGGCTTAAAAAAGGGAAAGAGAAGAAAAAGTGCATAACATAAGCGTTTCTTTGTTATACTAATGGAGTCAAATAGGATAGTTTCGAATAACAATCTAAACTATTCTCTTACCTTAGGTTATAGAAGCCACAGCTGTTTAGTTCAAATAAATTTGTTCTTAAAATTTTGAAGTTTAATTTAAAGAAAAATACAATGACATACGATGTTAATGTATTAATCCTCAAGCATGATGTTACTAAAGTTGGCTGAGGATCAACCAGTAAATGTAGAACCTTAAGTTATAAAGAATTCTAGTCATGAAACTTTGTTTGGGCGTCTTCTCCTTTATGATGTACACATGCATCAAGATTGAGAATGACATATTATTGGACTCCCTAAATAAGCGTCAAGCTTATTCATTCAGTTAAGTTGTCGCCTCTGCTTAGAAGAAGAATTGAATTGTAATACATGAAAGGTAATCCGCTAGAAAAAATGAGAACCTATGTGATCAAATTCTTGGATATAAGCACAAAGGTAGTCGAATGAGAAAATAATGCACCAAGTGAAAGGATGTAAGATTGGATTTAATTAAATCTAATTGATATGGTCTTGATTTTTTCACTCATGATTTGCTATTATTCCTAAAATCTAACAGATTTGATTTGGTAATTATGGAGATATTCTCTCCAAAATGAGGTAGTAAAAGTTAGAATCGTTAATGGACAGAATCTAACTCTATAAAAAAGGCTCAAGTCCCTAATTCAACCACGGTTAAACAATACTCTGTTCCATTCACAGCAAATCGCTATAGATGTTAAGAATTAAGAATATGTGTACATTTGTTGTGTAGTTGTTGATGTCTAATACAATTCAAGATGCTATATATGGTTATGTTTCAATAAGAGATCTTCAAGAGGTACAAATGTCCTTAATATGATATTTGATAATTAGTGCTATAAATCCTAGATATCTTGTGTTATCGATTTGTGGGGACCAAATCATTGAACACGATAGTTTTAAGGATGCAGTTAGGAATAGTTCTACATATCGATACTTATACTATTAGTTGAACATTTAAGATCACACAGAAAAAATATAAACATATACACCTTTTTATGTGTGTACTTATTTTGTAATAAAGTCTTAATCTTGCGTTCTATCAAGGATTAATTATTTTATTTTCTTTTTTTCAAAGAAAGAGAAAGTTTGCTACTTTGGTTGGCCTCTAATTAACTGATGGTTTGGCGTCTTGACGGTGTGCATCAAATTTGCTACGAGAGAATATTGTATCCAGTGTATAAATGAAGAGATGTTTACAAATGATCAAACCGAATAAACAGGTGTAGGCTATAACGTGTGGCCACCAGGGTAGGGTCATGTGCATAGGCTGCTTCTTATATAAGTTGAGTCTTTAAGCACAAAATGCACGCACTCTCATAAAAGGCCGTAATAACAGCTGCTCTAGCATCCACCATTATATTATTGATGTTGACAATGTGATGACGTCTAAGACGTGACTAAACCCAGTGCTAATTTGATAAAAAGGACACTGGAAAAGAAGCAATAATTTGGTTAAACAAAAGCTTAAAAGGAATAGTAATTTGGTTGAGCAAAAGCTAATTAAGTTACCAAAGCTTATATAATTTATACTTTAAATTGGTACATGTCACGCTCAAAAGATCGTATATCTTTTGAATTTTTAGTCTATACTTCAATAATGTATGTGCCAACTTTGTTTAAGAAGATATGATGGTCTTCTTGCACCGTTCAGCGGCCAAAAATTTAAAGCTTTTTATGAACATGTTAGATTAAATTTATATATTTGATAGAACCAGAGCCGTTTGAACTGAAGCTCTTTTTTTATTTTCCAACACCATATTCGACTCAACAAATATTCCATAAATAGCTAAAGGAGTTGTTGAACTGTTGTGTTGGTGCGGCTTCTGATTTGAACCATAAATTCTGGTAGGGTTATAACTAGACCTTAAATGAAGCTAAGATATGCTTATGTTGAAGAAGAGTAAAGTTACAATTACACCTCTTCATCTCCAACCTAGGTTTGGTGAAGATCAATTCTACAAATTGTTTTATTTCATTTTTTCGTACAGAATTCTACAAATTTTATTACTGCTATACATGTGGTTTCATTGCGTTATGGAAGTACTCTTGATTTTAATCTAGCATTCTGTTGTACTAATCCAATCTAAAATGAAGAACTTACTTGGCTGCAATTAATTTCTTGATTCACAAGGTTTGCGCGGATCCTGCTTTGTAGAAAAGACAAAGAATATGTTTGTTGAGATTATCACCACAGATAATTTTGTTGTTATAAATTTTAAACTCGTTTATTATTTTATCCCTCAAATTTGACACGTTGCGTCGAAGAGAGGCATATGTGTGTGTGTGGGTGTGTGTCATTGTAATTACAAAATAAAATGGAAGAGGAATGTAATTTAATTATACAGCACCTTTTTTCTTTTCTTTTTAGCGCCATATATTTCTTCCACTAGCAAAATAATATATGCAGATATTAGCAAGGTTTTTCTCTTTCTTTGATGAATTGTACTATATAATTCAAAGAAAAGGATAACCCAAGAAAAAAAATGGAACTGCAAATATGAAACCAAAAAAAAAATGTTGGTAGAGTGACGAAGAATTCTTATTAATCCACCAATTTGAACGCACTTCTTCGGGTTCATGGGAAATAATTTACTGTCGTTACAAGCAAATTCCCATCTACCTACCTCAGTGGCAACAGCCAAGACTGACATATTATATGTTTTATGTTGATTTCTTACATTCTTTCTTTAATTTGGTCTTTTCTTTATTTTATGAAAACTTATTGAACTGATTTCATGTGCTTGTTAATGCATGTTTTCAAGATATCAATTTCTTGTGGACAAGAGGGAGGGAGAGAGAGTGGTTGATGTTAACATCTAACCTATTGGAAACTTATGGAAAATGATACTACAAGTCTTTTCAAATATATTATTAATAACTAATATATGTATGATATACAAGACTCGAGTGAAGGAAGTAAATTAATGGTCGGATTTCAGAGCTTTGACTTTGATATATATCTCCAAAAGAGAATTAAAGAGCCAATTTAGTTAGCTTGCATGCATCAATTAAATCAAGCATGCATTTATTGACTCGGCTACCTATATAAAGCTTCAAAACTCAGCTTACGATGAAAGCTTCAAAGCCATGTATAGGCAATGAGTGAAACTAATTAATAACCAGTATCTATCAATCTAACTAATATATAAATATTCCTAATAGCCCACACAAGCTGGAGAATGTGTTCTTTAGCATCTCCGGCTTGGGAAAAGTACGTGACCTTAAATGAGAAAAATACAATGTACGCAATAGAGGTGGTGCCTAGTTTTAATTCGTCTCCATGACAATCATTGCAAAATAAACTCCAAGTGTATCAAGCAAACAACGGTGGTACCTAGTCCCAAATCAACGTCTCCACGATGCTCATAGTAACAAGAAATACCAAATGTATGAAACAACAACGTGGTGTCTAGTCCTAACTCGACAACTCCGTGATGCTCGTTGCAAAAGGAATCATCAACAATCCCAAATGCATAACCACTCAAGCAGAAGGAACCATTCTCTAGCTTAACCACTTGGCAGAAGTAGTTATAAGACTTTCAATGAGTTAACGTCATAAGACAATGAATGAGAGGTTAAAGCCATAGGGCAGAACCAATTCTTAACCACCTTAAAGGTAGAAGCTAAAACTTCTAGAATACTTAAAAGAGCAATAGAAATATCATATCTAAGTAAGAATTAAACTACAATAATCAAATCAGTAGTAGCAAATCAAAGGTCTCCAAACAAAATAAGTGCAACCTCAAGATGAACAACAATCAAAACATATTGAAAATACAGAATTGAGAAAACAAATTGGCCATTAGAACAACTAACCACCAAATCACAGTTGCACCATCAATTTGATATTTTTTTTTATCTGAAATGAAAAGTCCCAACAAACAAGCTTGAATCATAGAAGCATTGAATTAGAACCTTCAAACTTGCACAATCAAAGCAAATGAGCAAGAACCATAACCAAATCACTTTTGTAACAGAGAATTCGAAGCAAAATCAAAGGAAATGTAAATCCTAGCTTCCCAACCAAAGGTTAGAAATTATGTACGAAATCTTGAATCAAACACTACAACCCAACAGATTGAAGCTAAAATAGGGAGATATATGCGATCACCACAAAAGTCCAACAAAGGACCATCACGCCGATGAATGAACTAAAACCACTAATCATGAGCACAATCTGACTCATGGAAGAACCATGTTCGACAAAGAAACACACTAGAGCAAGAAGCTGAAGATCTGAAGCATATCTAAAAGCTTGAACGCATGGATGGAGATGATGAACGAAGGTGGAACTGAACCAAAGAATGATAGAAGACGAACACAAACAATTTGTAGCGAACCATCGAACCAAAATCATGTCCACCTCGCTGAAAATGCGATGACGTGCCAGAGATGAAGGTCAGAACACAAACTGCACATAGATCACAAATGAAGATGATATTGTGATTTTGAAAAAGTGGAAAACGAAGATAGGGATTCTGAGAGAAGAAATCGCAGTGGAATAAATTATTTAGGGAAGAGAAAAATGTAAAGGAAAAGTGGGTTTGGAATGAAGAAAAAGGCAAGAAAATGAAATTGAGGAGATTTGGAGAAGAAACCTAACAGAGATCATGATTTAGGGATTTTTGTGAAAGAGGGATATTGTTTTTCTTTTGTTGTGTTATTTTGTGAGTGACAAAATAAGGGAAAATGAAAGAAAATGGAAGAAAATATAAATGAGTTCTAAGAACTAGGGGAGGAAAAACCCTTCAAGGAGGATGGAATGACTCTGATACCATGTTGAATTTCATGGTGATCAGAGAGAGAGAACAATAATTGCGAGAATGTTGAAATGTAAATTTTACTAATAATGAATAGGTTAGGTAATACAAGAGGGTAAAGCCTTATATAGGCAATGTGCCACAAGAAATGTGCAATATGCCGACTATTACCAATAGGTTTTTCGATGGTTTGGAATTATCCTGACGATTTTATTCAGGGTACGGCCATCGATTTTTTGGCCTCCCATAGAATATTATCAATCGGTAGTAGCAGTCGGTAATTTTTTATGGTTTTACCAACAAGATAAAAAATGAAGATTTGTCAGTACAATTACATTAAAGGCATCACTAAGATCATCAAATAAATAATATTACCGATAGTATATGTTAATTGTATTGATGGGTATTAAAAAATAAAAAATAATAATATTTTATTAATTTTTACCAATAGGCTTACCGACGAGGTTGTATTTTAAAAAATATTTAATTTGAAAAAAAATTATTTCCAACGGATTAGCCCATCAAGGAATGTTTTAATAATTTTTTTAATAACTGATTGTATTGTCGTGTATATCTCAGCTATATAAACTATGGATTGTTTAGTATTTATTTATTTATTTTTATTTATATAATAATTTAATGATCAATTAAAGTGATATTAATTAAGAAAACAATAAAATAAATAAACAATGTATCAAGAATAAAATAAATACAAAGTGCGATAAATAAAAAAAATCCAAAATAAAATAAAAAAAAAGCTAGATAAAGACTAGCAAAACTCCTTGCCATCGGCATTGGGAATGACATCGTCATCATTAGACCTATCGAAGTTGTCCGCCCCATTAGACGATGAAGATCCCTCAAAATAGGAAGGGAGTGGCACATAGGGAGCTTCTTCTTGGTGGAGCCGAGCATCTTGAGGTTTGCATGTCCCTGAAGAAGCTCATCACGTCAATAATGATCTTCTTTTGCATCTTCTTGATTTTACTCTTTTCTTTCTTAGCCTTCTCTTGCTACTAATGCTCCATGGACAGCTAAGCTTCGGATATCCTTAGCTTCCTGCACCACCGCCCTTGCTCCTGAGCCCGAGAGGGTGTGCCTGCTACTCTGCCGCCTAGATAAGTGTAGCCTGCTATTGAGCTCCTTGTTGAAGGCATTCACACGATTCCTCAAGGCATCATTTGTAGTAGAGACCAGTGGCGGATGATGGAGATCTACTGCGTAGTACCACACCCCATACACGTGCCCTTGTGAGGCGCCAACCATCCGGGCCTAGATATCCTCTCGTTTGGAGAAGAACTTAGCTTTAGCCACCTGGGTTTGGTACTAGGTCTATGTTTGCTCCCAGAGGTCTATAAACTCATGCTACAAAGAAAAAAGGATAAAACACATCGTGCGTAAGTAATAATTATGACATAAATGAAAAAAATAATAAAAATTAAGTAGAAAGAGGTCTGAATTCAAACTTATATAAGTGGTTTCAGAGCGAGGATTTACCCAAACCTCTTCAGCTCCTTACGCTCACTCTTCAGGTGTGGGTCTCTGAAACATCTCTCCTTGGGTTGAAGGTGGTTTAACTCTAACTTACAAATATGTATAATAAAATCATAAAAACATACTATTTGCTACAAGTCAAATACCGTAAATTAACATTTAATAATATATTAAATGTAGAAAGATTAAATATTTACCAAATGCTTATGGGTCCCTTCCTGCATGCTTGACCCACCCATATGTAGCGACCCACCTTTCAGTGAGACCTAATTTGTCTTCCCTTGTCGGACCTATCCTTGAAGGTTGGGTTGGAGGCCCATGGTGTCGCCTCATGAGAGTGGCATCATTCGGTCACGAGCTATTCATATGGCCCTTGCGAACATCATGGAACATGTCTCGCAATCGCTTGGAGGATTAGATCCTCCAAGCCCTCTTAATTTGGTTGAGCAAAAGCTAATTAAGTTAACAAAGCTTATATAATTTCTACTTTAAATTGGTACATGTCGTGCTCAAAGATCGTATATCTTTTAAATTTTTAATCTCTACTTCAAGAATGTATGTGCCAACTTTGTTTAACAAGATATGATCTTCTTGCACCTTTAGGCAGCCAAAAATTTAAAGCTGTTTATGAACATGTTGGATTAAATTTATATATTTGATAGAACCAGCCGTTTCAACTGAAGCTCCTTTTTTATTTTCCAACACCATATTCGACTCAACAAATATTCCATAAATAGCTAAAGGAGTTGTGTGTTGGTGTGCCGGCTTCTGATTTGAACCATAAATTCTGGTAGGATTATAACTAGACCTTAAATGAAGCTAAGATATGCTTATGTTAAAGAAGAGTCACAATTACACCTCTTCGTCTCCACCCTAGGTTTGGTGAAGATCAATTCTTGTTTAATTTCATTTTTTCGTACAGAATTCTACAAATTTTATTACTGCTATACATGTGGCTTCATTGCTTTACGGAAGTATTCTTGATTTTAATCTAGCATTCTGTTGTACTAATCCAATCTAAAATGAGGACCTTACTAAGCTGCAATTAATTTCTTGATTCAAATGGTTTGCGTGGATCCTGCTTTGTAGAAAAGACAAAGAATATGTTTGTTGAGATTATCACTACAGAAAATTTTGTTGTCATAAATTTTAAACTCGTTTTTTATTTTATCCCTCAAATTTGACACATGTATATATATGTGTGTGTGTGTGTGTGTGATTGTAATTAAAAGATAAAATGGAACAGGAATGTAATCTAATTATACAGCCCTTTTTTTCTTTCTTTAGTGCCATATATTACTTCCACTAGCAGAATAATATATGCAGATATTAGCAAGGTTTTTCTCTTTCTTTGATGAATTGTACTATATAATTCAAAGAAAAGGATAACCCAAGCTAAAAAAAAAAGGAACTGCAAATATGAAACCGAAAAGAAAAATGTTGGTAGATTGACAAAGAATTCTTATTAGTCCACCAATTTTGAACGCACTTCTTCGGGTTCACAGGAAATAATTTACTGTCGTTACAAGCAAATTCCCATTTACCTACCTCAGTGGCAACGACCACGACTGGCATATTATATATTTTATGTTGATTTCTTACATTCTTTCTTTAATTTGGTCTTTTCTTTATTTTATGAAAACTTGTTGAACTGATTTCATGTGCTTGTTGTTAATGCATGATTTCAGGATATCGGTTTCTCGTGGACGAGAGAGAGAGAGAGAGTGGTTGATGTTAACATCTAACCATTGGAAACTTATGGAAAATGTTACTCCAAGTCCTTTGAAGAGCAATGTTACGTTATTTGACTAATAAATTATGAATATTGCGTACATACTCTCATTTATTATTAAATAAAATATGTGTCCATTTAATTTCCTTTATACCTCATCTAATGATAAATGAAATGTGTGAGATTGTATCCTATAATTTATTAGTACAAATAATATTATTTCTTTTGGAACGTTACTGCAAGTCTTTTGAAATATATTATTAATAACTAATATATGTATGAATACAAGACTGAGTGAAGGAAGTAAATTAATGGTCGGATTTAAGAGCTTTGACTTTGATATATATCTCCAAAAGAGAATTAAAGAGCCAATTTAGTTAGCTTGCATGCATCAATTAAATCAAGCATGCATTTATTGACTCGGCTACCTATAAAAGCTTCAAAACTCAGCTTAGCTTTAAGCCACACATTTTGCTTTACTCAATTTTCCATACAGATGCAAACAAGTCAAAAACATGGTTTAATGATTAAAACAGTGCCAAAAACCATTCATAATCTGCATTTACATTTACAAGTTGATTAAGCCATATGACACATCCTGACATCCATCATTTTTGCATCAGCAATATGCTGTTCAATGGGCATGACTCAAAAAATATTATATAACTTAAGACCCCAAACTTATAGTAACAAATCAGCCTTCAGGTACGCTGAATCCGTTTATTGGAATAATTTTTTTCCTATGTTAGGTGCATTATCAAGGTACCAAATTTTCCCAAATTTTATTAACTGTTATTTACCGGCGGTATGGTGCATGCATGGTCTCTCTATGTTATTCACATGGGGGTACTAATTAATATCTTCAAATTACTCTACCTATCCACTTTTATCCGTCTTATTAGGAAATATTTAAAATTTGATATATTAAAATATTAATGTATCCTGATATAATTATATTATAGAGTTAGCTTTAGTATCATCTTAATTAAAATTATAATAAATTTTTTTTTCATATAGAGTAATGATAGTATAATTTCAGGTTCATAATAAACCGTACATATGGCAATATATCAACCACTCAAAGTATAATTTAACATTAAAAATATATAAAAATTATAAAAGTATTTATCGAGATCGTACCACATATAAGACTATAAATTTGAATCTAGCTATGTTAATATTTTCCTTATAACATTTCTTTTTCTAAATTTTTTTTTTCATTCAAAATGTGACTATATAATGATTATTTGCATATTGATAAGGAGGAACTCAACAGAGTTTATTAGTTTGTTATCCAGCTAAGCCAAGTTTAGTTGGAGTAGTTACTACTGTTAGAAGCCTCTGTAGCAAGCCTACTCGTTCCTGTGTACAATATATACACCTCTGTATCAAGGTTGATCAATTCAATGAGAATCAATTTTATTCTCTCATACACTCTATAAACCTTGAGTCTCTTTTACTTCATCTCTCTTTCTATTATCAGTTTACAGCATGATACATCACACATGTGAAAAGAGTGTTGAATTTCGTGATGATTAGAGAAGAGAGAGCAACAATTAAGAGAATACAGAAATGTAAATTTTATTATTGCTAAAAAGGTGAGTAATACAAGAGGGTAAAACCTTATATAGGCAATGAGTGAAACTAATTAATAACCAATCTCTACCAATCTAACTAATATATCAATATTCCTAATAGCCCCTACAACCCGAAGCATGTGTTGTTTAGCATCTCTAGCTTGGGATGAAAGTACATCACAACTTAAATGAGAAAAATACAATGTGCGCAAGAGAGGTGCCTAGTTCTAACTTGTTGTCTCCATGGCACTCATTGCAAAACAAACTCCAAATGTGTTAAGCAAATGGCAATGGTGCATAGTCCCAAATTGTCGTCTCCATGACGATCGTAGCAAGAAAAAATATTAAATGTATGAAACAACAACGGTGATTTCTAGTCCCACCTCGACAACTCCATGATGCTCGTTGTAGAAGGAATCATCAACAATCCCAAATGCATAACCATTTATGCATAAGCGAACCATTCCCTAGCTTACCACTTGGCAAAAGTAAACATCAAAACAAGGGTTATAGTCATAAGACTTTAATGACGTTGACTGATTTGAGCCTGCGTGACTCACAAATAAATTAAAATTTATAAAGTGCTAAGCCCACCAAAATATAGTAAAGGGTACAATCTAGGTCGTCTCTCAAGGAGACTTCAATACTTAGTTGGGAAGATGAGGATTTTGAGGATTAAAACAAATAATTTAAATTGAAAGATAATAGCAATAAGGTATTAGTAATAATAGAGAAGACACTAGTGCAAGGTATTCCTAGGATTGGAAATTTATTATCATCAATCAAATATTAAACTCATTGGTGGCTATTGGTAATAAATCACTGGCAATTCTACTAGTGATCAATGGACCTCTAGAATTTGATCAATGCAAATAACTAATAAATGACAATTGCCAATTTATTTAGAAATCACTTCAATTTAATAAGCCAATTGTTATAGCCCAACTGCGATCGAAAGTTAATTCTAATGTTCTTCCTCAAACATAAACCAATAAATCTATCAATTTATACCCAAGGGGTTTCCCTAAATGACAATCACCAATTTAGTTATTCCAATAAAGATTATAGCAATCACCACAATAATTAAAGGAATAAAAACTGGAGAATATTAAGAAAACCAATGCATTCAATATAAATAAAAGGTCTCAAATGTCATCCCAATCCATCCAAAATCCCTACACTAGTAAATAAATCTACTCCTCCATCTCTGAGGATTACAACAATGAAGATAAGAGAGAAAAAAAAATAGTAACAATCGTTGCCACAATCCCCAAGATAAAGTACCTTCACCAATGGAACCCTTAGAGAGAGAGAAGAAGAAGAAGAAATAGATGTGAGGAGAATAATAGCAACCAAAGTGGCAACCTAAAACTGAGTTAAAAGCTAGAGTAAAACTCTGAACATTCCTATACATACTCGCTAAAAATTTAACAAAGTGAGGCCCAAAAACATATTAGTGAACTAATTCCGCTTTAGCGCTGGGCACTCACCTGAATGTGAGCTTTACGCTTTTATTCCTTTTTGCTCCAAGCTTCTTCCAAAGAGTTTCCAGCCTTGTTCTTAACATTTTGCACTTGATCCATAACTCCTATTCACAACAACATACTCAAAGGGACAAGTTAAATTAAACGCAATAGTGTGTAATTACAAATTATTCCAAAATCAATGCAAAAGCCAATAATTCTATTAAAATCACATAATGAGAAATAAATCAAAATCCTAATTAATTACATTTATAACTCAGGAAAAACTCATGTAAAATGTAACGCCCCAATTTTTACTGGAATTTTTACTATCATTAGGAATTACCGAATTACCGTAGGTAAATATTATATAAAATTTGAGACCAAACAATCCTTAATAAAGGAATATAACGTTAGAAGAGAAGTTAGGAGCAATTCGTGCAAGTATTGCAAACCCCAATTTTCTGACGTGTAAAATGACCAAAATGCCCCGAGGTTATTTTACTCAAAAATGAGGATCGTGGGCCCCACCCATCCTCAAGGGGATGTTTTGATGTTAATAAGGGATTGTTTGTGTTATGTGTGTTAATAGAGGAGAAGAATCCTAATTTTGAGCTTCGACGCGAAATGACCAAAACGCCCTTACCCGTTTTAACTCCGATTTGCGTGCCGACTTAGCCCGAACCTCACTAAAATGTGTTAAAAGGTGTTTTTAAGCCATGATTAACCATTGGTTAAGCTCGGGTGGTCTCGGGCAATTTTTAAGTAAAATGACCGTTTTGCCCCTCTTTGTAGTTTTACAAATTTTGAGATTTTTGATTTGCTAACGAAACCTAAGCAATATTAGGCTCAAATTAAAGCTTATTAAATTCTAATTACTAATCTAGAGTCAAAATTATTTATTTAGATTGATTAGAACCTAAAATTGCTTAAAACACCCAAATTGCTTAGTAATTCACTTAAACCCTTAACCGTAAATTCTCTAAATTGCATGAATACCTTGCCTACACCTAAAAAATACATGGAACACACAAAATCCTCTTCCACAAGGCTGTAATGCACGAAATTATTGAGTAATAAGTCAGAAAATTATTACACAAAAATCCAAAGAATGAAAACAAAGAATCATGAAAACATGGAAACATGATTCCATGTTTTAAGCCACCAAACAAAATGATTTTTCTTCCTTATTTTTTTTTCCTCTAATTTTTGGTCAGATTTCTTTCCTTCCTTTGTCCATTTATGAGCTGCAAAATCTCTATAAATAGGCATGCTTGAAGATAGTTTAGATGCTTAGTTCATAACTTACACAAATTCTAGTCTTAGGAGCACCAAAAGCTTTCTTTCTTTCTTTCTCTTGGTTGAATTCTCCCTTCAGTTTTCAAGGATATTTTGCTTCATTTCACTCAAGGAAACCAAGTTCTCTTCCTTTCTTTCAAATCAAATTAGGTAGGGAGGTGTTTCTAAGTTCATTTTATGCTAAGACAAGTTATGTTTCTAGCTCAAAAATGATGTTTTCATGAGCTTTCTTTTAAGTTTTCATTTTCAGTTTCTTCTTCATTTCTTTTTAAGTATTTTGGCCATATGGCCTAGCTTATGATGAGACCATGGTTTGATGATGAGATTCTTGAGTGTTGGTTGCAAAGCTTTCACAAGTTAGATCTCTAAAACTTGAAGGTTTCACTAGTTTCCAAAGCTTCTAAAATTTCAGTTTCTTTCCTTATTTTCCTTTCATGGTTTCGGCCAAATGGCCTAGGAAGGAATGAAATGATGGCTTGATGATGAGGACCTTGAATATGGGTTGTAAATCCATCACAAGTTAGGCCTCTAAAGCTTGAACATTCCATTTAATGCAAAACTTTAAAGAATAATTTTTTTATCTTGAGGTTTGAATATGAAATATGTATTTTTACTTTGTCTTGCTAAGATACATATATTGGGTTGAAAACATAATTCTCTTAAAGTCTTGAAGGAGCTCTAGTAAAGAGATCAAGTGAACTTGCATCCATGTTTAAGTTTATGCCTTGCATAACCATATTTATTTTATGTCATAACTAAATTCTCAAGAATAAATAAATGAACTTGCATATCTCATGTTTAAATTTCAAGCTTGCATTTCATGTTTAAATTTCAAGTTGTCACTTAATCTCTAAAGATAATAAAGAAGTTGCATCTCATGTTTATTTTATGCTCTCACTTTATTTTATAATGGCTAAAAGAGTCAATGCATGGCATGTTTATTTTATGTCATCACCTAAAAATCCTAGAGCTCAAAGACTTGCCTATGAATCATAAGCGAAGAAATGAGATAATTGGAGTTAAAGAATTTATTCTTTAAGAAGTCTTGAGAATTGGAGCTTAAAAAATGTAATTCTCTTCTCCCTCACCGGTCCTATGCGGACTACCGCCGCTCGTTGCTTAAGATTCTCTCTCCCTCACTGGCCCCTGCAATTACCATTTCAGCTTCTTGCATCATGTTTATATTACAAGTTCTTGCATCATGTTTAATTTTCAAGTTATCACCTTAAATCTTAAAGATAAAGAAATGGAATTGCATATCATGTTTATAATTCCAAGCTATCACCTTATAAAGATAAGATTAAAATAAGGTTGCATAGCATGGTAATAATTCAAAGATGTCACCTAAATCTCTAAAGCTCAAGACTTGCTCCTTTTATCTTAAGTGAAATATTTAATTATGAACATTCTTTCAAGTTATAAATCGGTCCCATGGTTAAGTTAGGCCTAAAGTCCTATGACTTCTTTCAAGTTTAACAAAAAGAATTAGTTCTAAAAGAGTTTTAAAACTTTGTAAGAATTTTATGGGAAGCTAGTAATTTATGTGTACTTAAAATATGATTTGATGCTTATTAAGAATTTGGTGTCATTGATTGATTCCCTGGTTTGTATGTTATAGTTGCTGTTGCAAACAATGAAAACTTATGCATGAAATAAAGACATATTCTGTTACTGGAAGAAGTGTATTACTGGAAGAGTGCAATTTGGAAAGATTCTGGCTAAGGAAAGATTTGGTATTTAAGCGTGTCCATTGTGACCCACCTCTCTTTCCTGGAATCTCCCAGATGCATGATTACAGTTGGTATATATTATTTCGGCATAAGACTATAAATGAGAAAATGTTATGATGATTATGAATGAAGAATTGTATTATGATATAACATGCAAAGACTTAAAGGTGACTCAAAAATATGAGGAAATGATCCTTTGGACCCGTCAAACTATAGGCGGTGAAAAGGTGATTCTTGTCCCCTAGTTTGTTCTCAAAAGGGTAGAGACGAAATTTTTACTTATCAAAAGGGATAAGTATGTGCTGGTGACGACTAGCAAGGTATGAGCTCATAACCTAGATTACTCCCAAAAGGGTGGAGTATAGGGTGGCCCAGGAAAATGATGATGAAAGTAACTTTAAGTCACCTAAGAAACTAAGTAAATGCATTATGTGAATATGATGTTCTGCTATGCATAGTATTTATGAGATGATGATGAGAAATATGATATTCTGCTATGCATAGTATTATGAAATGATGATGAGGAATATGATGTGATTTTATGCATAACTATGTTATTATATATGAAAGGAAAAGTTCATTATAAACATGACATGCTAAGTTTATGATGCATTATAAGACGCATGATTAAAACGAACCTCGGTAAAGTATATTTTCGAACTTAATAAATCAATCTTAGCATGCTCACTATTTCATAATAACCCGAGGTTCCTGGGGACGATGATGATGACACAATGCATCATGAGGTGAGTACCCTACTGAGATTCTTTTTATAAGTTTCTCACTCCCTCTATTTTTCTTTCCATCTCGTCTTTTAAAACAAAGGAAACATTCGTGAATCACATTGAGGCTGTCACCGGTAGTTGAACTTAATCCTGCTAGTTTCACTCGTATATTTCAGATATTTATCCCTATCCCTGAGTGTTATTACTAGGTGCCATTAATGGATGTCCTTCCATCCATATATTATTTATGTTTTATTAGATTGCCTACACTTAGTCTTATTCTGTTGGTAGGCAAAATATCTATATGATATGTAATTATGGATGCTGGATGATGGAGCCAATATATTATGATGTGATGTTTGTAAATTCCTATGTGTCTTTTAAATTTTGCTAAATCATTCACGTTAGCGCGGCTCACGTTTTCAATTATGTTTAAAAAAAAATGGCTCGTAATTTCACTAAGTATTTTCAAAGCATGATTAAGGAACTGAAGCAAAGAGTAAAGTCTAGTAATTAATCGATACGCCTAGGTGTATTGGGTTAATTATTAGGGTGTTACATAAAAAGCTAAAGTTTGGTAGGAGATAAGTGACACAAATGCCTCTTATCATTAACATCATAAGATGATGAATGAGAAGTTAAAGCCACAAGGCAAAACCAATTCTTAACCTCCTCTTGAAAGTAAAGCTAAAACTTCAAGAATACTAAAAAGAGCAATAGAAAATCTGATATCTGAGTAAGAATTAAACTTCAAGAATCAAACTAGTAGTAGCAAATTAGAGGTCTCCAATATAGGTGGATATGGTGACAGCCGATCCGCTTTTGCCTTCCACGATGGATACAATTAAACATGTCGATTAAGCCGTCCTTTTCATAAATGAACTTGATTTTAACTTGTTCTTGTCCGCCCCATAAGCCCTTGAGTCCCAGACTAGTCCACGTAACCACTTTTCGTTCACATCTTTTGCTCGCGGACTAGTCCTTTTTTCTTTAATTTTTTTTTAGCTTTTTTCATATCCTATACTATATTATATTTATATAATTATATTTATATAGTATATTTTACCTTGCAAAATATATATACACACTTTTCATTACAATATTCAAAATATTACCAATTAAATATACATAACTCCTCCAATCATAAAAAATAGTGAAACTACAAAAGAATATAAATTAATAATTACCAATTATCAAATACCAAACATAAACAAATCAAATACCAAATACAAATACCAAAAATGGTAGAATATAATAAACCAGCTCACTAAAATCCATCAATCAAGAACATAAATAAATACTGGAAAATGGAAGCATTCCCTCACTTATGCGGGCTAGCGGGTTGGTCCGCGAACTGCGAGCCAGGCCTGTTAGCCGCGGGTTAAGTGGTGCGAACAAAAAAAGTGAACGGGTTAGCAAACTAAAAATTTCTGTCCATTTTCGTGTGGATTGCGAGTTAAACGGTCGATTCGCCGATCGGTTTACAAGCTTCTGCTCTCCAAACAAAATAAGTGCAGCCTCAAGATGAATAGCAATCAAAACATATTGAAAATACTAAAATCAAAAAAATAAATTCACCATTAAAACAGCTAACCACCAAAACACTTGCTCTATCAATCTAATTATTTTTTAATCCAAAATGAAAACTCTTAACAAACAAGCTTAAATCATAGAAGCGTTGAATTAAAACCTTCAAACTTGCACAATCCAAGCAAATGAGCAAGAACCAGAACCAAATCAGTTTTGTAACAAAGGAAACCATATCGAAGCAAAATCAAAGCAAATGTAAACCTTAGCTTCCAAACAAAAGGTTAGAAATTAGGTACGAAATTTGGAGTCAAACACTACAACACTATATAGATTGAAGTTGAAATAGGGGACACAATCATCACAAAAGTCCAATAAAGGACCGCTGCACCAATGAATGAACTAAGGCCACCAATCATGAGCAAGATCTAACTTGTGGAAGAACCATGTCCGTAGAACACACTAGAGGAAGAACTGAGAAGATCTTAAGTAGATCTAAAACTTGAACGCAAACGAATAGAGAACCAGAACCAAACCTAGAATGGAGATCCAACAAAGCTAAACCATATATCCAACAAAGATTGCAAATGGAGATGATGAACAAAAGTAAAACTGAAACGGAGAATAACACGAAGGCGAACACAAACAAATCCATAGCGAACCATTGCACCAAAAAATCATGTCCACCTCATCCTAAATGCGATGGCATGCCAGAGATGGAGGTCAAATTGTGAACGCACACAGAATCACAAATGAAGATGATTTTGTTATTTTGTGACTTTTAAAAGTGAAGAAAATAAACATTGGGATTCTAGAGAGAAATCACAGTGAATAAATTATTTAGGGAAAGAAAAGTGTAAAGCTAAAAGTAGATTTGGAATGAAGAAAAAGGCAAGAAAATGAAATTGAAAAGATTTGGAAAAGAAACCTAATAAAGATCGTGATTTTGGGATTTTCGGTGAAAGAGAGATCTTACTTTTCTTTTGTTGTGCTGTTTTGTGAGTGAGAAAATAAGGAAAAATGAAAGAAATTAGAAGAAAACATAAATGAGTTCTAAGAATCACAGCGGGCAGCGAAAAACCTTTCAAGGAGGATGGAATAGCTTTGATACCATGTTGCTGAAATGTAAATTTTATTAATGATGAAAAGGTTAGGTGATACAAGAGCGTAATACCTTATATAGATAGTGAGTGAAACTAACTAATAACCAATCTCTGCCAATTGACTAACTAATCTAACTAACATATAAATATTCCTAATAAATAGCCATGCCAGGAAATTAATATACAAGTTGCTAGTTACCATTCCACAAATTTAAATATATTAACATTAAGAGCAACTAAAAAAGAATATATTAACATTAATATATTTAGAAATACAAATTCACAAATCAAGCATCACACACAATCGCGTGCAATGCACCACATGTAACGCCTGGGACGAGGCAGGAGTGATCGCTGTGCGAGAGGGCACTACAAGGAGCCCTCTACCTCCAAGCGGAGAGGTACATGAATGAATCGATTACAGACCCAAATGAGAGGTATCCTGAGTTGGATAGGTATGGACTATACAGTTAAGGAGTTCTTATATGAATTGATTGGTACTACCTATGCCACAAAGATGCATCTTTCTTTTCAGGAGCCCATCACGAAGAACTCAGTGAGCGTGCTTGACTTGGGGTAATTTTGGATGGTGACCTCCTGGAAGTTTTCCCAGGAAGTGTGTGAGTGAGGACAAAGCACGCTGAAAAGACCCGTGTTGGTTTGTGGGACAGCGACGATCCATAAAGCAACAAGGGATGTTACAAAAATCATAGTAATACTAACTCAGATCAGTGGCTAAATCATAAACCTCACATAATTGCTTAATATCTTATTTTAAGTACATGCAAGATATTAGTTTCCCGTAATATCATTTTAAGCCTTAAAACTCTTTTAGAAACTAATTCTTTTTGGTAATCTTGAAAGAAATTATAGAACTAACTCAGTAGCTATTTAAAAATTACTTTAGGCCTACCTTAATCATGAGGTCAATTTATACATTGAAAGAATGTTCATGATTAAAATTCTCACTTAAGATAAAAGGAGCAAGTCTTGAGCTTTTAAAGATTTAGGTGATACTAGAATCATAAACATGCTATGCAACCTCATTTTAATCTTATCTTTATAAGGTGATAACTTGGAATTGTAAACATGATGCAAGAAACTGAGTGGCGATAGTCCGCATTGGACCAGGAGAGGGAGAAGAGAATCTTAATAAAAGAAAAATAAGAAACCAGAGTGGCGGTAGTCCGCATTGGACCGGTGAAGGGAGAAGAGAATTCTTATTAAGTTCCAACTTAAGACTTTTTAAAGAATAAATTCTTTGACTCCAATAATCTTAAGGAAATATGCATCCTTAGGATACTACCATTTTCCAACTTTGCTTATGATACTTGGGCAAGTCTTTGAGCTCTAGGATCTTTAGGTGATGACATAAAATAAACATGTCATGCATTGATTCTTTTAGCCATTATAAAATAAAGTGAGAGCATAAAATAAATATGAGATGCATCATCTTTATTATCTTTGAAGATTAAGTGACAACTTGAAACATAAACATGAAATGCAAGCTTGGAAATTTAAACATGAATATGCAAGTTCATTTATTCATTCTTGAGAATTTAGTGATGACATAGAAAGTAAACATGGTTATGCAAGGCATAAACTTAAACATGGATGCAAGTTCATTTTATTCTTTACTAGAGCTCCTCCAAGACTTTAGAGAAATATAAATTCAACCCAATATATCTTAGCAAGACAAAGTGAAAAATACATTTTTCAAGTTCTAAACTCAAGATCTTTATTTTTACATCATAAAAACATCATTCTTTAAAGTTTTGCATCAAGTGGAATTTTCAAGCTTTAGAGGCCTAACTTGTGATGGATTTACAACCAACACTCAAGGTCCTCATCATCAAGCTATCATCATATCCCCATTTAGGCCTTATGGCTGAAATATTTAAAGAAAAAGAAAGAAGAAAACCAATTAGAAAAGCTAGAGAAAGTTCATGAAATCATCATTTTGAACCAAGAACAACACTTAGCAAAACATGGAAATAAGCTTAAAGACAACTCCCTACCTAATTTGGTTTGAAGGAAAGGAAGAGAACTTGGTTTCTTTGAGTGAAATGAAACAAAATCTCCTTGAAAAGTTGAAGAAAGAATTTCGGCCAAGGGGAAGGAAGAAAGAAAGCTTTTGGTGCTCCTAAAACTAGAATTTGTGTAAGTTATGAGCAAGGCTTCCAAGGCTCCTCAAGCAAGCATATTTATAGAGGAATTCAAGCTCATGTATGACAAGAGGAGGAGGCATAATTTTCGGATTTTTCATGGGGAACAAAGGGATGAAAATCATTTCTTGTTTAAGACATGTTTTATGCTATGTTTTAGGGAATTTTTTGGCATTTTGTTTTAGTGCATTATCTTGCAATAATTCTAATGATTATGGCTGAATTATTTCGTGCATTACAGCCTCATGGAAGAGGATTTTGTGTGTTCCATGTATTATTTAGGTGTAGGCAAGGTATTCATGCAATTTAGAGAATTTATGGTTAAGGGCTTAGGTGAATTAGTAAGCAATTTGAGTGTTTTAAAGCAATTTTAGGTTCTAATCAATTTAAATAAATAATTTTGACTCTAGATTAATAATTAGAATTTAATAAGCTTTAATTTGAGCCTAATATTGCTTAGGTTTCGTTAGACGAATCAAAAATCTCAAAATTTGTAAAACACAAAGAGAGGGGCAAAACGGTCATTTTACTTAAAAATTGCCCGAGACCACCGAGCTTAACCAATGGCCAATCATAGCTTAAAAACACCTTTTAAAACATTTTAGTGAGGTTCGGGCTCAGTCGGCATGCAAATCGAATTAAAACAGCCGGGGCGTTTTGGTCATTTCGCGCGTCGAAGCTCAAAATTATGATTCTTCTCCTCTATTAACACACATAACACAAACAATCCCTTATTATTATCAAAACATCCCCTTGAGGACGGGTGGGGCCCACGATCCTCATTTTCAGTAAAATAACCTCAGGGCATTTTGGTCATTTTACACGTACAGAAATTGGGTTTGCAATACTTGCACGAATTGCTCCTAACTTCTCTTCTAACGTTATATTCCTTTATTAAGGATTGTTTGGCCTCAAATTTTATATAATATTTACCTACAGGAATTCGGTAATTCCTAATGAGTAAAAATTACAGGAAAATTGGGGCGTTACATTACTCCCTTCCTTAAAAAGAATTTCGCCCTCGAAATCGTTACCTGAACAGTTCGGACACGTGCTTGCATATCTGATTCCAGCTTCCATGTAACTTCTTCGTTTCACCTCGTCCCCATGCTACTTTGACTAGGGGTACAACCTTGGTCCTTAACGCTTAACTCCTCGTCAATGATTCTCGTGCGTGGTAAGTTAAACGTTAGGTCATCTCTTAATTGTACATGTTCTGGCTCTAGTACATGACTTGGGTCAGAATGATATTTCCTTAACTGGGAGACATGGAAAACATCATGAAGGTTGGAGACTCCTGGGTGGGCTATACGGTAGGCTACAGATCCTATTTTGCTAAGGATTTCAAACGGACCAAGAAATCTGGGCTCAATTTCTTTGCTTTCATTGCTCGGCCTATGCCGTGGGGTGATTCTTAGGAACACATGGTCCACTTCTTGAAAATCTAGCGATTTTCGCCTCTTGTCCGCATAATTTTTCTGCGACTTTGAGCGTGAGAATCTTATCCCTAATCTTCTTGATTTGTTCCGTCGTTTCCCTCACAATATTCGGTCCAAGTAGACTTTGCTCTCCAGGCTCATACCAACATAGAGGTGATTGACACTTCCGTCCATAGAGGGCCTCGTATGGTGCCATACCGATACTTGCATGATAACTGTTGTTATATGCAAATTCAATTAGTGGCAGGTACTTATCCCAACTCCCTCTTTGATCTAAAACACATGCCCTCAACATGTCCTCCAAAGTTTGGATAGTTCTTTCATTGACCGTCCGTTTGGGGGTGATAAGCCGTGCTCAGACAGCTTTAACCAAACGCCTTCTGAAAAGCTCCCCAAAATCGTAACGTAAATCGTGAATCCTACCGAGATTATCGTCGACGGTACTCCATGTATTCTTACTATCTCCTGAATATATACTGCTAACCTATCCAAGGAATAAGTCACCTTAATAGGTAAAAAGTGGGCTGATTTAGTCAATCGATCCACAATTACCCATATGGTGTCATGATTTGCTGGGTCCTCGGTAGTCCAGTTACAAAGTCCATGGAAACACTATCTCACTTCCATTCGGGGATTGACAAAGGTTGCAACATTCCAGAAGGTTTTTGTGTTCAATCTTCACCTTTTGACACACCAAGCACTTACTCACCCATGTGCACACATCCTTCTTCAATCCTGGCCACCAAAACATCTTCCTCAAATCTTGATACATCTTGGTTGCACCGGATGAAGGGTAAAATGGCTCTTATGGGCTTCCTCCAAAATATCCTTTCGAGGTCACCACTAGTAGGTACACATATACGACCTTCAAACCTCCACAAACTATCATTCCCTTGGGTAAAACCTTTCAACTTATCAACTCTTACCGCTTCTAAGGTCTCTTGAAATTCCGTATCTTCCCTTTGGGCTTGAGCAATTCTTTCCTTGAATTCACTCGTCACACTAAGATGGCAAGCTCTTATGCCCTTAGTGGTCAAGGTCATCCCTAGGTTTAGATCTTTAAACTGCTCAATTAACTCAACCTCCTTCACCATCAAACGGGATACTTGTAAGGATTTCCTACTAGGGCATCGGCTACAACGTTAGCTTTTCCTGATGATAGTTTAACCCGAAATCATAATCTTTTAAGAACTCCATCCACCTTCTTTGCCTCATGTTTAGCTCTTTTTGATCAAAGAGATATTTCAAACTCTTGTGATCGGAGAACACCTCAAACTTAACGCCATATAAATGGTGTCTCCAAATCTTCAGAGCAAACACGACGGCGGCTAATTCAAGGTCATGGGTAGGGTAATTTGCCTCATGTGGCTTGAGTTGCCTCGACGCATAGGCCACCACTTGCCTATCTTGCATCAGGACACAACCCAAACCCTTCCTTGAAGCATCACAGGATACTTCGAAAGGCACATTGGGGTCAGGTAATACCAAAACAGGGGTTGAGGTTAGCTTGTGTTTTAGCTCTTGAAAGCTCTTTTCACACTCCGGGTCCATGAAAAGGGTGTTCTTCCTAGTCAGCTTGGTCAGAGGTAGGGAAATCTGGAAAATCCCTTGATAAACCGACGGTAATAACCGGCTAAACCCAAAAAGCTCCTTACTTCAGTTACCGTGGTTGGTCTTTCCCAGTCACGACCGTTTCGACCTTACTAGGATCTACAACAATTCCTTTCTTAGACACTACGTGCCCTAAAAATTTCACCTCATCCAACCAGAATTCAAACTTAGAAAGCTTGGCATATAGTTTCTTTTCCTTCAGGATTTCCAGGACTATGGTTAGGTGGCATTCATGTTCCTCGTGGGTCTTAGAGTAGATGAGAATATCATCTATGAAGACAACCACGAACTGATCTAAATAGGGTCTAAAGATCCTATTCATGTAATCCATAAAAATTGCTGGAGCATTGGTTAATCCAAAGGACATTACTGCAAACTCAAATGGTCGTATTGAGTGCGAAAGACCGTTTTCGGTATATCTTCATCTCTTACTCTAATCTGTGATAACCTGACCTCAAATCAATCTTAGAAAACACGACCGCACCTTTAAACTGATCCATCAAGTCATCTATCCTAGGCAAAGGGTATTTGTTCTTCACTGTCACTTTATTCAATTGCCTATAATCAACACACATCCTCATACTCCCATCATTTTTCTTCACAAACATCACAGGGACTCCCCAAGGTGATGCACTAGGCCTAACAAAATTTTTCTCCAATAAATCTTCCAATTGAGCTTTTAACTCGGTTAACTCTAATGGAGACATCCTGATGGGGCTATGGATATGGGTCCTGATCCTAAGCAATTCTATGGAAAATCTCTCTCTTGGGGAAACTCTGGTATCTCATCTGGAAATACTTCGGGATAATTCCTTACTATTGATATCTCATCGATACTTTGCTCGAAGTCTACATCACTAGCGGCTAGGAAAATATAGCCTTTACTCTCACCCTTACCAGTCCATTTCCAAATGTTATGTAGACTTATCGGTTTCTTAGGTTCAATGGGAACAGGAAGAAAAGTGATGGTTTTCTCATAGGTTAACAGGACACGGTTGGCCTCAAGCCAATCCATGCCAAGAATCACATCTAAACCTCGCATAGGTAAGCAAATAAGGTCTAAAACAAATGATCTATTTTCAATAACAAAATTACAATCTAGACAACATCTACAAGTCCTAACAGGTTTTCCAGTTGGTAGAAATAACAAGGTCAAAAGGAAGTTCAGTCACATGTAAGTTAAGGCTTTTAACACATGAATGGGAGATAAAAGAATGGGAAGCGCCAGAATCATATAGTACAATTAAGTTTTTACCATGCATGTTACGCCTGGGACGAGGCAGGGAGTGATTGCCTTGAAAGGGCACGGACAAGGAGCGGCTCCTACCTCCAAGCGGAGGGTACATGAATGAACCGATTACAGACCCTAAGAGGTATCCTAGTCTATAGGTATGGGACTATACAGTTAAGGAGGGCTTATATGAATTGATTGGTACTACCTATGCCACAAAGATGCATCTTTCTTTTCAGGAACCCATCACGAAAGAACTCCATAGTTAAGCGTGCTTGACTTGGGGTAATTTTGGGATGGGTGACCTCCTGGAAGTTTTCCTAGGAAGCGTGTTAGTGAGGACAAAGCATGCTGAAAGACCCGTATTGGTTTTGGGGAAATCGACGATCCATAAAGCAGGAGGGGATGTTACAAATGGTATCAGCCTGCACCTCTCCCAGGACGGTGTGGTTCGGGACGAACCAAGCGGAAGCTGGTGGGCATGTAACGCCCGGGACGAGGCAGGGAGTGATCGCCTGTGAGAGGGCATGGACAAGGAGCGGCTCCTACCTCCAAGTGGAAGGGTACATGAATGAACCGATTACAGACCCGAATGAGAGGTATCCTTAGTTGCATAGGTATGGGACTATACAGTTAAGGAGGGCTTATATGAATTGATTGGTACTACCTATGCCACAAAGATGCATCTTTCTTTTCAGGAGCCCATCATAAAAGAACTCACAGGAGCGTGCTTGACTTGGGTAATTTTGGGATGGGTGACCTCCTGGAAGTTTTCCAGGAAGCGTGTGAGTGAGGACAAGCACGTTGAAAGACCCGTGTTGGTTTTGGGGAAATCTGACGATCCATAAAGCAACAGGGATGTTACACCACAACTTGTGTGTGTATATAGCAAAAAATAAAAACTACTTTGGCTTATAATAGAAAACCGACATAGATGCAATTCCATTTATGACAAAATTTTTCAAGAAGATGGAAGCATGCACAAAGAATTAGATTAGCATGTAATGATGTTTCATCAAATCACTACAGAAATTTAACATTTATTAGTGACACAAAACACCATGGGTACAGTTCCAAAAAACCTATACTAACTAATAATTTGCTTTATAAGATTTATTCACTATATTTATAGTCTTTCTTCCATCACTCTAACATCCAGTGCAATACTAAAACTTGATCGCTAGAAAAGATCATGGACAAATATACACGGTTTATCTACTATCACTATAGGTTTTAGTGATGATCTTAAATTGCATAACAAAAATTGTTGATAAATACAAAAATTGTTATCCCAACACTATATCCTTTATTGATAGATTAAACAAGCATATATTTTATTTCGTGAGTATAGTTTATAGTGGAGTAAACCCATGGGTATATGTTTGCAACTCCTATATTATATATATAAGCTAGAAAGTAGAATTCACAACTATTACAATGATATAGGAAATCTCCAATTCTATTGAACATAAAATCAAGTCTTAAAATAGTAGATTTTAACATCACAAGAAAATGTGACTATAGCAGGTATCAACATTACAAAAAAAAAAACTATATAACTCTATCTATTTCAATATATTTGTCAAAAACTAAACATGTCACAACCCAACTTAGGTCATGACCAAGGCATGGAAACAACTTCCCTAGTAAGCCTTAATACATCAAATTTTCTAGGAAAATAGACAGAGTTTCCTCTGTTTTTCAAACATTCCTCAAATAAAATACAACTCGCAATATTTTCAAATAAACTCACAGCACTTGAGCATCAAGCATTCTAGAATGCACCCTTCCAACATATAACAATATCTCAATATCGTCCAGCCATAATACCAAATTAGTTTTCAAACTCTATCAAACATAATACAACATATAGTTCAAACATGAAATCAAACTAAGTTTACAAATCCTTTCTATAACATAATCTAAATATCTAAGTAATAATTTCTCAACATAAGCATAATATAAATCCAAGGACCCTATCTGTGACATATGGAGCAACTGAACAACTATAGGCTAAAACAAAAATATGGGTGACAATAAAAAAGGCCTTTATGAAAAGGCTCACCAACTTAGAATTTACTAAGGTTATGCCAGATGAACAACATAACCAGGACCAGCACCTTATTGAAAAGGTGGAAAGATAACGAGATGAGTTTTGCAACTAGGAAGAGATAAGATATCCATAGTTTACTAAATGCAATTATAAAACAAGATAAATATAAGAACATATATATATTCTTATATGAATATGGTTCTAGTCATGATTCCAGATTTCTCAAACAAACATACCTCTACAAAATCACATAAATCCAAGCATAATGGGGAGTTATCTGAAGCAAAACAATAACAAGTCTAGACATGGCCCAAGGTCATGTGTAGGTTAGTACCACACCTACTAACTGGAGTTGGCCCATAGCCATATACAAATCCAGATATGACAAAAGTCATGTGTAGATTAGTAGATTAGCACCTCACTTGCAAACTGGAGTTAGCCCATAGCCAAATACAAGTCTAGACATAGTTGCAGTTATGTACGCATTAGCACCTCACCTGCTAACTAGAGTTTCTCACAGTACACCGAGACTAACGCCACTCGCGTTAGCTCTAAGTTCTAACTATGGAATTTTCCCCAAATTAAATCACCATCAGGCCATTCCAATTCCATAACATTCTTACAATATCAAATCCATTCTCAAATTATGAGATATAGTGGACATAAGATAAAATCAAATTTAATAATTAACATAAGATATTTTAAAATTCAACACATACTACAGTCAACTAAAAATAATTAAATAAGCATAATAATTAAGCTCTGGCCTCCAAATGAAAGCTTCTATTTCGATAAATAAATTATTTTCTCTTACATCAACATACTTTTAACGCTTCATATAATTTTATATTTATAATTAAAATTTATCATGCAAACAGGAAACTACCATACACTATCTACTCATAATTAATGGCTCAAAGAATCGAAGAACAACTCCACTGATGCCACCAATTCAAGTGTTGATGCTCAATTGCTCTATCGCTCTAGGAACAAGACAATGTTAATATTTGTAAGCTAACAATGTCACCACTTTATATAAATTAGTTCCAAATCACAAAACCCCCAATTTATATGGCTCAAGAGACACTACAATTAATCCTAAACTAACTAGAAGCTATAATAATTTAAATAGAGTAGTTTAGAAATTTCCTTACCACTTAGGTAGTAGAAATATTGAAGAAAATGCTCGAACACTCTCCTAAAATCTCCAAGCTCTTTGATGGAGGTTAGAGAGAGAAAGCGGGGGTAGAGGAGAGGGAGAGAGAAGGGGCGGTTGTGGCATCGAGAAGGAAGAGGAGATGATGATGATGGAGGTGGTGATGATGCTTTGTGAAGGTGGAAGCAAAGAAGATGAAGAAGAATGGAAGGAAATGAGTGGGAGAGAAAGAGAACGTCAAGAAGAAGAAGAGAATGAAAGAGTTATTGGAGAGTGAGTAGGGGAAAGGGAAGAAAGAAAGAAATAGGGGAGAGAGGACACTAGAGTGGGCTATACCACTTAAGGTGCATGGTGCACCTTACCCTTTTTTCCATTTTTTTCTATTATTGCATTCTTCCCACCTAAAAAAAATTCAGTTCCCAAATTGCTAAAAATTCGAAAATAAGACACATACCTCAAGAATCAAATAGAGGTGGATATGTGGCTCGCATAGCCTCTTCCACTTCCTAAGTCGTTTCCTCTCTAGAATGGTTATTTCAAATCACCTTCATTAACACCACCTCCTTTGATCGAAGCTTTTTCACCTGGAGCTGACAATGGCCAGCTCCTCCTCATAGGACAATTTCTCATCAAGTTAGATCACTTAAGGAGAGATTACGTGAGATGAATCGGGAACCTATTTTTGAAGCATAAAGACATGAAACATTGGATGAACCATGGATGGGTAGTGCTAGATGGTATGCCATTGCACCAACCCTATTTAGAACTTCAAAAAGGCTAATGTAATATGGGTTGAGCTTTCCTTGCTTTCCAAACCTTACCACTTATTTCATGGGAGAAACTTTAAGAAAGACATGTTCTCCCAGAGAACTCCAAGTCACGCCTTTTATAATCCGCATCGGATTTCTGCCTACTCTGAGCAGTTAAGAGTTGGTCTCTGATCAAACGAACCTTATCAAGAGACTTTTGTACAAGGTCAGGACCTAGTATCTTAGCTTCACCAACTTCAAACCAACCTATGGAGGATCTGCAATGTCTCCCATGCAAAGCCTCAAAAGGTGTCATCTGAATGCTAGCTTGGTAGCTATTGTTATATGAAAACGTGATAAGAGGTAGATAACTACTCTAATTTCCACTGAAGTTGAAACACATGACCTGAACATATCTTCCAGGATTTGAATGGTTTTTGGATTGCCCATCTATTTGAGGATGGAAAGCTATACTAAGATCAAGTTAAGTTCCTAGGGTTTCTTGGAAAGCTCTCAGAATCAAGTCATAAACTAGGCCCCACGAGCTAATATGATGGAAATCGAAATTCCATGGAGTCTAACAATCTCATCAATATACAATTGTGCATATTGATGAGCCCGATAGATGGTCTTCACTAGAAGAAAGTGAGCTAATTTGGTCATACGATCCACTATATGACCCACACAGAGTCAAACCCCTTGATGGCATGGGGTAGCCCTATTAAAAAATCCATAATTATCCGTTCCCATTTCCATTCAGGTATTTCTATCTGTTGAAGCAATCTTGTGGGTTTCTATGTTCAACCTTAACTTGCTAACACACTAAACAATGAGACATGAAGTCACCAACATCCCTTTTCATGCCTTCCCACCAATACAATTGCCGCAATCGGATACATCTTGGCTGAGCCAAGATGTAGAGTACCTTCTAGAATGATCTTTCTAAGATTTTCAACATCAGGTCACATAGTCGATTACCAAATCGAAGCACTCCTTCTTGATCCATTTGATAACTCCCTTAGGAGTTATATTTTTCTTTAGTTTTCTTAAGATTTTTAGTTTGTTGATAGTTAGTTTTAGTTTTGATGGCCTTTTTACATCATTCAATTTAAATTCTTTCCTTATTACACTCACATTTAACCTTGCATTCTAGTTGTGTTCCGCATTGGTTTTGTAGCTTTTTAGAAGAAGAATTAGGGAAGCATTTGAACTAGGAGTGCAAAGGAGCAAAAATTGGAGCTAAAGGGATGCCAGAAATCTATGTTGGAGCATGGGTCCTGAAACTAAAGCCATGCTACAGGATAAGAACCCACACTACAGCATGGGTTACTATTAGATTTCTCATATTTTCACTTAAGCTACGCTCTAGCATAGCTATAGCCACGTACAGCATGGGTGCATGAATCTAATATGTGGACTGATCCTCTTGGACCGACTTTGACAACCCATGATTGACACAAAAACCTAGGGAAACATGTTGGAAAGGGCATTACACGTCAAACTACCAAATTGGGAAAGAGGAGGCTAGAGCTTGGAGAGCACAAAGGGATTAGAGCTTCAAGAACTTGAAGAGGATACTCTTCTTGGTTTTGTCTTCAACTTCTTGTGTATTTTTCTTTGTTCATGGCTTCTTCTTATCTTTCTTTTATTTTTGTTGTTTTTATTTCATTTTCCATGACATGTAACTAAACCTTTTTGCCAAGGGTGATTTTTGGAGGCTATGTATTTGACATTATACTAATGTGAATGAATTTATGTTTTGTTCTTATTTGATAGTGAACATTGTATTTGAGCTTATTTATCTTGAATTGTTTGATCACCAATTTAAGATTATAGGATTTTTACAAATTTGAGAAAGGAGTAAGAGCCATGCCTATGAATGCAATGCCATGAGTTAAATGACACATAGAGATAGGCAAACATGATTCATATGGTATTTAAGGGTTTGAGAACTACTTGTAGACCTAAGTATGATAAGAGATTAGGTGCTTGACTCTACTTAAGTGGCATTAGATGATCTTGAGAAAGATTTTTAATGACATGATAACCCTACCATCACTTAATTGAATTTGGACAACACATATTGATGTTTATGTTGCATTTTCCCTAACATTTAACTCCATCAACTCTTATATCGATTTTACATTGTTTTAGCACTTTAGCCTTTAAATTCTTTTTGATATCACCTCTTTTCAATTATTCAAATTGTCATATAGTTAATTAAAATCGGTACTTGAATTATCCCTTAGGCACGAAAATCCTATGTTTTACTCTATTACTTGACGACTTAGTATACTTGCTAGTGTCACTCTCCTTTGGGAGCTAGCACCATCGTAAACCTAGAGGTTGCCCCACTTCTAACATTATCTTGCAGCTTAAGCAATCTAATATCTTTGTTCTAAAGTGCTTTAATTTGCTCCATAAGGAATGGATGGGCCTTTACATGAGCCAAGAGTATCCTAGACTTTCCCAAGTCAAACTAAACACCATTAGCCTCAAGCTTGTGAACTTCCTCCATTAACGGCCTCCTTACAAGAACGATATGAGCCAAACTATCCATAGACTTCCTACTCAAGGCATCTGTACAACGTTAGCCTTACCAGGATGGTATAAGATGGTGCAATCATAATCCTTAAGCAATTCTACCCACCTTCGTTACCTTAGGTTCAAGTCCCTTTGTTGGAATATATACTTCAGACTTTTATGATCCATGTAAATCTCACACATCTCGCCATAAATATAATGCCTTCAAATCTTCAAAGCAAATATTACTATTGCCATCTCTAGATCATAAGTGAGATAGTTTTGTTCATGCTTCTTTAGCTCCGTGAAGTATAAGTAATGACTCAGCCGTTTTGCATCAAAACACAACCAAGTCCTAACAGGCATCGGAGTACACTAGAAACCTCCATAACCAGAAGGTAGGACAAGCACAAGTGCTGAGGTTAGGCAAGCCTTGAGTGTTTGAAAACTTTCCTCACACTCATCTAACCACTGAAACTTCATATTCTTTAGAGTCAACTTAGTTAATGGAGCAAAAATTCTTGAGAAGTTCTTAACAAGCAGGAGTAGCTTGCCAATCCTAGAAAGCTACGAATCTTAGTAATTGAAGTAGGTCTTGGCCATTGCTTGATAGCGTCAATCTTTTTCAAATCCACCATAATCACATCTTTGGATATGATGTGACCAAGAAAAGCCACTTGATCAAGCCAAAATTCACATTTGGAGAACTTGGCATAAAGCTTGTGATCCCTCAAAGTTTGTAGTACAATCCTTAGATGGCATTTAGGCTCTTCCATACTCTTGGAATATACGAAAATATCATCAATAAAGATGATCACAAAGTGATCCAGGAGGGTTTGAACACACGATTCATCAAATCCATTAAAGCTGAGCATTCATCAACCCAAACGACATCACCAAAAATTCATAATGCCCATAGCTAGTACAAAAGGCAGTCTTAGGAATATCCTCATCTTTGATTCTCAATTGATGATACTAATACCCCAAATATGAAATTTATTAGTATTTGAATTATTATTACTATTACTATTAATTGGTAGACATTTTAATATTATTTTATTATAATACAAAATGTATACACGGAATGCTCTAATAATATTATAAGAGAAAACGTGTAGCATTATTATTATTATTATTATTATTATTATTATTATTATTATAGAAATAGAAATAGAAATGAAAAAGAAGCCTGAGTTTCTTTCTTTGCAATTTCGTTTCTGTTTTATACTCATAGTATATTTTAGGCATATCATAACATTCCCAAATATTTTTCTAAAAACCCTAGCGTTGAACGAATTTTCCCTAGAGTGAAAAACATAGTTTCTCTTAATTTTCTCGATTAATATCTTCTGTAAGTGACCTTCATGGAATTTAGTTAATTCCTTCCTTTTTTTTATCTAGTATGTGAGTTTGGGTACTGTCTGCATAGTTTTCTCACAATATTTTTCCTCTTTACTATCCTAAACTTAGTTTGGGTGATAAAGTCAAATTGTTTATATTTTCATTGTATTGTTTGACTTACCATGTCATTCCAGCTTCTCAAAGTCAAGTTGTTAGTGGAAGAATACTCCTAGCTATCAACGGTGAGTGAGTTTAAGCTCATGATTATACTTTTGATCATTATTATTATTTTTCCCAGATTATATAAATTATTAATGAAATTATATAATGATTTATGCTAAGAAATTTATCTTATAGATTATAGAAATGTTAGAAAATTATTGTTTTGTAGTTATCATGACAAATTATTATTTTAGAAAACTCATGGGATTATATTCGTTGTATGTATGATTTAGATTTATTTTATCAGCTATAAAATTTTATGAATCCCAATTTTGTATGAATAGTAAGAATAGTGAATTCTGTTGCTATTAGTTTTTAGCCAATAAATAGTAGGAACCAGGAGTTAACAACTTGGAGAATTGATCATTAAACTTAGTACCAAGTGGTCCGCTAGAGCACTAGTTCACTCATAGTAAGGAACCCAGTGTGGTGTTCATTTATGGGACCTAGTTAGGTGCCAATCAGATTAACCTTTGGCTTAGATTCAGCTATCAACTCAGTTATTTATGTACAAAGTATCTCCTATTTCTCTTCTAGTTGTTGTCATGGATTAAGTTAAATTATTGTTTTTAGTACAGCTATATGTAATTGTATTAAAATGTTTTACATAAGTTGTATGTATATGTTATGTATTTTTTTGTTGTTGTCCCATGTGGGTTGTGAGTGGAGGCTCACTCATAAGTTTTGATGAACTCACCCCTCTTTTTTCTTCCCCTAGATATAGCTACAGGTTCAATTGCACCATAGGATCCTTCCTAGTTGTGCTACAACTTCTTTAGTGAGCTTCGCTTTGGAGTAGAGCTTACTTTTGGTAATGTCAGTTTAGTAGTAGTGCTCCAATAATTGTATAGGCAGAATCCGGACATGAATTATATTATTTTGATTATTTTCAGAATTTCAGTCATTTATTTAATTATGTTTGGCTTTGGCCCAGATTATGGATTTTATACGTTTTATATTCAGTATTTATGATTGGAAATATTTTCAGAATTATGAAATTTAGTTAAACTTGAGATATTTTGAATATATTCAATTTATTTATGCATATTAGATAGTCACGTTATCAGAGGCTTCCGTGGGAATCCAACTCCTCACGTGCGTCACGTTCTCTAGGTGGATCGTGATAAGTGGTATCAGACAATAGGTTTCCCTATATATTACTGGAGCAAGTGTCCACAAATAACATGACATCTATGTAAATGGAAGCGCGCCCATTTGCATTGATGAAGGGCTATTTGAGGCCTTTAGGAAAGAGTCAGTCATGTCTAGGTTTAGTAAGAGTTTGTCTTTCTTTGGCACTCATGGTCTTGTTATATATCCACCCTTTCACAAGTGTGACCATGCCACCTGGACACTCTTCACGCCTTCGCCATCATCGTAGGAGCAACGCATCCAGGTGTTCTCCTTGTAGCTTTTTAATAGATGGTAGCGAACTTGACAGATGTGATGACCAGGCTGAAGGCGTCTACGAGCCGCCTCTAGTCAAAGATACAGATGACCAGCCTTGGAGCATTTCAAGAGGATGGACCCGCCCACCTTCAATAGGTATCTAACGACTGAGAATCCTAGGAATTCCTCAAGCAGGTGGAGAAAATAGTTGATATCATCCATTGTTCTTCAAAAAGAGCGGCGTAGTTGGCTGGCTTCCAGATAGGAGACCAAGCAGTGATGGTATCAGGAGTTTTGAGAGACATGAGACCGCTAACTCTCCCTCATGGGAACGGTTCAAGGAAGCCTTCATACGGAGGTTCATATCAGAGAGCTGGCAAACACAGATGATTGAGGAGTTTTTTAAGTCCGTTTAACTCCAGGCATGACAGTTATAGAGTATGATGAGCGTTTCACTTATCTGGCACAGGCAACCTCTATCATAATACCAACAGAGACAACTAGGGTGAGACGTTTTGTTCAGGGTTTGCCCAGAGATATATTCCCAGCCTCACGTCAAGACTATGGATTATGCTCAAGTGGTAGACACAACGATTGGTATTGAGAGTGGTTTAGCAGAGCGTAAGGCGATGAGAGAGGCCAACAAGAAGGCCATGGTTCATGCCTCTTTTCAAGAGGAGCAAATGTGAGCAAGGGTCACCATCAGGAGGGCCAGGAGCAGGGTTAGTCAGGAGGGCAACCTTCTCAGAACCCATCCCACACACCAGCGCATCACATACTCTGAGTAGAGGGACAGTCACATAGTGGACAGGGTTCATGGGTCATATCCAGGATGCCCGACTTGGAAGAAACATCAGGGTCATGTCTAGTTGAAAATATTTTGTTGGAGGGAAAGAAATGAAACAGAAGTTCTTGACTTACATATGTCTTCGTAATTTCATTCTGAATAGTTTGAAAAGGCTTGTTGTAAGTATAGAGAGATCTAAGGGAAGATAGTTATATTTGTAGGACAAGGAGCCACTAAAAATAAATCACTCTCTATTATTTATTAAAAAATCTCTATACACTTTATACAGGAAAGCATACCTTAAGCATTATCTCACAAGCACACTCACGTGGTGCTCACTTACTATACTTCACAATGCTCTAAACAAGCATTCTCTATCTCACTTTCTCTTACTCAATGCACTAAGGAAGCACACATACATAAATGCATCTCACGCCTATTTATAGGCTTTCAATGGCGGTCGGTAGGCTCACTAGATTATTATAGTGTAGTAATTAATTATTACATCATCTAGAAAATTCTTCCAATGCAAATTGTAAGAAGCTTCCAAAGAGAGTTGGTACTCAATACTCAATGTAGAAATTTCTGGATCCTTTTTTATGCTTTAGTTCTTTCTAGAATTATGTGCTGTCTTTCAATATTGTTGCTGCCTCTATACTTTAGAATTAGTAAAATTTCACCCACGATTTGCATTATCAGTTAGACTAATTAAGTTAAAAAGAGCATTATTGCTCAAGTAACCCTATCCATGATGATTTTAACCTATGTTATGCATTTAAATGCTCTTTGCATTCTTTTACACTCTCTTATCTAACATCTTTTGAACTACGAATTAAAAAAACTATGAGAATTCGCTATCTAGAAAAATTACATAGCTTTAACTTAGAAGCAATTAATTTAGAGCTTTGAACCTATTTTAATCTATTAAAATACGAAACTACGAACCTAACTTGATCATACCGTAGTTGATCTATATCAAAAGAAGAAGAAGAACAATTCAGAAGAAACATTTTTCACACAAATTTCGGAAGTCAGACATATGATTGAAATAAGCAAGAACGTTTTTGCTGCTTTATCGTCATCTATATCTATGATCAGAGGTAACCCCAAAATCATCAATTAAATATATAAAGTACTGTATATAGTTAATTTACCGTAAGCACATACAAAAACCCCACAAAGCATTTGAAGAGTTCAGAGGCCATGACCTGATTTTGGTGGGATGAACGACGCGGAATCAACCTAAAATTTTAGTCAACTCAAAAATGAAAAACAAATACTTATAATTTATATATATTAGTGCCTTATTATGTGGATTACTTTCCTTCAACTGTGCTTGAAGCTACTTTCTCTTGAAGATTGCAATTGTTTCTATTCCCCCGTGAGACTGTAGACTTCATGACAGAGAAAAACTTGCTAGGCTACAGTAGGTGACGAGGTTGGCTCTTTAGTTGTTTTTTGGCATAATAACGAAATCTGGGAGAAGATTCGTGAACTTCAATCTGCAGAGAGGATAGAAAGAAATTGAAGGTCTGGGTTTTGCAAATGCCTGGCTTCCCCTCCCTATCTGCTTCATGCCGCTGTGGCACTAAGTGTCAGGGGGTGCCATCGCAGTGGTCGATCGGTCCAAGTCTTGATGATTTTGTAGGGGCATGAGTGGATAGAATCGTAGATGTGGACTGCATGAAAGATAAATACGTCGAACCGAACAGAGGACTAGTTTCAAAGGTTTATTAGTTCGACGGGATTCATTTGAAGAAAAATAATATATATTGAAAGTGACTTATATGAGTGAGCTGGTTTATTACGAAAATGAGAGATAAATTTGGATAATTGAATCTTATATGAATAATTAAGATTAAAATATAAAATTATATAACTTTTTAAATAAATATGAATATTAATTACCATTAATTAATTTTTATAGGCCTAAATTTACTTCTCTTACTCATAATAAATTATCTCTCACTTAATTTGCTCCTTGTATGTATTTATATATAAATATAGATATCTATGGTTAATTAATTATATATTATAAAATAAATAAAATTAAAATAAAATTTTTATTTGATAGTAATAATTTAAAAAATAAAAATGTTACATTAAATAAGTTTTGAAATAATTTACCATCAAAATAAAATAGAGTTCAATAAACAAGCATGGAAAGATAATTTTGTTTATTCAAAGGTATCAGTAATTCTTTTTTTTTTTTCCTTGTGTTAGAAAATCAATCGTGAAAAGACAAAAAAAAAAAGACAAAAAAGAAAAAGAAAAACCTAGGAAGATGGAATGGAAAGGTCTCGGCACGAAGACAAGATAAATCACATTATAAGTGGGAAGGCAACGGCATGCTTTTAAAAGAAAGGAGTAAGGATCCATTTTGGACTCTCTAACTGTATATGTAGTTCAATTTAATTCATGAAATAAAGAAATAATTAATTTAATTCTTGAAATCATAAAAGCTGATTCAAATTAATTCTTTTAGCCATTTAAATTAGTCTCCACAAATATTAATATTAAAATTAACTTAAATTATTTTTTATAATTTCAGGGACTAAATAAATATTTTTTAATTTTAAAGATAAAAATGAAGTACATATATAATTTCAATAAGCAAAATGAACTTTTAGTTTTAAAGAGAAATAAATCACTACCAATAATAATAATAATAAAATTTAAATATCTAAAATAATTTTTCAGAAATATATTTGAGGATAATAAATTAAATTCTCTGAACGTGAAAATTTCATGTTAATTTTCACAATAAAAAATGAAAAATTGGTTTCGAACCATTTTTTATATTCCATCTATTAAAATTTTTTTGAAAAAAATTAGTTTAGACCGGATGACCCATGCCCGATTTTCCCCAGTTTAGCAAGTTTTGATCGATTTAAATTATCTTTGATCTGTCTTTTTTTTTTTTTGGCAAAAAGAGCGTGGTTCTTATACTTTAATCGCAACCCGTGCATGGATTGGTTCCCAGTTGAACGGGCGAGTCTAATCTGATTTTCCTAACAACAATATGGATTGCATGTTTAATAATATGTGAATTAACAATATTTAACAGGTGAAATTAAGAATCTCAGTATACCACAAGATATGCATATTAATCAAGTATATATGTATGCTAAAATACTTTTTATACAACTAAATAGTTTTTAATTACTAATTTTTTCAAGACAAAAATTTAATAATAGAGTAAAATATAATTTTCCCCCTTAAGAGATAGTATTATTATTCTTTGTTCCTCTCTATTTATAAAACATACACTCACCTCTCCTATAAAATTAAGAAAGCTACATTTTAATCTATTTTTAAATTATTTATTTATTTTTATTTTCTCATAATTATTAATTTATTTTTTACTTAAATATCCTCTATTAATTATACATATTAATTTTTTATCAAATAAAATATATGTACTTAAAATAATATAAAACGTTAAGTCATATATATAAATCTTAAAATATTATTTCTATTAAAAAATACAAGGTGTAAAAATAATTAATGGTAAAAATAATTTTTAATAATTATTTTTAAATATAAAAATTATGGATTTTTTCAACTAATAATTTTACAATATTAATGTATATTGTATTGTAACCTCACAAAATTGTTCTGTTATGTTCTTTGTGATTTAGCTTTATATATAATAGTTTTTGTGTTATATATATTTAATATTAAAAAATAAATAACTGAAAAAATATGTAATTTTTTATTTTTTCAAAAATAATGATTACAAATTATTATTAGTATCGATCATTTATTTTATTAATATAGGAAAATTTCAAAAGTTAAATTAAATGCATGTGTCTATAACTATATCAATATTTTGTATTATTATAAGCCACATATATTTTAATTTGTAAAAAATTTAATAAATATAACCATAATAAAGGATATTTTGGTAAAAAAAAATGAAATAATAAGTATAAAAAATTGATAATTAATAAAAATAGTTGAAAATAAATTAACGTATAGTTTTTGTCAATTTTTCAGTGGATGGGAGTGTGTGTTTTAAAAATAGGAAGGATGAGAGTATAACAAAGTCTTCTCTCAATGGAAGGAATTTTATTTTCTCTTAATAATATAATAATTATTTTTGTCTTAACCTATATACTAATAAAAATACAACAAAAACTTTAGAAATAGTTGAAATGATCAAAATAATTCAAATATAACTACAAAGAAATATCCAATATGAAATAATATTAAAACGAATTCTCTCAAAATATTTTTACTAATGTTTGATTTATAATTAGAATAAAATGATATCAATCGATACATATGTGAAAACTAAGCTAATATATATAATTGGCTTAGTGATGAGCAATTTGAATAATTTGGATGCAATCATTGGTTCAAAGTTGATTACCTACGAAATTCTATTGTAACAATGTATATATATACTTCTTAAGTTAGATAAGACTCAACTAATTATATTTTTATATATATATATATATATATATATAATATTTGAGAACTATTGGTTGGAAATTTTTGCCAAGTGACACCTTATTCTTGAATGACTTCTCTAACACATTTTAGAATTCTTACTATTTTTTGAAAAAATCAATCATATATATTTGTAAAGCTCTTAAATTTTATCTTAAAATTGTTGTAAACTATTTTTATTCAACTTTTTTTACAATTCAACTATTTAATATTTATTTAAAAATTTTAAAAAAATTATAAAATAAATTTATAATTTTTATAATGAACTATATTATGTGAAATAAGAATTTATGTATTTCTTTAATTATTATTATTATTATTATTATTATTATTATTATTATTATTATTATTATCATCATCTTTTATATATAAAAATAATTACTTTTAAAATTTAGAAGTTATATATGTGTTCTTTCTTAATTAAAAATAAGTTAATATTGTTTCATTTCTACATATCTACACATATAATATATGAGAACCATTATTTGGAAAGTTCTATCAAGTGACAACTTCTCCTTGAATGGCTTCTCCAACACACTTAAGAATCCTTACTATTTTTAAAAGATGCCAATTATATTATTTTTTATTAAAGAAATCAACCATATTTCTTTGGTACTAAATCAATCATATTTCTAAAACTCTTAAATTTTATCTTGATGTTATAAAATTTTTTTAAACTATCAGTATTTTTTGGATTTATTTGTTTCTTTAAAATTTGAAACATATATTCTCTTATTGCAAAATATACGGTTAATTATTTGTTATTATATGCAATGATTCAATAGATTTTTTTTTTTTGGAGTTATTTAACTAGAAGATTGAGCAAAGAGGAAGGAGAGAGAAATAAAATGAATTTTTCTTTTAATTTTTTTATCTTCACTTAAAAATTAGAAATAAGTAACTTTATAAAATAAATTACAGTTGAATAAAATGAATTTATAAAGTTAATTTATAAATCATTTATTTTTATATATAATATTTTTAAATTTATAATTTCATTTTGTTAATTATTACATTCTAAATAATTTTTTATATAATTAATCTTTGAATTATTTTATATAACTACATTTTAATATGAATTTGACAATTTTGATAGACTTATATTCTACAATCAAAATTCAACGATAGATTAGTATAAGGCTTTAATTCTTATGTATTGATAATACAAAAGTTTTTTTGCATAGTTATCCAATTATGGATAAATTATTGTATTTGTCATGATAATTGATTTTTCTATTTATTACTTAAAAAATTGATACAAATGAATATTTTTAATTGAATGATAGTGTAAAAGATTTTTACATTATCATTTGTCAAAAGTAAGTTTTTATTATAATTAATTGTATAAATATATTACACATTATTTATACTCATACATTACATGGGTTTCTACACTAGTTACGTTATATAGTTGGAGAAAATCACGTGTAAATTACTGGTAATTTCAGTGTTGCACTTATGTTAAATTTGCATATGAAAAAATGTTGATAACTTATATATTTCAACTATGTGACAAATGAATAAAGAGCGTATTTCTAATTATTATTAGTTATTTTACCACATCATTTACCTTCACTAGAAATAGAGCTAAAATTAAATCTCTTGTTATGAGCATATGTATATTGTAGGTTTTTTATTAGTGAAGGAAAAAATATGAATCTAGGTCATACAATTATCATGAGTAGAAAGTTAAAGAAAATTGAAACACTTGTACAATTTGTCAAATGTCAATTTCTTAAAAGAGCCTTTACATTATTTATTTTACGTTAGTTGATCAGTATAACAGTTGTGCTATACTTTTTTTCTTTCCTGGCTTAACTTCTACCATCGTGATATTTAGCGCTGAATAAGTTTGGAGCTCGTGCCTTAACTTTTATTAATACTGTTCAAAACCTATATTTCAAATTTATTAGGTGAGGTTCGAGTCGTGTAGAAAAATTAGACTCTACTTAGTACTTAGATTGAAGACTAAATTAGTAGTTTGATTTTCACTCTCTGAAAAATTTTAATATTATTTTAGTTTTTGAAAAATACATTTGACATCACTTGTCCTTGAAAGTTTTTTGTTATATCAGTTTAATTAGTTCTAAAGATGCATGTGATATCACTTGGATCTCTAAAAGATACATATGATATCTATTTTCACCAAGTGAAACACACGGATTATTGACGAAATTACTAGTGGATTGAAAATAATTTCCAACAGAAAATAATATTTCTGATGGATTTATCGTCGACACCCATCCGCTAGAAATTAATGCGTTGGAAAAAAAATATGACCGATAGATATTTATCGTTTGTATTCTCAACAACTTTACTGGTGGCTAATTCTGTCAATAATATTGATATATTATATGAAGCCTTGCTGTTTTTTATTTGCTAAAAATTATTACCAACGGCACTTCTGTCAATAAGGTGAAATAAATATTTATTCTTATAAAAAAAATAAATATTTATTTAATGATAATGTTACCGATACTTCTGTCGGAAATACTAAAAATTAAAAAATACTTTATTTTTATTTACATAAAAAATTATATAATTTTGTTTTTTAAATGATTATTTTATTGTTATTTTTGTTATTATTGATATTGCATTATTAGTTGTTGTTAACATTACCATTGTAATTAGTATTGATAAATATTTTAAAATATATATATATAAATCAAATTAGAATTACAAACGAATAGAAAAGGAAAATTTCAATTGAAATAAAATTAAATAAAAATATACTAATCTCATAATACTATAAAAAAACAGGAAATTAAGGTAAATAAATGATCACAAGTAGTCATTGTGATCAATGTATAAAATATCCTCATCTAAGTCATCAAATTAGAAGATGAGGAGGAGGAAAAGTCTCGCTGTCATATCGGTGGTGGTGGTGAAGGAGAAGGAGGAAGAGACAAGTTGCTCACTCGCATCGTCTTGGAATATATTTGCATCCGATGCATCTGTTGTTGCATTTACCTCTGCATCTTCTTCTTCGACAATAGCTTGAACTTTTTTCTTCCATGAGGTCTCCTTCTCCCTCCATTTATGGTCCTACTCCTTTAGCCTCTTATGCAACTTCTCATTAAGGGCATGGACTTAGGAGCAGACCATGTCCTTAACCTCATGTATCTAAGGGATGAGGCATCTCCACTCACAAAGGCAGGGACAATGAACCACTATAATGACTCTCCATGCCATATATATGATCCTTGTATTATAACATTATGTGATTTTTATTAAACTAATTTATTTTAAAATATGTGTTATAATCTATTTCTTAATTTTTATTTTTAGTTCTAAAATTGTATAACTTAATCATATGTAACATCTAATTTATTAAAGTAAATCCGTCCTTTACACTCTAACTGTGATTGCACGGACTAAGGAATTAATTTTGTCATCATTTTCTTTCGACAATATAATTAAGGTAAATTACAATTTCTAATCATGCTTGATTAAAACAAGCTTCTGATTAAGGGCTGTCTATGACATTGAGGGAAAAATCACATGACATGTGGGTACAATGGATAAGCGAAAAAAGATGAAAAGAGTTAAGTGCAATGTCAGATGAGATTAAAAAGCTCAGCGAAGAACATGTAAATACGATAAGAAGGTGTGGTAAAGGGCATTTTCTGCCCTTCGCCCAGTTATAAAGTATGTGAGATATACTTTGTATTTAACCACATTTGGCTTTGGTTACGTTAATGCGTCTAACCACATTTAAGCAATGACAGAATAGAAGTGTGAAGGGAGAAGATCATAGCGAATTTTGTTATGCAACGTGTGAAGAATGGTATGTTACGTGGCAACTTTTCACCACGTTCAGAGAATATAGTTAAACGCATTTGCGAATATGACTAGATGAACATATTTATCTTCATCCTCTCTTTGTTGATGTAACTGTTGTAACAGTCGTATTCATCTTTAACCTTGAGTTGCACGTTCTTTTGAGATGCACACATTAATAGGAATGGTTGGATTTAATGTGGTCCGGCCTTAATTACTTATATCCACGACCCTTATAAGGAATTCTAAATTTTTCATCATCAGGAACTTTAAACAGTTGAAGTTGGAAATCAACTTTACAAATATCTTATCATATAAACAATTTCTAAATACTACTCATATGGATCACTTCTACTTTTGGAGAATGTCTAAACCAAGCAACCAAAGGCTCTATTTATAACCCAAATCTAACACAAGACTTTAGTTTTTTCCGATATGGGACTTTGGTTAAATCCCAACAAATCTTCCTCTCAATCCAAAGTCTTGCTAAAATTTCACTGCTACAATTTTCTCCACAAACATTTTTCTTACAAAAACCTGTACTTCCCGAGTATTCAATGGTGTAAACAAGAGTTATACATGCTCTATTTACTTGTACTGCGTAGCACAAGAAACACTCCGCTTGGACTTGTTGGATTTTTATGCAATCGCACTGTACGGATTATGCAACAAAATTAAAATTTTATTGCAAAACCCAAAATTGAATCCATCTAATTTAACCAGTTCGAGCGCATGGATTGAATTATGTACCTTGAAGCATACTTTACAGATTCTTGATTATCGCGTTTGGACTATAGGCACTTCAAAGAACGACACCTCTATCAATATCCATACACGAATGGTTTTCGAGTACTAGCTCTAGGAATCCCAAATCGCGATTGTAGGGTTTTCTCCAATTTGTTCTCAATTTCTGAAGTTGTCACACTCGCAAACCAAAATCCTTATCTCTTCTATTTATAGAGAGATATGTATTCTCAACTAGTTAGGAAAAGGATATTCAGTTAAATTTTTTTTTTTTCAGAATTTGAAAACAAATCTTTTTGAATTTGATTCCACAATATCCAATATATTTATCATCAAATTAATTTCAAATTTATATTATATGATAATATAAAATAGAATCATGAATTTAATATAGAGATGATGTATATCATATATATCCATATTTAAAATTTGGATTCTTAAACAACCCCAATCCGTTTGCTACATTCTTAGTGTTCGACCTAATATGTTTATATTACTTTGGCATTAGGCCCAATACCACTATTACGCCTACAAGTTATAAGTGGTCTCTAGCAAGACATTATGACTAACCCAAGTAATAGTAAATTAAAAGTCCATATTAACTAATCAATAGAATATGTCATAATCCTTTTGTCACACGATATCTAATTTAAATATAAGACATGAACAATGTCATCCTTAATTACATTGTTCAATTATAATTTCTTGATCTCCAAGTAGACTAACAAATCAAATGACATTGATGACTTCTTCAGTTTATTTGAGCATGATTTCTAGTCTCACTTATTAAGGGGCTCAGGAATATCTCTAAAAAAAAAAAGGGACAAATCCCATCTTGTTTAGTCACTATCTTCTTCATAAATTGTATTATATTAAACCACAATCTTTATAATTATCTGTTAAAGATACTATTTGATTATGTCAAAAAAATAATGTTCTTTATGTAGAAAATTGTGTAAACTAAAGTATGAGGATTTATTGACATAAATATTATGAGAATCACTTATGACATTAACCCATGCAGTTTCATAATGGGTATATCCAATATCTTGTTCTCTAACAAATACTCTGTAATACCCTAGTTTTAAATAAAAAAGGTAGAAAAAAAAATTGAACTAGGAAGGGTGTCGGTTACCCTTATCTATTATTTCGGGTCTTGAATTTAACTAAGTCTGAATCCTACATGTCCTTAGAGGCTGTATGATAGAACCACATTCTTAGGATCAAAAGTCATGGTAATTGTTCCCAAAATGAAAATAAGTTAAAAAATAATTTTTAATGAATTTTATGAAACTTTTAAACATTTCACTTTTAGTCCACAAGTTTATAAAATCTTAATAATTTTTGAATTTGAACTAAAACCCAAAGTTTAGATTCTGATTTGTTGGGTTTTTAATTTTTATGATATTTTTTTTTGAATTCAAATGGAGGTATTTCTTTATTTACATTTATGTTTTAAAGTTAACTTAAAATTAATAAATGTAAATAAGTGAGTATTGAGACAACCTAGCCCAAATATATACCAACACTTGAATTATTGCTCAAAAATCTAAGAAAGACCACTTTGGATACCACTGCAATGGTCAGGGAATAGTTAGATGATGCAAGTGGAGATTTTATGCTCTCGAGTGAGCATTGCATGCTCAAAATTTCATTAAAAACCCCCATTTCAGGTTTCAAGACCTCAAAACACAATTTTTACCCCCAAAACATGAAACTTCATCTCTTTAACCCTTTTCACCCCCAAATCTTCATTTTCTTCTAATTCTTTCAAGTTTAACTTGGAATTTTCCATCCTTGAAGCTTAAAGGTATGTTATCTTGCTAGTTTTGCTTCATTTCCTTCAAGTTTTCCTTGTTTAGGGGTGGTTCTCTATGCTTTTCAAGGAAGAGAAGTTTTCTACCTTGTTAGAGATGGATTTTGAGTATTTAGAGGTTCTAAAGGTTAATATAGATTTCTGCTATTTTCATGTCAGATAGTGGTGTTATTTATGTTTCTCCAAGGTTCTGTTGGTGTGGTTCCTATGTATCCCACCACTCTAGGTGAGTGGGTTCATATATGTAATCTCTATGTTGTGCTTCAAAGTTATTTTCATGGAAATATGATTTATTGCTTGATTTTAGAGAAATACTATACAAAGATTTGAAGCTTACTGTTAGATTGTATGTTTTGAGCTACTGATTTTGGAACATGAAATATATTTTTGATAAAACTCATGGGACCATTATTGTTAAACTGATTTTATGTGGAATTGATAATATATGTAATCGTTAGATACTTTAATGAATGTTAGAATGAATTATGGAACTGGATTATATACATGATCGATCTAGTTTTATAATCAGATATGAAGTTAGAGAAAAAAGATTAGAACTATGGTTTAAACCTTGTTATTTCAAATTTGATATTGAGTTTTCTACCTTGTAAAAAGCTTGATAGTTTGAAATGTGATTTAGACAATTAGACCAAAATGTTTTAGAGCTTGAATTTGCATGAAATTTAGAACAATTGATGGTTACATATTCTGTGGGCTTTAGAAATCACAACATTTGCACAGAGTGTATCCCTTGAACACGATTTCATATAGCCACATTTATACTAAGGTCAGACTTTAGAATTGAATAGATTCAAGAAATACACAGAGAACTAAAAGGGTTTAAAGGTTTTCAGTTTTAGATGGATCAATTTATTTAATTGGTTTAGATGGTAGCTATAGAGAAACAACCAATGAGTTAATAGTTGGAAAAATGATTGTTAACCTTGGTACTAACTTGCCCTAAGGGCAATCTTATAGATAAGGGACTTGGGACCTAGTTAGGTGCCAAATTCGGATTCTTAAGAACCCAAGACCAGGACAATCTTCGACCAAATAGACTTATTGCTATGACAATTTCATTACGCATGATTAGACATTACCGTTTCTCAGGAGTTACTGCACCATAAATTTATATGATTTCAGGCACGAAAGTAACTTGAGGAAAATGTTTTTATGATGTTATGAAACAATAATTTGGAGATATATTAATATGTGTGTGTGTGCGCGCACTTATGCATAACCTTGAATATTATTTGTGTTATTATGATTTTATGCATTGTTTCTTTAGTGTCTCATGAAAGGGGATTTTAGGTGATAACCCACTTACTGAATTTTGAATAAAAACACACCCCTCTCCTTTTTCCTACATTACAGATACAATAGCTGTTATAGGTTCTTCAGAGCCTCCTTCTTCCCAGGAGCAATAGAGTTTAGCTGGTAAGCTTCAATTGAGTGAAGCATTCTTATTTTGGTTAGAGTGCTCCAGGACAATGAGAGGATTGGCCATAGAGCATGTTTTGCATTTTGTTTTCTATGATTTATTTGTATTAGTTTTATGGTTGTTTTTGAAGAGAGCAAACTTATAGTATATATGATGTATTATGATATATGAACTTTGAATTTGACTATGATAACACCAGTTATGATTACTTATGGACTTTAAAGAATAAGTGATTTGTATGTAGGAAAAGAGAGATTTTCGTTTTCATGGATTTCTATGAGCAAAGTATGCATGTAGAAACAGTTAACAGGTTATGTGGCTTACGTGGAAATGAGATTTCTCATGTGCCGGTCACATTTCCAGAATCGGGTTGTGACATACCCATAAGCTTAATTTTGTACCATATATATAATTATCTCATAATTATCAATTAAACTTATACTAGTCTCATATCATGATATTAATAATCAACTAGGGATATCTTTATTATCATATGTAACATGCAAATATAATAATAAAAAAAATGAATAAAATATATTTCCATCCATGAAAATATAACTAATAATAAAGGTTCAATAAATGGCCTAGGGCATAATCACTAACATGGACTCCATATTGCCAAGAAGACTTTTGACGCAAGTTCTTTCCATTTTCATCACCGTCTCCACCGGACATACGACCTAACCTCCACATGGTCAAGAAGACTTTTGACACAAGAGCCCTATGGATTCAAAAGCTACCATTCTCTCAAATACTCGACCAAGCCCAATTGATCCAAACCATTGATTTTGATACCATTTGTTGGGTAGTGAAAGTAAAAGAAATACAAAAATAAACTCTCTCACACTAGAAGAAACAACATAAGAAGGAAAATAATATAAAGGAGATACAATTTAACATGGTTTGACCTTAATTACCTACATTCATGACCTTTATAAGGAGTTATAAATCTTTCAATATTTATGACTTTTGAACGGTTGAAGTTGCAAACTGTCTTTATAAATTTTTCATTATATGGACAACTCCTAAAGACTACCCATATGGGTCATTTTCACTTTTGGAGGATGTCTAAACCAAGAAAGCAAGTGCTCTATTTATAGCCCAAAGCTCATACAACACTTCAATTCTTTTATGATGTAGGACTTTGGATTAAATCCCAACACACGTCACATAAGGTGATGAATCCAGAAAACTTTACTAGTAGGGGTAAGAAAAAATACATAAACATAATAAGAAATACATTAGATTATATCTTAGTACTTTGTTTTATTTAAAGTTACTGTGGATTCAAACTTAATAAAACAACGAGGACAAAAATATATATTTATATAACTATTAAAAAAATTTCAAAATTTTTGTAAGGACACACATCTCACCTTTTGTAGGTCCGTCTTTGGCCCCTCCCTTAGCTTTTGTTAGTAGGACCAGTAGTATCCTCGAAAAGTTTCGTAAGGCAATAAACATGTTATATCATCATACCATAATCACAAAAATTCAACAAAACTAAGAATTAAATTTGGACAAAGTGCACATGAAAAATCATGCATGAAATTTAAACAAGTTGCTGATTCAATAATAACCTCAATTCTCAAGCAAAGCGGCGTCACCATCAATGACCATGCACCTTTTGTAGACCTTCGTCCATCTGCAACAGAACACGAGAATCCATTTTGGAACCAATTATGGGAAGTAAATGAAATTGATCCACATGTGAGGCACATGCAATTGGGGTAACCACCCTATCGACAAGTGTAATACTTCATACATTCCTTATTAATAGTTATGGTGGAAAATTGTGCCATTTTGGTATATTAAACAACTAATGTATCTGACCACAATTTGTGAGAAGATACATTAGCTTTTTAATGCACCAAAATGACACGATTTCTCACCATGACTATTAATAAAAAATAGAGAGCGTATATAATTACGAGAAGATACTCTCAATTTAGGGTTTTCTTTTTCCATAACCCAAATCCTTGCTTCTTTGGATCAACAACTTCAAAGATTCAGCATTTAAGAGCAACAATGGAAGAAATGGTCATGGAAGAACGGTGGAAGGAAAGCAAGAAAAAAAAGTGTATGTTCATTTAGCAACATCATTAAATGCATTTTGTCAAAGTGAAGAACGTGGCTAAAAGTTGGTGCATGGTACACTTCTTACCTTCACTCGGGTTAAAACAGAATGGACCGAAGATGATATGATGGCCGGCAAAGGGTACTTATTAGGGTCGTCCATGGCCCCACTTTCTACAGTGCCTTTATTTAAAGCACAAAGATATAGGTTCCTTAATTTGTCCTTCAAAAACGCTAATGACACGTCTAAGATTTCAAATGGGTAGGTTAAGACTCACTTAAAAGATGATCTTCGAAGTATGTTTTTTCTCCCGTTACTCTTAAAAATTAGATAAAGTAAATTTTAAGGGCATGTTTAGTTTAAGTTTTTAATTTTTAATTTTTCAGTTTTTAAATTTTGTGAAGGAAATATTAAAAATTGGAAATGAAAACTGAAAACTAAAATTTGTAGTTTTCAAAATTTAGTATTTCCTTTACAAAATCTAAAAACTGAAAATGAAAATGAAATCTAAACTCAAATCAAACAGACTCTAAGTTTTTCTATTCTAGAAATGTTACTTAGGAAACTTAAGTCTATAGGTTTTGAGTGATATTGCATGACCCTTCCCCAACAGAGAGTCATCAGTTTCAACTCTCGATCTTGTGGGTAAAGCTCGTCGCCAAGGGATAGTCTTAGGTTTCAAACTCTTGATTTTGTGGATAAAACTCACTACGGATCGGACTATGAGCTATAAGGTCATTGAGTGTAGAGTAAATTTTAAATTGATCTCTAATACAAATAGTGTTCAAGCAAATTTAAATTGGTACTTTTACTTCTTTTTTTTCCTCTACCCGTTTGCTCTCTTTTTTCTTTAATAAAGCATTTATATAATTCAAAAAATAATAAGTATTGTCTAAAACTATTAAATGGATAATATGGAAAAATAAAATTTTATAATTTTTGAACAATTATTTCTAATTGGATAGAACAATTACTGCCTCTGTTATAAAAATATGTTAGAGGATATATTGTATTATATCTTTGACTCCATAGAATTAAAATATCATTATTTATTTATTTTAATCTATTAGTGTCTTTTGAGCATCTCTGAGGTAAATTAAGAAAATATTAATAAAATGAGAAGATGATTTAGCCTAATATAATAAACTTTTCTAAGATGGAATAATTAAAAAAATTAATAATAAAAAATGTTAAACAAATATTTTATAATGAAGTATTATCTCTCTTTTTACCGACCTTTTAACACTATAATAAGTATAGAAATAATAAACAAACACTATAATAAGTATAATATCTATGTCCAGATTGAAAAAACAAGGGATATATACATGAAAAAACAACTTCGGTTTAATTATTCGCCTTTTCTTTATAGTTAGACCATTAAACACTTTCAACGAACTTGTCGCAAATTATTAAATCACATATCACACTGTACATTTTCTATTTTGGAAATCCATTGCAACATTCTCTATCACGCACTAAACAAAATGTTTGAATATTCAGGGAAAATCGTTAACACATTTTAATTTCATAAAATACTTGATTTTTGAATAAAATAGCACGTTATACATGAAAAATTTGAGGTTGCGGAACCTATTTTTCTCTCTTTCGTTTATATATAATATATGTATGAATAAGTGAGTGAGTGAGTGAGTGCCAAAGCTTATATATAGAGAACAAATATAAATCAGCAATTAAAAGTTTTTGTAACTAAAGTTAGGGAGCAGCCATTGTTGCTTCTAAATTGCTGTTACCACTCCTATCCAACTACTTTTTATTTAATTTTTCTATAATATTATTCTTCTTATTTATTAATTACAATGACAATTTAATATTAAATCATTGTATTATTATTATCAATTGTATTTTTACATAAATTTATTATTTTTATTTCAATGAAAAATAATTTATATTCATTACCAATTTGGGCTATGTCAGGTTCGTTAGTTCCATTTTCCTAGGTTTTACGTGTTTTTCTCTTTTCGTTAGCACTTAAGCTGACGTTAATCGTATTTTGGCTTTGTGTTCTCTTGTATTTTCTTTTGTTTGGTCGAGGGTGTTGTCCTGTTCACAGTGTAGGTTATGGTTATGTAAATTTCTCTTCTTTGTTTTTTTTCCTTTGCATTCTTGGTTTTCTGGGTTACTATTATTATTATTTTGGAACTGCTTGAATTCTTTATTTACTTTGGTATTTTACTTGCCTGTTTCCATCACACAAACACGAAACACTTACTAAAAAGGACAAAAAAAAATGTCAAGTATAAATTTATTACCAATGAAAAAATTGGTAGTCATATAAATTATTTTGTTCATTGAAATAAAAATAACCAATTTACATAAAAATATAATAATAATAATAATAATAATAATAATAATTTAATATTACATTATCATTATAATTAACAAATATATTTGGATGATATTATATAAAAACTACACAAAAAGTAATTGAATGAAAATGACAATAGCCTTTTCCCTAAAGTTAATAGTTTACAATTGTAGAAGAAGCGGCAAATTGTTCCCAACGTTATTGAACTTGGCCAAACAAATTATGGCCAATTAGTGATTGTGTGGTTGAAGACTGAGAGTCTTTTTAGTTTTAGAAAAAAAAGTTATTTTTTATGGTTTATTTTTATTCTAATTATTTTTATTGAAGCCGAACCTAGCTTGTTTCATTATGCGGCAAAGGGCGGCATCAATGAACTAAAAAGTAGGCTAATTGAATGTAATGTAGCTGTTGCTATCGACTTTCAACTACTCGGACGCCTCCTCACAACTGCCCTAATACGTACGTCAAATCCACCAAATACATCTCTCTCTCCCTCCTCCTTTGTTTTAATAAAATAATACAATTTCTTACCCCTTCCAATAACGTATTAGACATTATTAGGTATGCTCCGCCAGAAAAATCACGCTATGATATGTTAGTTATCATTGTATAACGCCAATTATCTGTATTGGAAATAATTATGGGAATCTATAATGACCCGTATAATGATCTTCACTTTTGGTGTGTAATTAAGGAACTCTCGTAATTCTATCCCTTTAATCTCACTTCTTGTCATTAGCAACAATAGAAATTTTTATGGCCATTGAGTATAATACACCAATCCAATCAAAATTATTATTTTAAAAATTTAACGGATAAAATGTTTAAATCGAAAATTTGTCTAATTTACACTTTAATTATTTTATATAAAAAATCTAGTTCAATTTTAAAAACATTTAGTTAAAATATAAGACGTGACACATAATAGACTTAAAGGGAATAACAAATAGATAATTTGAGCATATGTTCAGGCTATCAATTTTATTTCTAATTTGTGTGAATTGACGATATATTCTATGATTCTTTCATTTTAGGAACCGCTACTTATTTAATTTAAGATAATATGATTTTGTGTTAGCGAATAATTTGCAAGTGTAAATATTAGATGAAAAGATTTTTTTTTTTTGTATTTTATACTGTAATAATGTTATTATTTATTTAGTTACTCTCATCAGTTGCTAAATTCAAACTTATTTAATTACAAGTTACAACTCAGTAATAAATGATAGAATTTGACATATATTACGCGTTTTATTTTAGACAAAAGCGTTGCTAGACTGTACCCGTACCTTCTTCTTAAGATGAGTCTTTGTCTTGGATTCGTCTGATGTACCAAAAATATAGTTATTAGACGAATTCAACGTACGATGGTCTTCCATTTTCATAAATTTCATAATACTTTGTAATAAAATCTTCATCTTTCCTTGATAATACCTAATAATTTCTCTTGGAATTAAGAGCAGAGGGAGGAAGTGGATCACAAGACTCGAGGCCCTTCTACATTTAACTCTCCCCTCATAAAGTAAAGTATAATATTCGTACCAGACACATATTATATTCATTATATATTTCATGCTCAAAAAAATTGTTCAACAACATCACGACGTCTTCTTCTCCACCTCTCCTTTTAAAAGCCCCCCTTCTCTTCTCCCTCTTCCTCATCATAACATCTCTAACCTTGGAAGTTCATCCACACGCTCCTCCTCCTCCTCCTTCTTCTTCATCCTAACTCTCCAATATTGTCTTTTTACTCTCTCTTTTTCGTGCCACATATATGGTCATGGGAGCCTTTCGCCATTTCGAACCAATCTCAAAATGCAGCACTGAAGGAAGATCAAACCAAACCGTTGCTTCAGACTTGGATGGCACCCTCCTTGTGTCTCGCAGTGCTTTCCCTTACTACATGCTCGTGGCCCTTGAAGCTGGTAGCATCCTAAGAGGCCTTATCCTCTTAGCTTCTGTCCCCTTCGTGTACTTCACTTACCTCTTCTTCTCAGAGACCGTCGCCATCAAGACCCTGATCTTCATCACCTTCGCGGGGCTGAAGATCAGGGACGTCGAGATGGTGGCGAGGTCAGTGCTGCCCAAGTTCTATGCCGAGGACGTGCATCCTTTGACATGGAGTGTTTTCAATTCCTTTGGGAAGCGGTACATTGTCACTGCTAGCCCAAGGTTGATGGTGGAGCCGTTTGTGAAGACGTTCTTGGGTGCTGATAAGGTCCTTGGGACTGAGCTAGAGGCTACAAAATCAGGGAGGGCAACTGGGTTTGTTAAGGAACCAGGGGTGCTTGTTGGGCAGCACAAGAAAGTTGCTGTTGTCAAGGAATTTCAGTCTAGCTTGCCAGATTTGGGACTGGGAGATAGTGGAACTGATCATGACTTCATGTCAATTTGCAAGGTTGGTATATTATAATAATAATAATAATGATGATGTTGATGATAATCATGTTTCTTTGACAATTATATATATTGTCATCATATGTTTCCAACATTCTATTAAATATGTTTTAGCATAGATAGGAACGTTTGTTTATATTCTTAATTAGTAACTTGCATGCTCCTGCTCCTGCTTGTTGGTTATTCTTTGTCACTGTCTAAAGTTAGAGTGCGAATACATTTCATAAGTCATTAATATAAAAGGTACTAATTAAGTAGGGTAGCGTAGCTATATATATAAGAGTATCATTATTCTATTATTATATTGACATAATAATATGACGTTTATATTTATCTTTGCTCAGTCTTTTATTTTTGGATTGGTAGCGCCAGTTTTGAGCTGTTTAATTCCGCAGCACGGTGGACCTATTGTTTAATGAAAAGCACCATTGTTAGAAAGTAGTTTTGTCCAAAATTTAATTCATGTTAGGTCAGAGTGTTAATGGCCATGACATGTTGTTTTCAACTACATAATTAGCCTCTCTTCCGGTTCCTGTTTCCTTGTATCAAATTTCTCGAGGCATAAGAAAACCCCCCTCCATTGGTTGTTTCATTCCTTCGTTTACGGTATATTTACTACCTTCAACGTGCAAGTGGTCCCCACGTGTTACATGGCCCCACTTTTTATGGATACACCTTATAGCAGTTTCAGTTTTGAGCTGTCTATGCGTTCTGACTTCTCTCTCACATAACTGATAACTCCCCTTAACTACTTTCTAACACTAATAATTATCCGGTCCTAATTCTGTTACTTTTCCTGTATAAACTAAATTCAGTTTCTAAATTGAGGACTCGGTACACTTTCCATGATTTCCTCATGTTCCACCCACTTTTAACACAAAATAAAAGCCCTATTGTTTGTAGTTCATGTAAAAGATATGAAAAGTACAAAACACGTCTCCCTGGATAGCTTTCCATGCACCATTTAATTCGAGAACACAATCCTTATGACATTACCTGTTGACTTACTCCCTTAAATCTTAATTATGCTTAGGCATTCGTTTGATTAATTTTAATTATGGTTTAAAATTGCAATTCTGATTGTGGTTGCGTTGCAATGCAGAATATTGCAAAAAAAATAAAAAATACTGCTTACATGGCCATAATTGTTACCGTGATACGAATACAACTGTGAAATGCAATTTAAAACCATGATTTTAATCCTTGAGTAAATTCTTTCAAAGTGTAACTATTAACTGTATTTTTCCCTTGCAGGAAGGATATATGGTCCCCAGGACTAAGTGTGAGCCACTTCCAAGAAACAAGCTACTAAGCCCAATTATTTTCCATGAGGGTAGGTTTGTTCAGAGGCCAACTCCTCTGGCTGCCCTCTTGACCTTCCTATGGCTGCCAATTGGCATCATACTCTCTATCCTGAGGGTCTACCTCAACATCCCTTTGCCTGAGAGACTTGCTTGGTACAACTACAAGCTGTTGGGAATCAGAGTTACTGTGAAGGGTACCCCTCCACCCCCACCAAAGAAAGGCCAAAGTGGAGTCCTATTTGTTTGTAACCACCGCACAGTTTTAGACCCTGTGGTTACAGCAGTTGCACTGGGAAGGAAAATTAGCTGTGTCACATACAGTATCAGCAAATTCACTGAGATAATTTCACCAATCAAAGCTGTGGCCCTCTCAAGGGAAAGAGAGAAAGATGCAGCCAACATCAAGAGACTGCTTGAAGAAGGGGACTTGGTGATTTGCCCTGAAGGCACCACTTGTAGGGAGCCATTTCTTTTGAGGTTCAGTGCACTTTTTGCTGAGCTAACTGATAGGATTGTCCCAGTTGCCATCAACACAAAGCAAAGTGTGTTTTATGGGACAACAGTTCGTGGTCACAAGCTATTGGACCCTTATTTTGTGTTCATGAACCCCATGCCCACATATGAGATCACTTTCTTGAACCAGCTACCAAAAGAGTTCACATGCAGTGAAGGGAAATCTGCAATTGAGGTTGCAAATTACATTCAAAGGGTGCTTGCAGGGACTCTTGGATTTGAATGCACCAATTTGACAAGGAAGGACAAGTATGCTATGCTTGCAGGAACAGATGGGAGGGTTCCATCTAAGAAGGAGAAAGCTTGAGACATTTGGAGGGACAATAAAGCAGTTACCATTTGATTCTGTGTATTGGTTGCCAATGTGTTTCAAAAGCGCTTAGAATTATGATAGTAATAAAAGTAAAAAAAAACTCATTGCGACGATGCCCATTAAAAAAAAAAAAAAGAAAAAAAGAAAGAAGGTAATAACAGTTTATGTATATTTTGTTATTCTTATATAAACAAATTATAGCTTCTGTTATTGGGTCAGTCCTGAAATCTAGTACATTTTTTTTGCCTTGAAGGTTTTACATTAATAGTCTGTGCCAGTATGAATGTGATAGTTATGGCGATGATGGGACGGATGGGGATGTGGCATGTGGGATCCTAAGGTACATTAATGACATTGCTGGAGTATCATTAACTTGCAGGCAAGTCCAGCTAGAAATCTGACAAGAGTGCCTAAACCAAAATAAATAGCTTCATTGTATATGTAGATATGATATGACATGAGAAGTTAATCGAGTGAATCTACGAAGTGAAGCCTAAAATTATATGCGTGTTTTATCTTATCCTTAAAAATAAATACTTAAATTAATTCATTAGATTTATATTAGGGATAAGTTAGTTCTTTAGACATTAAAAATTTTAAATTGGTTCTTTATATTTTAAAAAAAGAGATAAATTGATTTTTTGTATAGTTTTATCCAGTATATGAAGGGATCAATTTGTCCTTTTTTTAACTGGATGAAACTATACCTAGAGACCAATTTGTCTATTTTTTTTAAATGTGAGGAACCAATTTAAAATTTTCAAAATTGATAACTAATTTGTCCCCCAATATAAATCTAAAGGATCAGTTTGAGGTTTTAGTCTATTATTAAATTATGAAATTAATAATTTTGTTTTTAAAATTGTAAAAACTGATTTAAATTAAGGCGATTACTCCTCTACATTGTGCGGCCTTCAATGCCTTCCAGTCGTCTATGTGGGCGCGTATGGATGGCACACGCTAAACATTTATTATTTTAACCACATTTTTAGAATGTGGTAAAAGTGAAATTAAATGTACCAATGACAATACCCTCCTCCCTCACTCTCCTCCACTCCCCTCACCTCACCCGCCACCACCATCACCACCCCCTCCTCTGTCCTCCCAATGAAAAAATCCTAAGAATTTCCATCACCATCTTCAAAATCCTCCAGTCTTCTTCCTCCAACATAGTAAACTAGTAATTATAGTAGTGACAATTTCCAAATCGTGCAAGATCTTAGAGAGAACAAGAAGCTGGAATCGAAGACATACCTGATGGAGTTACAACACTGAAGATAACCATTTCTGATGAAGAAAGGAATAATAATTCAACGAGCTTCGCTTCGAACCGGAACACCTTAACTCCCTCCTCTTCGAGAGCATCATGCACAAATTGGTCAAGGCCAATGACGGAGAAATCCTTACCCATAGGTAAGCATTGTTATCTTTCATTTATTTATTTTTTTTTTAATTTTTGTTGTTGTTTTGCTTTGAAGCGTTCATAACGTTAGGGTTTTTTCCATTGGGAGTGAGGGGAGGACTGGCGAAGGGTAGTGGTGGAGGTGGGGGAGTGGGAGAGAGACTGTGAAGGGAGTAGGGATTGTGTTGTCATGCAGTCATAGTTTAATTTCACTTTTACCACATTCTAAAAATGTGGTTAAAAGCATCCCAATGTTTAGCAAGTGCCGCATCCATACGCACCCACGTAGACAACTCCAGCTGAAGGCATTGACCGCCTATGTAGGGAATCGCCTTAAATTAATCATATTGATAATTTAAGTTAGTCGTTATAAACACACTCTAGGGACCAAACTTAAATCATAACTTCGAAAACTAAATTATTAATTTATTGATTTTAAAAGTTATACTGAAGTACAATGTCAATGACTGAAATAAATATTCTCTCTAAATAAATGTGATCCCTGTGGTATGGCGAGGAGTCCTGTATACCTGAATTGGTACGAGACTAAACAGCAGATTCAACAGAATTTACTCAACTCACATGGAAATTAAATAAAAGAGAAACTCTCTCATCATAGCATTGCTATGGCTGGTGTTGGGTCCAGCTATATGCAAAGCTAGTTAATTAGTTGCGCAAGATATTTTCTCACGAAGCTCACAGGGCACAAATGTTGAAAACAAGAAAATTCAACCATGGTTTTATACGTAAGCCATAAAACTTCTAGCCATCCATTTTTCTTTTTGTTAAACTATTTTACCAAGATAGTATGTTAGAATACTTCGTTCCATGTTTGGGATTACAGAAAACCTATTCTCAATCAAAATGACTCACTAATTAAAAGGGTAGGGAAAGAAGATAAACTTTGCTCAAGCTAGAAAACAATTAATAAACCATTTCTTCTATGAAGTTGCAAAAATTGTTAATTTGTTTAAAATGTGATTTTCCACGCACATCAAAAGGGAATCACCGGCTTCAAGAAGAACTAGCAGCATTTCCATCTTGGATAAGCATAGATTGTCGGCCGGTTTTCAATTTTAGTTGTAACTAAATTTGATAAACGAAATGGAGTGTTTGGTAAGAGAGAGAAAAAAAAACAAAGAGGATAGTGAAAGGGTAAGGACTAAGGACTACAATTAAGGTCACAAAGTAGCTAGCAAAGCATTCATCATACATTCATGCAAAATGGAATCATCAATGTACACTGTAATAACTGTAAAATGAATGCAGAGTCACAGTAAATATCATAACAACAGCACTGGAAGTCTGCAACAGCAATTTAAATATCAAGATTTTAAGTCATTTTCAAACGTGCAAAATAATACAGTATCTGAGATCATATAAATAATGGAAAGTTATTCCCGATTCAACTTAGAACAGAAAATCTGTAAGCCAATTACAAGCTGGACCTAACTTGCTAGGCAGCTATTTATGGATGAGATAGTGTTTTAACACTAAGAGACTGTGGTCCTTCCATCTTCTAAAAAAGATGGAGGATTAGGGACCATTTGGCCCTCGCTTTATAATGAAACTACTATATGAGACAATTCAATAAGCATGTGGAAGTGCCAGACTGTGATCCCAGAGAGTTAATATGTGGTGTCTTGTGCTGGTACCTTGCCAAAGTGGGGCTCAAAACTCTGGAACGGCCGTGTTTGGATGTTGTGTTTCCTTACTTGGTACGTGGATGGTGTGGAAAACTTGGAATGGCTCCCATTGTGTGTTCAGATCAGACACAAACAATTTGGAGGCTAATAAATGCGTATTTGGTCAGTTCATTTATTTTAAACTCACATGATTTTTCTTAATCTAATTACTTAGTGTTGTGAAATGGCGAGCCCAAAAGACAAAATCAGAGTGTCGCAAATAAATATGTGAAGCATAAGAAATGACATGGAATTTCATAGTTTGATTAAAGCCTACGTCCATGGAAGACGCAACCAAAATTTTCAGGATGGAAATATGACGAAGATATAAAGATGCACACACTCCACTTAACACCCTAATCCCAAATACACCCAGAATACCTTACAGGATTTCTCAACAGTGTATACTCTCAACTCTCAATATAAAGAGAAAACAAAGGAAACAAAATACTCTCTAAATGCTTAAAATATAGGAAGAAAGGAATGGATTGTTGTTAGTGTTTCAAGCTTGATGAATCAAGCTCTATTTATAGTGCTTGGAGTGCATATGTTGAAGTCGCCATGTTTGAAGCCTCCATGTTTGAAGCCTCCATACTTGAAATAATGTTCAAAGCTTATCAATAAAATCAAGCTATCATACCATTATTTCAACAAATCTCCATCTCTGGCTTGATTTTCATCAAGTTTCCAGTTTCTGAAGTCAATGTGCCCATAAGGGCAAACTCACATATTGTGAATACCAACTAAGTGTAAACAATACTTGAACTTAGCAACAGTGATTGACTTTGTCAACATATCAGCTTGATTTTGAGGCGATACCAATTTTCTTCATTGCAATCGCACCTTGAGAAATAATTTCATGAATAAAATGATATTTAACGTCAATATTTTTGGTTCTCTCATGATACATTTGATTTTTGGTCAAATGTATGGCACTTTGACTACCACAATAAATAGTTGTAACATCTTGTTCTAGGCCCAAATTGCCTACCAAACTTCTAAGCCAAATGACTTCCTTCACTGCTTCCGCCCCATGTATTCAGTTTCTATAGTGGATAATGCAATAGTAGATGTAAAGTCGCTTTTCAACTAATTGCACTACCTGAAGCGTGAAGACATATCCCGTTAGAGACCTCATTTTGTCAACATCTCCAACATAATCAAAGTCAACATAACCAATAACACTACCACTAATGTTAGAACTCCTGTCATATACTAAGCCAACATCTGCGTACCTCGAAGATATCGAAGTATCCATTTCACTACCTACCACTGCATCTTGCCAGGATGCCCTATATATCTACTAACAACACCAACGGCATGTGAAATATCTGGTCAGTGCATACCATTGCATACATTATGCTTCCAATTGCACTGGCATAAGGAACGTGTGACATTTGTTCCTCCTCTTCAATGGATTGTGGTGAATATGCAGTTAATAATTTGAAATGAGCTACCAATGGAGTACTCTCAGGCTTTACATTTTACATTCCAAAGCGCTTAAGTACCTTTTCAATATACTTTTTGTGACAAATATAATTTGCCAACACGTCGATTTCTGAATTTCCATGCCCAAAATCTTCTTAGCTGCACCCAAGTCTTTCATTTCAAATTCACCATTGAGTTGCTCATTCAGCTTCTGATCTTAGACATACTCTTAGCAGGAGAGCTGGATACTGGCCGTGATCCAGACCAACTCGTTTAACTCGCAACTCGCATGAAAATGGACCAAAAAATTTTGAGCCCGTCAACCCATGGACTTTTTTGGTCCGCTCCGTCTAGCCCGCGGGCTAAACGGGCCTGCTTACCGGATTTGCGGACCAACCCGCCAAGCCCGCATAAAAATATAAAATGCTTTAGGCCTTTAGTCCATTTCTTTAGTTCAGTCCACAGCCTACAATTTGTTAGTCCTGACACACTAAAACGTCCAAGCCCAAGGACGTTTAGTGGCCCAAGTGGAAGACCCTAGGGTAAATCACTAAGTGCTATTCACTTTAATCACTTATTCACTCTCAATCTCGGTCTTCACTTCGATCTTCTTCTCCTCTAAATCTACGCTGCCGTCCTCTTGCCTCTCGGTCTCTCCTTCACTCCTTCTGAGCTCTTCGCGGTTTCGGGTCGGCGCCGTCTTCAGCTTCAGTGTTTCTCAACTCGCGCAGCTCTCCCTCCGACTCCGCCTCAACTCGCGGCGCGGCCCTCAGATTCCCTTCGGGTTGCCTCTCAAGTCTCAAGTCGCGGCGCGGCCTCAGATCTTCGCCGCCCGCGCGCCTCCTCAAGTTTCAACTCGCGGCCTCGTGTCTCTCTCAAATAGTGCCACGGCCTCTCCCCTCAGATCTCCATGCCGTGCTTGCTGCCATCGAGCCTCACGAGAAGATATCATCGCTTGCTGTCCTGCCCTCTAACTCCGCGGACTCCTCCGCCCCCACCAAGAGACTGAAGATAGCAACATTCGCATCTGTCTCTGTGAGTATTATTTTTTCATCATGTGTTTTTTTTTTCAAATATGCTTTGTTTAGTTGAACTTAGAATCAATTTTGGATTGTTCATTTGTTTGTAAAATTTGTAGCTTGAAATTTAAAATGTTTTTATTGTCATTGTTTGGTGTGATTTAGATTGAAAATTAAATATGAATATGTCCAAGTCAACTGGGTTCATCTACGCGAAGCTAGTCATACTAATTATGATCGACATGTTGATGTTGGTCTTAGTACTTGGTACTGGCACGGTTGATGATAGTCAATCATCGCTCCCTGTTGAATCTGAAGCACCCAATCAAAATAAGAGGATTAGAACTCTTTCATCTAGTGTTTGGCAATATTTTGATAAAATTGGGGTTGGTGAGGATGGGAAAGAGAGAGCACAATGCAAGGCTTGTGGGAATGCATATGTTAGTGGTGGTACTAGGTATGGAACTTCAACATTATTGTGTCATATGAATAAATGTGAGAAAATACCTAGGTTTCTAGATAGTGAGGTTGGAAAATTAATACTTGATCAAGCTGGAAAATTAAGATCTAAAAAGGTTGATAACAAACTTGTGCATGACATGGTTGCTATGTGTATCATAGAGCATGACCTTCCATTTAATTTTGTTGAATATAAGAGGGTTAAGGAGTTGTTGAACTATCTAAATCTTGAAGCCAAAGTTTACTCTAGGCGTATGGTAACTTTGGATGTGATTAATATGTATGAGAGTGAGAAGAAGAAGTTGAAGGAAGTGTTGTCTCACATTCCAAGTAGGGTATGCTTGACTTCTGATGTTTGGACTTCTTGTACAATGAGGGCTATATCACATTGACAGCTTATTTTGTTGATGAGAATTGGAAGCTTAATAGTAAAATTCTTAATTTCTCTCATATGCCTCCTCCTTACACTTGGACGTGAATTATCTAAGTATGTGTTAAATTTTTTGCAAGAGTGGGGTATTGATGGAAAAGTTTTTTCATTGACTTTAGACAATGCTAGTTCTAATGACAATATGCAAGAAGTGCTAAAAGATAGGCTTCGTGATATGCCTAAGGGTTTGTTATGTGGTCGTGAGTTTTTCACATCCGATGTTGTGCTCATATTTTAAACTTAATTGTTCAAGAGGGTTTGAAAGCTACTAGTACGCTTTACACAAAATAAGAGAGAGCATCAAGTATGTCAAGGGATCAGAGGCAAGAATGAATGCTTTCAAAGAAATTGTAAAAAACTATGGTGGTGTTAGTGTTGGTTTGCGTTTAGATGTATCTACTAGGTGGAACTCCACTTTTCTTATGCTTGAAAGTGCACTTCCATATCGGCGTTCTTTTTGGCAATATGCTTTGAATGAACCAAACTATAAGCATTGCCCTTCTAGGAAGAATGGATAAGAGCTGAAAAATGTGTGAATTTTTGCGTCCCTTTATGTGATCACTAACTTGATATCCTGATCATCCTATCCAACATCAAATCTGTATTTCAAACAAGTGTGGAGGATTGAATGTTTGCTCATTCAAAATGTGAGCAATGAGGATGCAGTCATTCGGGATATGGCTTCTAGGATGAAAGTGAAGTTTGACAAGTATTGGAGTGATTATAGTGTCGTGCTTGCACTTGGATTTGTTCTTAATCCTCGCATGAAGTTTACATTTTTGGAGTTTTGCTACCAAGCTCTGTCTTGACCCAGGAGCTTGTCAAGAAAAGTTGCATTCCATGAAAGATAAATTGACTACTCTTTTTAATGAGTATATGCAAATGTCTTCTGGAGAGTCAAGCAATTCTCAAGTTCAAAGTAGCCAGCCTCACGCTAATCAAACAGTGAGTGGAAATTTTGTTGGAGATCCATCAATTTCACCGTGGGTTGATATGGATGTAAGTTTATATTTTTCGCTTATTATGTTTTCATTTTTGTGTTTGCTTATTAGAATTCTAATTGTTGTTATAATTTGAAAATGATATAGGAGTATATTGAATATGAGAATCACAATGTTACTGAAGTTGGAAAGTCACAATTGGATATTTATTTGGATGAGCAAAAAATGGAGTATCAATCTCATCAAAATCTTGATATATTGCATTATTGGAAGGACAATAGACATCGATTTCCAATTTAGCACTGATGGCTTGTGATATTTTGAGCATTCCTATAACAACTTGGCATTTGAATATGCATTTAGCATTGGTTCTCATGTTCTCAACAAATATAGAAGTTCTCTTCTTTCCAAAAATGTGCAAGCTTTGATATGTACTAGAAATTGGTTGCTTGGCTTTGATGTGCAAGGTAAATAATATATTTTCAATTCTTGTCTTTTTCCTATTGTAATATTTTGAATAAATGTGATGGTAATTGTTTTGTTTTGTTTGTGTTGTGAGTTGTAGAGCAAGAAGGAGATTCAAGTTCAGATGAAGAAGGCACTAATTCAAAAGCACCTAGTGGTGCTTCAAGTGTTATCATTGAATAATAATTTGCAATGGTTTGAGACTTTTAGTGGACTTTGAAAATATTTGTGTTCTTTACCTTATCTTTTTTATGGATGGACTTTGTAAGGACATTATATTTTTATTTGTATTTTTATGGATGAACTTTATTTATGTGCTTGATGCTAATGGATGGACTTTGTAATAATTTAAATTTGATATGTTTAAGACTTTTGTTTTAGTGAGTTGGTTTATTTTATTATTTTTGGTATTTGATTTGCTTATATTTGATGTTTGATAGTTAGTAGTTATAATTTATATTCTTTAGTAGTTTCAATATTCTTTATGATTGGAGGAGTTATATATATTTGATTAGTTTGTAATTTGTATGTTATTATTTTGAAAAAATTAACACTTGGATTTTAATATTTGCAGTATTTAGTAATTAGTACTGTTATTTGTTTAAAATTTAAATTGGATACTATAAAGAAAAATGTATATATATATTTTGTGAGGTAAAATATGTTGTATAAATATAAATATGTAATATTTGGTATTAAAAGGGTAAAAAAAAATTGAAAGGCAAAAAAAAAGTTGGTTCGCGGCCGGCCCGATTTAGTACATGAGTACTTGCTGGGCCAAAAAGCTGACCGGTCCGCGACTTGCGGGCCTAGGCGGAGGCTCCTGACCAAGCAAAATGCCAATCCATTTATGAAGCGGATCCGGTTGGCCCGTTTAATGTTAGTTTGTCGCGGACTTGACTACAGGTTCTGACCGGTTGCATATTGCCTCACTAGCAGCAATGAGCATGTCATCAACATAGAGCAACAAATAAACAAATGAACCATCTAAGAGCTTCTTGTGGTAAACACAACAGTCATAGTCACTCCTTGAGTAACCATGACCTAGCATGAGAGTATCAAATCTCTTATACCATTGGCGAGGAGATTGCTTTAAGCCATATAATGAGTTCTTTAAGAGGCATACATGATCCTCCTTGCCTTGAATAGTGAAACCTTCTGTTGCTACATGTAGATTTATTCTTCAAGCTCACCATGAAGAAAAGCTATCTACATCAAGCGTTCAAGCTCTAAGTTAAACAATGCAACTATAGCGAGCAACACACGAATGGAGCTATGTGTCACAACAAGAGAGAATACTTCATTGAAGTCTATTCCTTCCCTTTGGCTAAAACCTTTTGCAACTAAGCGTGCTTTGTACCGAACTGGTTCAACTCTAAGGGATCCTTCCTTTTTGTTAAAGATCCATTTGCAGCCCACAACTTTATGTCCATTAGGTGGTTTCACCAACTTCCAAGTCAGGTTCTTATGAAGAGACTCCATCTTTTTACTCATCACAGCAATCCATTATGCGGACTCTTACTCGAGATAGCCTTATGATATGTGGTAGGATCTTTTGATTCATCCTCTGCCACTGATAATGCACAAGAGACTATGTTTGCATGACCATACCTCTTGGTGGTTTTATTTGCCTCTTTCTCTGTCTCTAGTGAGGCTATAATGCTGCAACTGTTGTCTTATATCTACAACATCAATAATATCTTGTTGTTCTTCTTGAATGGACTGATTATATGCATTTTCTTACATATGCTTTAGTGGTTCAACTTTACACTCCACCCTTACTAACATCTTGGTCTCCTTTTAAATCACCAACCTCCTTTTTGATGAAGTATAGATGATTCATTGAACTTGACATCTCTGCGATTATGAATTTGGATGACTTAGGTTCTGGACACCATAATCTATAACCTTTCACCCTAGTTTGATATTCAAGAAATATGCATTTTATTGCCCTTTGCTCAAGCTTTCCATCATCAATATGAGCATATGCAAGACAATCGAAAATTCTCAATTCCAGGAATTCAGGAGCACCAAACCAAACCTCAATAGGAGTATTCAAATTGATCGAGTTGATGGAGACGATTCACCAAATAGCAGACCATATTGATAGCTTCAGCCCAAAATTCTTTCGACAAACCAGCATTGGAGAGCATGCAATGAAGCTTTCTCCAAAAGAGTTCATTTCATACATTCTGCTACTCCATTTTGTTGCGGAGTTTGCATAGGACGATGTCTTACTATGCCTTCATCTTCACAGAACTCGTTGAATTGACCTCCACAAAACTCCAAACCATTATCTGTTTGTAGGCACTTAATTTTCTTGCCAGCCTTGTTCTCAATAAGCGCTTTCCATTTTTTGAACGTATGAAACACATCATTCTTGTGTTTTAGAAAATAAACCTATACCTTCCTCAAGAAATCATCAATGAATGTCAATAGGTATCTAGCACCACCTTTTGATGGAATAGGTGTGGGGCCCCATAAATCAGAGTGGATGTAATCCATTGTGCCCTTAGTCTTGAGGGTAGCAGTGTTGAACTTGACTTTGGCGCTTCCCATAGACACAGTGTTCATAAAATTCAAGTTTCCCAATTTTGTGATCACCTAACAAGCCGCGCTTGCTCAAAATTGATATTCACTACTAGAAAAAATGCTGTACCGATGGATTTTTTAGATTACCGATGAAAAATTTAGTTTCCGACGATTTTTCAATGGATTTTGTCAATTGGTAATAACGTAGTCAGAAATCATTATCAACGGAATAAATCCATCGAAAATTGTTATCGACGGATTTACCAGATAGATTTTTGAACAAAAATCCTTCGGTAATAAGTTGGACAAATTTGCCAGGAATTCGCGAGGATGAAGGCATTATCGATGGATTTTATTTTATTACCGATGAATTTTTTCATTGGTAATTTATTAATTTAAAATTACCGGAGAATAATCCATCGGTAATGATTGAATTTCAAAAATTTTATTATTTATTTATTTATTTATTTTACCGACGGAAAAATCCGTTGGTAATCCTAAATTTTTTTACTTTTTTCCTTAATTTATCAACGAAAAAATCCGTTGGTAATTAATTTTTTTTTAAATAAATATTCTATAATTTGTGTGTTACCTGATCATTTAAGAGTTTATTTTTTATTTAAGCTAATTATGAATATATATATATAAGTATATTTAATAATAAAAAATTATAAAAAATTTCCAATAAATAATAAACACAACGAATTTTACTTCAAAATGTAAAATAGATAAAAGTGTAGATACAAATATGAAAATTCAACATATAACTAAGAAAGAAAAAATAATAACTCAAATCAAGAGAAGTCAGGTATCATCATCATCATCATTAGCACCGCCATCGCCACCACCCTCATCATTATCATCATCATCGGTGTTCTGCAGAACGAAGGAGCCCGTCTTCATCTTCGCCCAAAGACACTATCTCCTTCTTCATCTTTGCCTTGATGGCCTTTTCCTTGTCCTCAATCTTCCTTTGCATCTCCTGACTTGGGCCGTCTCTTTGCATCCATCCAAATAAAAGGATTTAATTGAATAGCAAATAAAAAAAAAATTATCCTAAACTTTTCAATAGATTGTAATATATTTTCGCTAAAATTAATCAATCTACTTTTTTTGAAATTGAGAAAACTACCTTAACCAAAACAAAAATTTAAGAAAACTAGGACATAAAGAGGGCGGAGAGGATTATGCCAAAATCTGATACACACTAACAACTCCTTATCAAACTACCACTTTGAGGCTTCTCTTTGATTAGAAAAGATGGAATTATTTGCAAATTTGATTAAAGTGAATAATAAAAATAATAAAGCCCAACATGGGACCAACCTCAATAAAATGCAAACTGCCTCATCTTAGTATTGTCTATTTATCCTTTGCTAGGAGGATTGTCTATTTTACCCACCATGTTACTATTATTTTCTTTTCACCTTTATTAATTCAACATGTACCTAAATATACGCGTACCATAACGAACTCTAATTTCAGTAAATTAATTAGGTGGAGAATATGCATGTTACAATATAGGTTGCATGTTTGAGTTAATTTGATGGAGCTTAGAGATTTTAATTTTTTTTTCAAACCGTAAAAGAAGTCTAATAGTAAACTATTTTAGGTACAAAATAAGTTATTCAACACTACTTTATGTTGAGAAAAGATTGTAACCAACAAAGCTTTTAGATGAAAAGTTTTCATGTTGTGTTCACTCAAAAATATGTACACAAAGCTTTTTTCATTGGTTAATTTATTAGACGAAAATCAAGCCATAACCACCCTGCAATTTCAGTAACACCACACTTAAATTAAGATTCCACTCTTTAAATTAAAAAACAAATTCGCAGAACCTCCCCTAAAACTAAGACATCGCCCAGAAAATTAATTTCAATAATCAAGTCAAATAAAATTTACAATACAATCAAATAAACATTTAAAGATCCTAAACCGTTCTAGAGCACACCCCCTTATAACATCACAACATGCATATCCTGCAATCTCCACAAACACAATCAATCTCCACAGCAAACAATGCAAACAAGTCAGGGAAGGGCCTCTACGCCCTTCCCCTTAGTCATGCAATCCTAATTTCCTACAACTCTATCTTAGAAATCATAAGTCTCTATCCTAAATTAAATAAGGAGAAACAATTACTTATCGACAAATGTTCTAAGCGGATTCAACGCTCTCTAACAAAATCAATCTTGCTAAAGATGGAAAAGAATGATGAGAATGTGACCAAACTATTTAAAACAAATCAATAGCTTCATGATTTACATTCGGATTTAATACCAAATGACCTAACTAAAAATAATTCCAAATCAAAAGCTATGAAATGGCACGAATACATGGTTAATATATCCCAAAAGGAAATATAGTTTAGCTAGATTTCTTCCAAACCAGATTAACAAGAAAAAATCAAACCAAATATCAACAAATAAACAACCCAAATAGCTTGCAATCAAAATTAACAAGAAATAACCAAACTAAACCAAATATCAACAAGTAAGAGAAACATCCCCTGCCTTTATGGATTGTTGACTATCCCACAAACCAACATGGGTCTTTTCATGCTTTGTCCTCACTCACACACTTCCTGGAAAAGTTCCCAGGAGGTCGCCCATCCCAAAATTACCCTAAGTCAAGAATGCTTAACTTGGAGTTCTTTCGTGATGGGTTACCGAAAAGAAAGATGTATCTTTGTGGCATAAGTAGTACCAATCAATTCATATAAGCCCTTTTTAACTGTATAGTCCCATACCTATAGACTTAGGATCCTTTTCACTCGGTGTGTAATCGGTTCATTCATGTACCCTCGCTTGGAGGAGAAGCCGCTCCTTGTCCGTGCCTTATCGCACCGTGATCACTCCCTGCCTCATCCCTGGGCGTTACATGCCCACCAGCTTCCGCTTGGTTCGTCCCAAACTACACGTACTAGGAGAGATGCAGGCTCTGACCGTTTGTAACATCCCGCGCTTTATGGATTGCTGACTATCCCCACAAACCAACATGGGTCTTTTCAGCGTGCTTTGTCCTCACTCACACGCTTCTGGAAAACTTCCAGGAGGTCACCCATCCCAAAATTACCCTAAGTCAAGCACGCTTAACTTGGAGTTCTTTCGTGATGGGCTACAAAAAAGAAAAATGCATCTTTATGGCATAGGCAGGACTAATCAATTTATATAAACCCTCTTTAACTGGATAGTCCCATACCTATATAGACTAGGATCCTCTCATTCGGGTGTGTAATCGGTTCATTCATGTACCCCTCCGCTTGGAGGCAAGAGCCACTTCTTGTCCGTGCCTTATTGCACGCGATCACTCTTGCCTCGTCCCCGAGCGTCCAGAACCCAAGCACACAAAAAAAAGAAATACAAACAGACATTTACCTTCTCCTGCCGCGACGGCACCCAGGAATGGCAACAACTGGGTGCTTCGCAGGCAGCCAGCGACTCCGCGCGTAGGAGATTCCGAAGCTAGCCGGGGCTTTTGCGTAAGCAGAGGAGTAGCTAGCTATGGCGCCGAGCCTGCGCGGTGCGGGGAGAGGCGAGATCGTCGATCGCAGCTTGCCGTTTGTTGGTCCGAGATCTAGAGTGAGATCGCCAGACGTTGTAGCTCAAAGCTCGCAGTCGCCGGTCATAGCTCAAAGCTCATAGATCGCTTCTTCGGTCACTAGTCGCGCAGGTTAAGCTCGTGCTCAAGTCGGAGGTCAGGAGGTTAAAGATCTGGCTAGTTTGAGTGCACAGGAGGTCACGAGAGGTCGAGGGAGGTCGAGATGAGGAGGCACCACGGCTAGCTGGATGCGCAGATGTCTTCTTCGGCGAGGAAGGGCGCAGAAAGAGAAAGAGATTTGGAAAGAGAGAGAGAAAAAGAGAGATGAACACTTGGGTACATGTTTATTTTATTCTAATTCTTCTGACGGATTTTTAAATTATCGACGGATTTTTTTGTCGATAATTTTAACATTACATTTTATAAGTTTAAACTATTTATCAATGGATTTTTCCGAGGAACATTAGCTCCGATAGAAATTCCAAAAACGTTACCGACTGAAAAATCCGTTGGTAAAATTAAGTCCGAAAAAAATTTCAAAAAATAGTTACCGAAAAATCCATTGATAATGTTAATTCTTTATAAAAATTAATTCATAATAGTTACTGATTGAAAAAATCCATTATTAATTCGGGAGTGAAATCCTTTGAAGAAAGGCGCTAATAATACTAATGGATTTACCGATGTAAAAATCGATCGGTAATGACTAAAACACAATTCTTGAATTTCTTGTTTTTTGTCAAAAAATCCATCGAAAACTCTACGGATTTTTCCGTGTAAAATCCATTGGTGTGTGTTTTTATAGTGATTCCAGTTTCACTCATATGCCCTAAACGCATATGCCACAAATGACTAGTATTTGAATTGAATTAGATGAAGACGATCTTGAGGCAGCACCAACAATTGTACTTCCTTAAAGTAAATAAAGGCCACTGACCAACATGTCTTTAATAACAATAAGAGCACCTTTGGAGATTTTAAAACTCCACCTTCAGGAGAATACTTATAACCTTGAGAATCGAAGATGCCCAAGGATATAAGATTTTTCTTCAAGTCTGGAATATACTGAATATTAGCAGGATTCTCATAACTCTATCATACATCTTGATTTGGACTGTTTCAATGCAAATGACCTTACAAGGCATATAATTTCCCATAAGGACAACACCACCATCTATTGACCAGAAGTTGTAAACCAATCCCTTCGACATATGTGGTAGGAGCAACTAAAATCAAGCATCTAAGTATCACCAATTGAAACTGATCATACTGCGAGAACATTGTCAGGACTTTCAGGAACACTGCGCATCACTTGAATTTTTGTCCTTTTTGTCTTTGAGCCTTAGACATTCTGCCTTTCATGACCTTCCTTCTTGGAATATCGGCATCTGCCTTACGATGCCTAGACTTAGATCTAGACTTCCCTTTACTACTCGATCCAATCTCATTTGTCCTCCCTCTAGCAACCAAGCCAAATGCAATATCATCATGATTACCAGGATCGTGCTCCATTTTGTCACGACTTAAGAGTGCGGATTTAACTTCATCAATTTTGAGGCTTTCACGACCATATATGAGTGTTTCACGAAAGTGCTTGTAGGAAGAAGGTAAGGAACAAAGCAACATCATTGCCTATTGCTCACTTGAAAATGTCTTGTCCATATTTTTCAAATATGTGACGAGTGATGTGAACTGAGCTACGTGAGACTAAATTGATGTCCCTTCTGCCATACGAAGCATGTAGAGACATTGCAACACATCGAGATGGTTGGCCACCATCTTAGTCATATATAATGACTCCAACTTTCTCCATAGCGATTTTGTTGTTTTTTTTGAAAGGACCTCCTGCAACCCATCATCTATAATGCATAATCGAATAATAGAAAGAGCCTTTTGATCGGCATCTTCCCATTCGGATTCCTTCATTGTCTCAGTTCTTTTCCTTTTCAGAAAATGCTACTTTTACTCCTTGCTGTGAAGAAGCCATTATACGGACCTTCCACATTCCAAAATTAATGTGCCCATCAAACTACTGAATATTAAATTTTGCAGGAGACATTTTCAAACAAATTAGTCCAAAACTCTATAAGAGCTCTTATACCAGTTGTTGTAAAATGGTAGGCCCAAAGATAGAATCAGAGTGGCACAAAATAAATATGTGGAAGCGTAAAATAAAAGACACTAGGAATTTACGTGGTTCAGCTTAAAGCCTACGTCCACGAGTAAAGGCGACAACCAAATTTTTCAGGATGGAAATATGATGGAGATACAAAAGGTGCACACACTCCACTTAATACCCTAATCCCAAATACACCCAGAGTACTTTACAGTGTATCTCTCAAGTGTATACTCTAAACTCTTAATATAGAGAGAAAACAAAGGAAACAAAATACTCTCTAAATGCTTAAAATAGAGGAAGAGAAGAATGGATTGTTGTTGGTGTTTCAAGCTTTATGAATCAAGCTCTATTTATAGTTCTTGGAGTGCATATATTTAAGCCACCATGTTTGAAGCCACCATGCTTGAAGCCTCCATGTTTGAAGTCTCTATATTTGAAGCCACCATGCTTGAAATAATGTTCAAATTAAAGCTTATCAATAAAATCAAGCTATCATACCATTATTTCAACACTTAGATCTATAGCTCCTAGGAGATTAAGCATTCACATTAATTGTATGGCTAGTCAAAACCTTCAATTATCAGAGTGTGAATGAGTCATGTCCTTACTATCGCATTCTTTCATACAAAGGTCAGATTCTAATATAAAAGAAAATATGGTTTCAGTTGGAAAATTTTAGATTCAAAATACCTTTTTGGGTTGTCATGTTAAATATAAAAAATAAAGCATGCTTGTTCAAGAAGCCATCAACTAAGAAAGTGTTTCTTTCAAATTTTGCAACTCAATTAGTCTGTCTACTTCTATGTTTGGCTTTTATTTATAAAGTTTGACTACTCTATTAGTCACAAAATTTAACTTTTTTCTTCTTAATTAAGTTCATTTATTTTTGGGCAAATTAGGAAAATCTCTCATGAGGTCGGTTGATGTTACATTCGCCCCCTTAGAGATTTTAAAAGTTCAAATGACTCCTTAATTATCTAAAAGTTGTTAGAGCAATATCCCTTGTTGATGATAGGAAAAATTACATTGACATTCCTAAAGTATTCTGACTCCCTTTATTTGTAAAATTTGCTCTAGAGATCTCCAACTTTGTGAAATCATAACATTGTCCTCCTTTCCATTGCACATTGAACAACATGTTCAGGGATGTCAATGCCACTCAAATAAATAGAAAGGAGCTAGAGTGAATTTCATTAAACCTTAGAGGAGATCAATGTAATTTTGTCATGATAATAAATCGCTAATAATAATGCAAAAATATTTTTTAAAATTTAAAACACATGAAATGACAGTTATGCCCTTAAATGTTTCTCCAATTTCTATAAAATATAAACCACATCACAATTAAAATTTTCTCTTACTTTGCCAAAAAAAATGCCCCATCATTCTCCCCATGCATGAAATGTAACCAATGCTTCTACCAATAACATCACCACCACCTACATGCCACTAAAATCCAAATCTAATAAACCAAACAAAGTTTGAGAGCAAATAGAATAAATAAACCGAAATTTGAGAGTAAATAGAAGAAATATAAATATTTTCCTTTACGTTACGTGAATGAATTAATACAACAACAACAACAATGTTGTCATTCAAAATCAAGTTATACCAAGAAGCTTTCTCAATAGTTCTGGAGTTTTCTATAGGGACATGGTTTTCCACCAGCTAGGCTTGTAATGAGCTACAAACAAAGGATGACATATAGGTAGCATTTGGTTAATGATACAAGGACAGAAATACGGAGATACTAGAGACGCAAACCTATTTGCCTTTAGACAAGACAAGGGAACAGAAAAATAAAATTTCTATACCTCTAAAAAGTGGAGCAGTGGGGACATGATAGAGATAAAAATTTTATATTTTTTCTTCCAATAACACCCCTACACATATTTATTATTTATGTCTCCGTTTCTATTATCTCAATTGTCCGTGTATTTCTGTCCTTGTCTCCCTACCAAATGCTACCATAGGCATCAAAGGGTTAACAAACGGAAAAATTGTATAAGGATGGCTTATTCTGCAAAGTAGCTAAAATAATAAGATAGAATACATTGATCATATTTATGCATGCATATGCAAAATATAGGGCCTATTTGAAGATTTTTTGTACTTTTATTTTATAAAATTATTTTAGAAAACAAGTTTAAATTCAATTTTAAAAATAAAACCAAAAAATTTGTTTGATAACTTTACTCTCAAAACTATTTTTTAATGATAAAAAATAAAAAATCTATTTGGATAATTATTTTTAAAAACAATAGAACAACAAACTTGTTCGAAAAACTTATAATAATTTATTTGTCATTTTCACTAGCATACCTTAAAAAGAAGTTTTTGTGATTGTCGATGTGCAAAAGTGTTGCGGTTCCTAAGCTCAATCCAATTAAAATTTTTAATCAAAAATCAAATTGCAAAGAAAATATAGCACAATAATGCAACTCAAGTCATCTCACATAGATATTCGATCACTAGATAGTTAGGACTACAAGGAAAGGTAAAATTGGGGTTTTATTTGTATGAGAGAAAGAAATTAAGAAAAGAAACTGATAACTACAAATAAGTGAAACAGACAATAGCTTAAGGGTTTCCAATGGTCAAAGACATTATCTATCACCAATGTACAAATAATCAAACAAATGGAGTACGACTAATTTAAGTTATTGATTCAACGCTACTAATAGCTTTCGTGATATTTATGAAAGTTGTAGATGATCCTCTTAACTTTCCTACAAGCTATAGAACACAATCTTTAGGGGTCTACAACTCCAGTTATAATCAAAGTACAAAAATAGTGCAAGAAACACAATTATGCAACAATTCTCATTGATGCTCAAATTTTTGTCCAAACTCAAATATGACGCATAGTAAGCATAAAAGAGAACTAGGATACTAAGAATATAGTACAAAATAGCATGCCTAAAAAAGAGCTAGGACACTAAGAATAGAGTATAAAATATGTGTACAAAGGAATACTTATCATCAACTAGCCAATAAAAACCATATTTTGATTTTATTTTTTTGGAGAATATGCAAAATAGTTTCCATTGAATGAATAATAGATCTAGATCTTAAGAACAACAATGCTTTTGGATAAGCATGAATAATCAAATGAAATAGAGTGATTCTATAAGAGCCCATACCTAGAGCTAACATCTTATTATCGAATTAGGACATTGTAGATTGGTCAAATTTCTCTTAATATCTTTTTGAGCAATAGTTAAAGTAGCTCCCAATACTAATATTATTATACCCATGAAAGCTATTCTATTCATTAGGGGGTATTGCTATGAAAAGTGGAAGAAGTCAAGCTACATGAAAAATGATGGCCACTACATTGTAGAAACATGTATATGAACTATGAGAGGTCCTTCAATTGTGGAATCCATAAGATTTGAACTCACAACACCATATGCACTTGTGTCAAAATCTATTAACACATAATTATGACCATTCAAGCATGCATTATTTTTGGGACATAAAGCACATATGTTATCAACATCAAAATTAATACATGAAAAACAAATAGAATCAACAAGGTTAGCTAACCCAAAGAACTGTGCATATAGATTTAAGGCATCATCTACTTGACTAGTAAACACATCTAGCATAAAGTTGAAAGCTCCTCTATGAGTCATTTAACTATATCAAAGATACTAAATCGAACCATTTGGTCTCCAAATTCCATGGTAAGGACTCCAACATACATAATATTCATCGCCTTCACTATCATGAGGAATGGTGTATCTAAGATAATAGAAAGTTTACTACTAAAATACTCTCCTTCCATCTTAAGAATGTAAAACCCAGCATGAAAATTCAACTCATTTGTACTAAATGGGACATCCCCAATTAATCTAGTAGGGTGTGCATCATTCTTATTTGCTAATTGAATGGCAATACTCAAAGGTCCAAGTCCAAGACAGTTATAACTATATTTGGAAGGTGTGCAAGATTGGGATGCCTTAATAAAATGCATTATTCTAACTTCCTTGCTCATTAGTTAGTTGGAATATAAAAGAGAACGAAGTGTTTATGCCCAAAAATTGCAGAAAGTTGTGAGACAAGTTTAGCTTACATTTGAGAGTAACTAGCCAAAGACCAAGGATAACTAATATTCATAAACGATAACTAATGGCCATCAAATGGCAATTGTAGTCAACAGGTGATAGATAATAGTTGTTCTTACCTGGAAATATGGTAAAGGTATAAGTAGCTCTAACATCCATGCAAGGGGTGGGGTACCAAAGACACTCTGATGCTCAAGTCAATGAATTAATGAGACATAGAATGGTGAAGGAATAGCATGTGATAAGCTTGTGATACTTGGGGGTGTTGAGCCTCTATATAGTTTGAGGTGACCCTAGGATAAGTTAGAATATAATCTACCCTAAATGGGAGATATTCCTCAAATTTAGCAGATATTAGATATATTCCATATTTGCAGGAGATATGATATAATAAAAGGAGATTCTGAAGCTAATAGGGGATCTCGTATAACGAGGTAGTCAATCTAAGAGATATCCTAGGATAAATCAGTGGAGATTCTCTAGGAGCTATTATGCCATGTGGGCAAGTTGTGGACCCTTTGAGAGAGCCCTCTAAGATTGGACCGAGGTCTGGGGCCTATATTTATAGTCCAGGACATAGCCATTGAGCTTGGTGTAGAAGGAGTAACTAGTACGAGTTGTCGCTACCCACAACAAATAAAAAATAGTTTAATAACCAAATTACACCAAAAATACAGTTAGGGTGCAATCAGGTCGTCTCTCGAGGAAGCGTTTTAATTGATTCAAGAAGTTTGGGGTTTTTCAACTTCTCTGAAAAGCAAAATTAAATAGAAAGAATTCTAATGGCAAGAATTACCTGCACAAGGGTTCCTTCAGATTAGGGGTTGTTCAATCATTGACTCAAAAGATATAATCGTGATAGTGGTCACTTTCATTGATATGTTAACACACAACAATGGCATAATTCAGCTTAATGGACATACAACGCACTCCCACTAAGGGTTTGACTAACATATGAACTAGTTATTCACAATTGTGATTCTATGAACCTATGCCAAGTCTAACTACCAATTATAACAACCTAATTTCCAACGAAATTAATTTCAATCCCTTACCCAATGGATAAACATCACATAAAAGGATAACTCTCAAAAATACAATTGCGATAATCTCACAATTAATAATTAAAAGAGATGACAAAGGGAAAGGAAAACCAACCATAAATTGCGATAAAAGAACAAGAATCTCGTGAACAACCTTAATCTTCAATCATCCCTATGCACGGTAAGGGAGTTACTCCTCTATAGGGGGAGGATCACAATCACTGTTTGAAGGAAATTGTAAATTACAAAACCAGAAAATTAAAAACTAACAATGATTGAAAGTCCTAAACCTAGAGAGAGAGAGAGAGAGAGATTTTCAATTCTTCCTAAGCAAAACACTAAACTAGGGTTACGACCTCATCTCTCTTCCTTTCTCTATGTTTTACTATTTTCCCCCAAATAGGGTCCAAGTAGGCCCAAGACAGATTAGCAAACTAAAAGGGAGTTATCGCATACGCTCCAGTGCTTACCAAAATAGGTGGTCCAAAGCTCTTCACTTCTCGTCTCTCCAAGTGATGCATGCTCATGACCGAATGGTGAGCTCCTGCATCCTCTCTTTCTTTTAATCCAAGCTCCTTCCAGAAAGTTTCCAATCCTTCTTTTGATGTTTTGTACTCAATCCAATGCTTCTATATACAAAAACCATACTCGATAAGAAGGTTAATTGCAACAAGGTTCACTTTCCTAATTATTCCAAAAATGGAGCAATAGCCACTGATTCTTTGAAATTGTGCAATAAGGTCCAAGTTAGAAACACTATTATTTTCCTCAATAACACATAAAAAACTCATGCAAAAAGTCAAGGTTTAGAAGTCAAATAAGTAGCATAAATGTCTCTTATCAGGAGCTAATGTTGAGGTTCCATGACCGAGATGTGTTTACTGAGGACTTTGTGCTTGAGTCTCTAATGAGTTGACCTATTGTGCACGGCTTGGTGCACATATTCAGTTGCTATAGTGACAATCGTTGGATTTAAAGTGACCAACCCCCAACAGGATGATAAGGTGGGTAGTTGAGATTTCTTGGTTTTGGTGATTGGTCGGGTGATGAGTATTGAGGACTTTGGGTGAGCCAAAATTGCTTGATTGTGCAAGCAAGATTGTGGTGCATTCTCTCAACTGCTATGAGTTATTAGATTGAAGTGACGATCCCAGTCCTTGATTAAGTGGGGTGTCTCTTTTGCAATAATGTTCATGTTGCTTTCTTTGCCAGAAATGATTTCTTGGTCCATTCAGAGTGTTGCAAGTTGTTTGAGGGCGACTTGAGTGTCGATGCCCGAGCTTGTACTAATTGGGGCGAGCTATTGGCTTGTATATTCAATTTGATTTGTGTAGCTCTCAATTTTTGTAACTTGTCGAGTCCGTAAAAGTCCTCTCAAATATGTACCTTCGTCTACCGAATAGTACTAGTCATGGATGTTCGTATGATATGTGTCAGATGACGTGGCACATTTTTACTTATTCCAAGGTTCGTATGATATGCATCGGATGTCAATGGGCAATTAAAGCCCCCAGTTTATTGATTATTCTAAGGTCTTGCTTTGGTAATGTATAGGTTTGAAACAAAGTCATTTGTTCCATTTATCTTCACTTGTGAATTTGAAGATTTTTCCAGGGTTCTTTGTTGACAAGATCTACCCATTTAGAGCCTGAAATCAAGTCCCAATGCTGAGTTTGGTTAGGGACAGTGATTTGTCTGTCAGGATATCGACTTTGCTTCATCAAAACTTGTCAGGAACGGTAGAGTGCCTGATCAAGTTGCCAATACAAGGCTTATTTGGAAAGCTGAGCGCCTAGCCAGGATGCAAATTCAGGACTTTCTATTTCGAGCTTAGTATCTGAGCCTTTTGCTGCTAGAGCTTGTTAGATTTCTTTAGCTTGTATGCTTGAAGATCTCCAAGATCATCTCTGGAGGTATATGGGATTATGCCATGAGAGGAGAGGGGTTACTTTCATGTCTACCAATCTTTTAATGATGCTAGAAGGGAAGTAGTTAATCCTTTTGGAAAGGAGATCTTGTTATCGGGTTCAATAATGCAGTTTTAGTGTTTATGTTAAGTCACAAAAAAAAAAGGATTTAGTGGTAGTTTTTTTGGATTTAGCGCGGTTTTTAACCGCCACAAATGTTTACCGACAGTTTCAAAAACCACTGCGGATAATGGCGTCCTTAAACCATTTAGCGATAGTTTAAAGTAACCGCTGAACAACCGCTACCAAAGTAGGTTTCCCGATGGTTTTCGTGGCGATTTATTTTGCAATGGTTTTGGATATTTAGTGGAGCTTTAAACCACTGAAAAACCTTTCTAACGGTTGGCGCTCAAGATCATTTTGCGCGGTTTTATTAATGTAATGGCGGTTTGAAACCACTGCGAATTCCAATTACCTGGCAATTTCTAACCGCCATGAATTCCAATTACTGTGGTTTTAACCGCCCCGCCACAGGATAGCTCAGTGCATATTTGTTGATCCTTTTTATTGGTGGTTTCAAATCGCCATAAAAACCCATTGTTAACTACTTTTTTTTTATTTTTTCATTCTTCAAAATAAATTTTGAAGCATACAAGTCAAAAACACTAATTGGTATCCTGTACAACACCATTGATCAACAATCATAAACAAAAAGGAAAGTGGCATAGAAATTCTTCAACTTTTAAACAATTAATGCATATATCAAATGTCATAACATAATATTAAATAATAGTTAAACATATTCAAGTGTCTCAAAAAAGTGAAAGGTTAAAAAACATAACCGAAAAAAGTGTCTCAAGTCATAACTACTATGATGCATTCACTTTGAACTTCAATTGGAATGATTATCATGGTGTTGAGCATCATGACTAGCTGAAGAAGACGGTCTTACACCTAGTGAAATTCGTTCACTCCCTTCATCTGGGGCTTGAAATTATGAATAGAGGATAAATTGTAACAATTTTTTCACTACTATTATGTACACAATTTTATACAACGCAAAATACCAAAACCAGTCTAATTAATTTTAAAAATTCTAAAATACGTACCGTCACATTAATCAAAGCAGCTAATTCAGGTGGCAAGTTGCTTCCTTGCATTTGCAACATATATTTAACAACTCCCTCAATTGCTTATCTTCTTAATCTTTCTCTTCAATTAGTGATTCCAAATTTTGCACCTTCAATCGAGAAGCTTCTAATTCAGACTTCATCTCATTCATATCTATTTGGAATCCATGATCAATAGGTGCATTTGAACATACGGTTTGACCAAAGACTTGAGTAGGACATGGCCCATAACCCGCACCTTGAACTCAACCAGAGTGCTCCTTCCTTATAGCTTGAGAAAGTGAATCATTTTGTGAAAATCCCTTAGAGGAATCATCTTCACGCTCAATATTCATAATTTTTTCCTGCATACATATAAGATTTTATCAATTAAACATTAAAAAGTAAGTACTTTTTTCTGAGACCAATAAAGGTATGACTACTTTAATTAATACAATACTTACACTAATGACTTGAGCATCATCGTGAATGTAAGAACCATCCTTTTTCTTGTGCAACATCATGCATAACTCCCCTCTACTAATGTTGCTTCCACGATGTCCTTCCCATATGTCATTATTTACATATAGTCAATAATTAAACAAAAAGAATTGAATAATTAAGTCAAATAAAGAATTAATCACTTGGCCTCTTCATAGTTTCTCCTTGCTATGGTTTTTGAACCACCTGTGTGGGTGTATAATTGCTTCTTTCAATTTTCAGCATTTTTCTTGCATATGTCCTATTATTGCATAACCAGGAATACAATTACTTGCCAAAAGTATCAATGTAGAAAACAAAAACAAAGACATCAACAATCAAAGATAGGCATTAATTATCTCTTTCTCCTTTGCCATAGCTACTCTAGTTTAAACTGTAATTACCATATATTGATTTAAGTGCCTAAATATCTATGTGCAAATAATAAAACTAATCGAAAAATAATTCATCTACTTGTCCTTAATAGTTTATGAGCTTTTAAAAAACAAAATACTAGATCCTGAGTTGTCATTTCCTCCTCACGGTGGTGTAAAACTTGTTCTGACCAAAAAACAATCCCATAGTTTTGAGGTTAAGATTCTTATTATCTTATTGAACCTTGCTCTATCACTTAAAGCCAAATGATCTCCTTAAAGGTTAAAAAGGATTGAGGAAATTAATCTCTATATATACCATTTACAATATCTCCATCCAATAGCATCAAGCACTTAGAACAAGAACAACAAGAACAAGAACACCCCAGGTAGAATCAAAGGGAAAAAATCCCCTCCAAGACAATGCAACCAGAGAATAATTCAGATTGTTGTAAACATTTTTCTTGCATATGTCCTATTATTGCATAACTAGGAATACAATTACTCTACAAAAGTATCAATGCAGAAAACAGAAATAAAGACATCAACGATCAAAGATAGGCACTGATTATCTCTTTCTCCCTTTCCTCTAATTTTGGTTAGTTTTCCCATTAGTTCCATATCATTCAAAACCATGCAAAACTTGAAACTCACTATCAACTTACACAATTTCCCAGAATTAGAAATGTTCCCCCAAGATCGAATTAGAATATGTCACCTAGGTTTTCTCATTCAAGCAATACTTAATGAACTATCTCCAATGGTTTTCATCAATTCCAAAGGTCGCTTTGCAACATTTTCCTCCATGCTCAAAGTGCTATTATAGAATTCATGAAACAAGCTATATCTAGTATCTTTCCATACTTTCCCAAGACGTTTCATGATATTATTCTTGAGTCGATTATCCACTATATGAAATTTCTTCTGCATATGAAATCAAAGACATTAGTATCAAGGTCACAAAGAGATTACAAAAGACAGGAAGAATAAATTTGTTTACCTGTATAATGCCATTATACACCGTGTCCTTATATGATTTAGGAACCTTACGCCAAGAGATGTAGCAAATGCGAAATTTATTAAAATCACTTCCAGAACTCCTAAGAAACCACCTAAAAGGCCACCTGCATCGCCTATGGCTTGCCTAAACTCATTGCATGGAACTATTATCTTTCTACCATAAGGAATTGACCAAACATCTTGCACTATGTATCATGCTTCTTTATTTGTGTCATCCAGCTCATCTGAAACAAGTATAACCTTTAACTTGCCAACTTTAAAAAATAAATAGGAAAAAGCAATATAACTAGAAATTTTACAAATTCAAGCACAAAAGGTTTCAAATTTGAAGCTCCAAAAACTATAAATCATCAAACAAAATTCATCATAGTAGAAAGTTAGATTTTAAAAAAATAAAGGAAGAAATTTTTTACCAACAACGTTAACAACCCAATAACTTTTCTTTCTACTACCGCTAGAAGTAGTGTCACCAGATAGCAAAAGATCGTCTACATATTCGTCAAATGAACCAACATCTTCACCCTCTATATCATCCTCTGATCAGGCTCTTGATCATGTAAATGGTAGGATCGAATAGAACTAGATGCCCTATGAGTAGATGGCATTGAACTAGCCCTAATCATCTATTTGGCGTAGGGTTTCAGCTAGAGTCGTGGAGTTCTAAGCTGAGTTATTGACTTACGAGAGATATAAGTTTCCTTGAATATATGAGATGCCTAGCTGGTCCACTAACTTAGGTCTTTAGGGGTCTACCAGAAATGATGGAGTTCCTAGTCTAGTTGTTGGCTTAGGACTTGATCCAAGATGTTTTATGTTCAATCTACTTTGATGCCTCTAGAGCGGAGTTCTGTCCATGTTTGGTTGCTTTGGTATGAGTTGAAAAAGTGGAGTGCCTGTGCGGAGCTTGCAAAGAATTGTTTAGAGACTCAACCTAAACAGGCAAAGGGCCTGGTCAAAATGTTGACTCAAGTTTTATGTCAATTAGAAGTTGGCTGAGAACGGTGAATATCTGGTTGGAATTACAACTTAGGATTTATAAAGCTTGAGGTGTCTAGTCATATGTGGACTTAGGATTTCTATCTTGAGTTTATCTAGGTGTTGCAGAGCATCGGTCGGCTTATTGACCTTTGGTTCAGTTGAGACTTGGCCATAAGGCAGAGTATCTAGTTGGTTTTTCGACTTAAGGTTTTTGGATATTTAGTTGATGGGTATTTTGGGATGAGTTCGTCATCGGTTTGCGACATATTATGTTGCTCCTTTTTTCCATGATACCCAATTGCGAGGGAATTGGTGTCTTAGGGAATGTTATACTTCGACTTGGTGGTATGAGGCACTGAAGTCATGATGTGATCTTTGACTTGGCTGCATGGGGAGAACCAAAGTCTTTGTCTAGATATAGTGCTTGTTTATTGGAGAGTCCCACTTTCGCTTTTGGTGAAGAGGGTAGCTCGATCTTGATTATGCTCTAGAGACAGGTGACAGCTCGGATATTGGTTCGAGAATGGCCCAATGTGTTCTGGGGACAACTGGGAGAATCAAGGACAGCTGATGTGCACATTAGAAAGTAACGAGTAGTGGCTTAGGAGCTTGTCCCAAGGACCATTAGTTTTTGTTTCTTATGTTTTGACTTTCTTTCAAAGCTATCTTCATCTATGTGTCATTGGTCTTTGAATGTGTTTGAAGCAAGTCTAAGGACGACTTGTCATTGAACTGAGTTGCTCAAGGATGCACATACATCTTGTTGTCACATGGGGTGCTCTGAGGTGTGAGAATACCTTATCGTCGCACTACTCTAGAGCGTGCTTCACTCTGGTTAGAGCATGTTATGAGAATAACAGGTGTGCTGCATGGTCCGAGTACATTTTGTCTTGATCTTGTAATTCCTTCTAGGTGAATTATACTTGCTCGATTGGCACTTGTCTTTTAGCAAGGTCTTTTTGGTCTGGGGTATGAGGATGCCCCGTCGTGTCACTTAGTCATCGACTGGCTCATGGGCGTGAGGATGCCCTGATGGTGCCTGTTCATCGGCTGGCTCAGAGACATGAGGACGCCCAGTCCAGGCACTAGCCAATGACTGGCTTATGAGTGTGATGGCACCCTATCATGGCGCTAGTCATCGGTTGGCTTGGAGGCATGAAGATGCCTCGTCGTGGCACTGGCCGATGATTAGCTCTGGTGCATGCTCTCTAGCTCCAGGAGTGAATCCTGGGAAAGACCTATTATCCGTTTCCTTTTGAAGTTGTGTTCTGCTTGCTTGCAAGAGTTTCTCTATCTTGAGTGCTTCAAGACTGCTTGCTGGGCCAAGACCGTCCTACTTACACGTCCGATGTGGGACTTCTTCATGCTTCAGAGACTAGCTGGGCGAGACCGTCCTACTTGCACATCGGAAGTAGGACTTTTTGCTGTAGTAGTGAGTGTTGGAGTAGGCCTGATACCTGGCACATAAAAAATAATACATTTATGTTTTGCACATGAATAGTTATATCATGAATGAGTTGATATTTGAGATGAAAGGATATGTCTTGCACAAAAGAAATCTTTATGAGATGCAAGAGGATACGTTCTGATGTAAATAATCTTGAAATTATAAATAAAATGATTCTAAGAGTAGTAGAAACATGTCTAGGTGGACGATGGCATAGCTCGGCCTGAAAAGGGCAGAATGCCTGGTGGACCAAGGCTTTGTGGGACCATGGCTTTGAGCCTAAGAAGGCGAAGTGCATGGTGGGACCAGGGCTTTGGGCTTGAGAAGACAGAGTGATTGGTAAGACCAAGGCTTTGTGGGGTGCTTGGTGGGACTAGGGCTTTGCCTGGAAACTCGACCTGATAGGGCAAACTACCTAGTGGGGATGTCGACCAAGGCTTGTCTAAAGACTCGACCTAGAGGTGGAGTGCCTGGTGGGATGCCGACCAGGGCTTGTCTGGAGACTCGACCTATAAAGGGCGGAGTGCATGAAAGGTAAGTCGTATAATGATATACTCATGATAAGAGATAAGCGGATTATGCATTGAAAGAATGTTAAGGTTTATAGATAACTCCCCTGTGATCTGTGACCTTTGGGGGTATGACAATAGTATGAGATAATATGCTCAGCCTCCAAAAAATCTTGAATAAATTGATTCCATGAAAGTAGTAGTATTCTCAGCATCCAAGTGATTTGCGAATTTCTTTAATCATGAGATAGGGGTATACTCGTATGCAAATTAAAATAATTTGAGTTTAAGATGAAGATATAATAAATAGTTTATGAGAATAATAAAGAAATATCTTGTTATTAGATTTCATTTGGAGACGATATAAGTCGACCAAAGGCAACGTTGGAGCTTGGTCAGACGTGGTAGTAGAGGTCGGCCTATCAAGGATAATGCTTGGCATCTAAAAATAGTTATCTCAAAATTAATTGATCATGAAAACAAGATAATAATAATTCTCTCTATCAAAGTTGATTAAGCATGAGAGTAATATATATGCAGCACTTAAAAAATTCTTCATCGTCATCAATTGAGAGTTGAGATAAGTTGGATCATATGTTGAGTGAAAATGGCTAACTATGATTGTTAGGCCAAGCTAATATTTAGTCCCTGTAAAAGGAAGATAATATATAGAATTTTATGTAGCACTATATAACAATACCAGAAGTTGGTGTAGTGGTGAGTGTACTTGTACACAGGTTGATGGCCCTGGTTCGAGCTCCATTGTTGTTATTTTTGTCATTTTTATGCCTGGTTTCCCTCTTTTTTTTCAGGTTCGACAATATGGGCTAGAAGCCCAACAATTTGGGGAGCCCTAGCTCATTCTTCTTCTCTTGCTTAACTCCAGTGTCGTTTCAGCCACACAGGGTCCATGGGGGCTGCTCGCGAGGTGCATGCATGGTTTGGGGCAATGACGGCACGGCACCAGGTGTTAGCGGTAGCCTCAATGGTGCTGCCGCGTCATGGAGTACTGAAGGCTTTCATGCGGCAAAGGTTCGCAGCCGGCGAAGCCGTGGCGGAGTCATGGAAGAAAAAGGGGAAGCAGCGTACTATCGTCACCGAAGTTGGCCTGGTGGTTCAAGTTCCCTGGATTGCCAGTGAGGTAGCGGTGCTTGCTCATCGGGCTCCACGTGAGTCCGTGAGTGGGCGGTGGCGCGCGGTCTGAGATCAGCGGAGGTTGTGCTGCTGGTTTGCTTGCGACGCTCCTGCTATGAGGTGTTGGGCCCAGCTTTGGAACTAATTGTGTTTATCTCCCTGAAACACAACCTTTAACAAGTGGAAATTGTTTGTGACATGATAAGAATAACATATATGATGTATTCTGGTAGAATCAATCAAGGAGAAATAGGCTCATGACTTAAGCTCTTTGTCATTTTAAGTTTTCAACCAACCATGTTGAAGAGTTTTCTGTACTAGAAACTATGTAATTATGCTGAGATAGCAAAATGAATATACAATTGAAGAATCAAATTTCTTATGTAGTCACGTTAATATTTGCGTGAAATTAATTAAGTTGGTTATATGTTCAGTATCCCTGTAAGAAGGGAAGAATGAAAATATATAACCCGGCAATTTGATTTGATGGTGGGGAAGGACAATTTGTTGAAGATTTGTTCCATGTTGGTTGTAATTGCTTATAGTCTAGCTCATTCGACGGGTCTTTGGGGTAGGCTTGCTTACCGACCCCATAGTGGGTGCCAATGTTCTTACTTGAAAATGCGGTAAGAGTGTAAATAGCTTCAACGTTTGTGCAAGCGAGGAATAGGGTATTTGCAAAAACACTCCAATGTTCAAGCCATGAATGAATGAGGCATAGAGTGGTAAAGGAACAACATGTAATAAGCTTGTGATATTTAGGGCGTTGAGCCCCTATATAGTGTGAGGTAACCCCATGATAAGTTAGAAGATAATCTACCCTGAATGAGGAGATATTCCTAGGATTTAGCAATATTAGATATATTTCATATTTGCATAAGATATGATATAATAACTGGAGATTCTATGAGATAATGGGGATCTACTATGCCATGTAGGCAAGTTGTGAGACTCCTTGGAGAATCCTCTAAGATTGGGCAAAGGTCTGGGTCCCATATTTCTAGTCCAATACAATAGCTAAGAGAAATGTTTGGTATACAACATTTCTTTACAACAACTTTACACCTCTAGTGTATAGAGGCACATGGACCCCACATTTATTTTGTCTTCATGTACCTCTATACACTAGAGTTGTAAAGAAATATTGTACACTAAATATTTCTCAATAGCTAATACTCAACATGTAACGATCAACAATCATTGACTAATAGCTAATGAATGGCTTTAATTAAAGTCAAAGGAATGAGCCTCTTGTTGAGACCTGGGCCATAACCTCAAACTAGTTTTAGAATTGGTTGAAGGAGAAGTATGTTATAGCAATGAATAGTATATTTGAACATTAAAATAGATGTCTCATTGAAACATCTATTTTATCACCTTTAGATATAGTGATATGATATAAAAGTGGAATGAGTAGGGACCATTATCACATTTAAGAGTGATAAAATGGATATCTCAATGAGATATTCAGTTTTAAATGTTCAATTTAGTTTATTGCTTCATGTTGTTGACCATTAAGTTTAACGTGATTATGGATTTGAGAATGGGTTTAGTGCTCAATAAATATATTGTTTTTGGTAACTATAAATAGTCCTATATTGTAAAATAACTGTTCAATTTGAACAAATATAAATATTAAGAAAGGCGAAAAATGATATGATAACATAATATTTCTATATAAAATTATGGTGTATGAACTAATATATCCCTATGAATTATATCCCACAAACTTTTTAATACACTAATGCTCATTAATTGTGATCATTAATACTAAAGGTACTATTGAAATAAAAGAATTATACTTACATTGAAATGCGAATTTTACATATATTTTGAAAGATGATTTTATTTGAAAGGGAGAGAGTATCTTTGGAAGGGATCTTCTCAAGTTAAATTTTAACATGAGAGGGTCATGTTTTGATCTTGACCCTTGATTGAGTTGGGAAAAAATGTTGATGATGTACAAAAGAGATAGAAGATAGTGGGTGAAGATTTAACATGACCCTATCATGTCAAAAAATGACATGAGAGGATCCACTTTGCACTTAAATATTGTCTTCACATTTCAACCTTAGCCTCAGTTCCTTGTTTTGCATTCTTTGCTTTTACTTTATAATTTTAGGGAGAACTATCATTTTGGTCTCCAAAAGATTATGTTGTGACAAATTAAAATAGTCCTCAAAAGAAACTATATTTATTAGTGATCCTCCAAAGATCTATCTTGTTTGACAAATTCACCAAACATCAATTGGTCTCAATTTTTATTAACAAAAGTGATTATGTTTCATGTTTTAAACCAAATTTGCACTATAGAATCATTATTTTAGTCCCAAAAGATCCTATATTTGAAAAATAGTCCATTTTATGCAAAATTGCCATTGTAGAACAACTTCTAACCCCTTGAAAGATCACATTTTTGAAAAATAGCCTTTGGAAGAATATTTTTGTTAATGAAAATGGAGTTCATTTGATATTTGAGTGAATTTGTTAAATGAATTAAATCTTTGAAAGGTCACAAGTGAATATAATTTCTTTTATGGATTATTTTGTTAGTAATATGACCTTCAGGGCTAAAATTATGGTTCCCCTTAGTTTTAACACTTTATAATCTTTCATTACCTCATTTGATTTAGTGTCTTTCATTTACTTTTAGCTTTTGTGATTTGCAATCCATCTTATTAACCTTCAGTTGTTTGTCAATGTTTCTTTTTGTGATATCATCAGCTGATTAACTATTGGCCAAGTAAGCTATAATTGATCCGCCTACCAAGCACTTTCTCTAGCAGCTTGAGAACAACTGAGAAAAAGAATCGCTTTCAGCAATTGTCTAATACATGAAACCAACCGTGTTTTGCACAGCGAAATAGCCAAGCTATTTCTTACCCCCAGAGTCAACTAAATTACTGCAAGCCAAAACGCAAAACATCCTGCCAGTTGCTTTAAGTCACTTCATCGATGTGATTGCTCAAAATGTTATTCCTGGAGTGGCTTAAAGCTTGTGTATGTGATAGATGCTGACCAAGCATGGTTCTTTTGTGCTGTTCTCGATCTTATGGAAATTTTTTCCTTACCCTATGCCTCGGTTCTTTTTAAAAGAAGTTAATATTTATTTTAATCATATTTTTCAATTGGGAGTCATGTTAGCCTATGATTTTTAAAATGAATCAAATTAGTCCTTAATATTATAAAATGTGAGTTAAGTTAGTCCCTTATTTCACTTTTATTTAACATTTTTATCAATTAAATGATTATGTGTAATGTTAAGTGATATTTTATAATACCATGTGTCATATGAAGTATAATGAAGTTTAAAATAATTTATATTTTGGTATCTAAAATTGCACAAAATAAGTTATTTTATGATTAAAAATGAATATTTAAATTATTCATCTTGTATAATTTTAAATACCAAAATTAGTCATTTTAAATTTTATTTTACTTCAGATGATATATGATATATCAATATATCACTTAAAGTTATTCACATCATTTAATTATTAAATATTAAGTGAGAGTAGATTGAGGACTAATATAACTAATATTTTATAATGTTGGACTAATTTAACTTATTTTAAAATTAAAGATTAAAATAACTCACTAATATAAAGTGAAGAATTAAAATTAATATTAACACTTTGAAAAAAAATGATTGGGCCGTAGTACTATATTCTCTTAAAAGGTATATATGCGAACCCCTCGTTAGCAGCAAGGCATTTATTCTTCAAGCACCAAGAATGTCTTTTTATTTTTTATTTTGTCGTGCAGTGGCATTAGCATCCCCACGCACCCTGGTACCCCACATTCGAAGCCCCCTTTTCTCTTCTCTTAATTCTGCATGTGTGATTGTTTTCAACCGTCGGTATATATAAGTGCCACATCCTTATCTTAATTTGCTGAAATTGTTATGAATATATATATAAACAATTTGTAAATGCTTGCTTCCTTGTCCTTTCTATTTCCAAAGCATAAATCACTTATTAGATCTTCAATAATATACCTTGGTGGAAGTGACTCAAGCCACCTCGTAAGTTATTTCTAACCCAACTCTTTAATACCTCAATAAATTGAACTCATGAGCTTATAAGTCAAGATTAGTTATGAGTTTTATTTCGTTTAATAAATGAGCCAGATACTATGTTTGAATCAATAGTTGGTAATAGAATGTTATTTGTGTTTATATTTATATAAGTATAATCATGTATATTGCTTTATTTTTGGTACATGTATAATTATAGATTGTAATTACTACTTAGACTATGTTTTTATAACTAAATATTATAATTTATCAAGTCGAAGAGGTTTAATTTGTATTTAACTTAAACTATCTCATTAAATTTGACTGTCTGAATAAGTTTTTGATAAGCTAAGAAATTAGGGTCACTTCTTATTGAGTTTGTGCTAGAGCAAAGCCTATTACTATCGAGCCGAGCTAGAAACTTCTCACCTCGACTCACTTCCATCCCTCCATTACTTCATTATTGTACTATGACATGTACGTATACATGCTTCCTTTCTCTTTATTACATTATTCTTTTGGTATTCATCCTTCTATCTTCTCTGGTTTTCATGTGGGCTTGATAGTTAAAGATTTCTTTGTTTATTTTCCCTTATTCATCTGTTTACAACTTACTGATAGATTTTGAATGTTGCAGAAACCAAAAGTCAGGATGTCTTCCCTCTTTAGAATGGGCGGTAATTGGTTTATTTCGACATTGTTGCATTTACTTGTACGCTTACATAGGTGGCAAAAGCCTGAAAGACAATTCCATTTTTCTTCGTTTCAGTTGTGAACATGGCTTCTACTTTTGCTCTGTGTATTCTTGACGTGATGGTCACATATTTAACCGATGTTTGGAACCTTAGCTTGACACATGCTGCTGCTATCATTAATGTATTCGTGGGTGGAAGAGACATGTTGCTTGTTGTGATGGTCTTCATTGTCGATGCTTTTCTGGGTTATCACCACTTGTTCATCATTTCACTTGTTCTAATTTGCACAGTATGTGCTAAACTACCAACATCACAAATTTCATTATATTTATGTCTGTCTGGATGGAGCAGTTGCAATGCCAAAGAACACCACCCTTTGAATTGCTACTGCTTGATTTAAAATGTGCTTTTGATTGGGAACGTAGGAAATCTTAGATAACAATTATTTAACACCTATTTATGATATTTTGAAAAATGAGTGTGAATATTTTGAAAAATTACATATACGTCTTTTTAAGATTTATTATGTTATTAGTGTAAATTTTTTTCACATCAGTATACATTATCAAATTAAGATTGTTCAATAGTTTAAAAAATTTATACTAATAAATATCAAATTAATGATTTTGAATAACAAACGTTATCAAATAATTTTAGAGTTTAATTTTGATGGACTAAAGGTGGAAAACTATTTTACATTATTATCCAATTAAAATATTTTATTTGAATGATTTTTCAACTAGTGAGTGTGAAAGCAACTATTATGGGTTATGTAGTAATACATTTGTTCTTACGTAGAAATGTGGCAAGAGTGCAAGTAGCTCTAACGTTCGTAAGCGAGGAGTGGGTACTTGTAAAACACTTCGACGTTTAAATCAGCGAATGAATGAGACAAAGAATGGTAACAAAATAACATATAATAAGCTTGTGATACATGGAGGTATTGAGCCCCTTATATAGTGTGAGGTGACAGATGATAAGTTAAGAGATAATCTACCTGAATGGGGAGATATTCTTAGGATTTAGTAGATGTTATATTTATTCTATATTATAGGAGATATGACATAATATATGAAATATGATATAATAATGACATGATATAATGAGATATAGAGAGATCCTATATGGGATTTAGGAAATATCTTCAACTAAATTTGGCTTAAATTTCAGGGGGCATTATGCCATGTGAGCAAGTTGTAGTATCCCTTGGGAGAATCCTTAAGATTGGGTTGAGGTCTAGGGCCCATATTTTTAGTTCAATACATAGCCCCGAGGTGTCATGACCGAGGTGCGTCTGTTGAGGATTGTGTGCAGAGCTCGAATGAGTTGACTTGTTGTGCGAGCTCAATGCCTTTTCAGTTACTATAGTGACAATATATGGTGGATTGTATTAGGACACGTGGTGTACTCCGAATAGATAATGATCATGTGGTGTACTTGAGAGAATGATCATCTTGATATTCAAGTGACAACAGTTGCTTATATGTCAGTCATTGGATTTAAAGTGACCAGCCCTAGAGGTTTGATGAGGTGGGTGGTTCAGATCACTTGGTTTTGGTGATAGGTCGAGCGATGAGTGCCGAGGACTTTAGGCAAGCTTGAATTTCCTAATTATGCAAGTGTGGTTATGATGTTTCTTCTCTATGAGCCATTAGATCGAGCCTCCTCCTCGATTAGGTGGGGTGTTTGTTTTACATAGTGTTCATGTTGTCCTTTTTGCCAAAAGCGATTTCTTGGTCCATTTTGAACAATCTTAAGTTGTTTGAGGGAGACTTAAGTTAGTCAAGGCCTAAGCTTGTACCAATTGGGGCACTAGCTATGGATATTAATATGACGTGGTACATTTCTGCCTATGTCAATGGGCGATTAAAGCCCCTAGTTTATTGATTGCTCCAAGGTCTTTGGTACTAATGTGTAGGCCGAAGCGAAGTCTTCTGTCTTTCCTTCTACATTTGTGAGTTTGAAGATTTTGTCAGGGTTCTCTTTGTTGACGAGGTTTACCAATTTAGAGTCTCCCATATCTCTATTGCTAAGTTTGATCGAGACGACGATTCTCTGGGATATCAATTTTGCTTTATCCAAGCTTGGCTAGGAATGACGTGTTGATTGGGTTGCTAATATAGGGCTTCTGGAAGGCTGAGCGCTAAGCTGGATCCTGACTTAGGACTTTCTATTCGAGCTTAGCATTTGAGCACTTTGCTACTAGAGCTTGTTAGTTTTCTTCAGCTTGCATACTTGATCTATTAGATCATCTCGAGGTATATGGGATTACGCCATGAGAGGAGGAGGGTTACTTTCATGTCTAGCAATCTTTTGATGACACCAGGAGTGATGTTTGCCAATCTTGGCTTATTGTTTCCGTGTTCCAACTTGAATTGAAGGCGGCTTAGATTTTGAAGTTTCCTCTATCACAGACTTGTTGTTTTGTGGCTTGCTAGTGCTGGCAAGTTTGGAGAGGATGTTGGCTCTATTGTTGTATTCTCAAGGGATGTGTGTTACCTAGGTTGACGTTCTCATCAAAATTTTCATTAGTGTTAGATATTTCTTAAGGAAGGGGTCTTTGGTAGTGAAGGTGCCATTGACTTGGCCAACTATGAGGTGAATCGGCCCTTATGAGAAGCAAGCTCCAACTTCTTGGTCAACTTGAGGCCTACTATAAGAGCTTCGTATTATGCTTGATTGTTCCTGGCATGAAATTGGAACTGAAAAGGCTGTTCAATGATGATTCCAGCTTTGCTTTCCTTGCTATTGGATGCTCCATCCACGTGAAGCGTCCATGAGCTGATCTCTTGTTGTGTGCTCATGAGAGTTCGGCTATGAAGTCTACCAAGGCTTGGGCCTTGATCGACCTCCTGGGTTGGTACTGAAGGCTATGCTCAGAGAGTTCAACTGACCATGAGATCATTCTTCCTACTAGTTTGAGTTTGATTAGTATTTGCCTGATGGGTTATTCTATTGGACAATGATATGATGGCTTTAGAAATATGGTCTTAGTTTCCTGGCCGAGACGACCACTGCATAGGCAAGCTTTTCAATCTTCTGATACCTCTACTCGGGCCATTGGAGTGTTTTTTGTTGAAGTAAAATGGTTGATGTTCTTAGGCGTGTTGTACTTTGGCTTGGCGGTATGAGGCGCACTGAAGTCATGTGAACTTTGCTTGGCTGCAATAGGGGTGACTGAGGTTGTTATGAGAGGTTGTGCTTGCTTTACTTTTGGAGCGCGAGGGTAGCTCGTTTTAATTGTGTTATGGGGAGCTTGAATGTGGATCCAAGGATGGCCTGACATATACATCGTACCACTAGGCGCTAAGGCGTGAAGACACCTTGTAGTTGCATTGTTCTGGAAAGTGGTCGTGATTGGCCGGGTATATTTTGATCTTGTAATTCTCTTGTTGGATAGTGATCGGATATGCTGGGCTCAGGCTGTCATCCTGTAAGTTGGACTTCGTGAGTCCATGGTTAGGAATATGTTCGGAGCAAGTCCAAGGACATCTTGTCATTGATATGAAGTGCTCTGGGTGTGGATACCTCATCTTGTTCGGGTACATTTTGTCATTTGTTGGATGAACTGTGCTTAGATGCTGAGCAAGGGTTGAGGCTGTCTTACTTGCTTGTTGGAAGGTGGATTTGCCTAGTGGTTCAAAGCTGGAGTAGGCCTAATAGTTAGAACATGAAAAACTGTGCAAATATGTCTATCACATGAATAGTTAGATCAAGATGAGCTGATACGTAGGATGAAATGATGTCTTCTATGCAAGTAATCTTCATATTATAGATAGGATAATTGAAGTAGTAGAAACATATCTGGGGGGACCATAGCATAGCTTGACCTAAGGAGAGTGCTTGGTGGGACAGGGCTTTGTTGCTTGGTTGGTGCAGAGGTGGACTTTGATGCTCGGCTGGTCGAGGTGTATTTGCAACTAGCTGGTCAGAGGTTTACGCGAGTTGGCTGGTTCTGTGGTTCCTTCACAACTCGGCTAGTGCGGAGGTTTCCTGTGAGTTGGTTGTGCCTTTACACCTCATTGGTGCCAAGGTTTATGCGGGTTGGCCGCTTCGTGGTGCCTTCACAACTCGGCTAGTGGCGAGGTTTCCTGTGAGTTGGTCGCCGATGTAGTGCCTTCACAACTAGACTGGTGCCGAGGTTTATTGTGAGTTGGCTAGACTTCTTGTAGTGATCAGTGCTAAAGCAAGCCTGATACCTGGCACATAAAAAATAATACAAATATGTCTAGCATGTGAAGAGTAGTTAGATCATAATCATAAATGACTTGAATCAAAGAGTAGTGGAACATATATGAGGGAGCATAGTTTGGCCTAGAGGGCGGAGTGCCTGGTGAGACCAAGGCTTTGCCTAGAACTCGGCCTGAGAAGGCAAAGAGCCTGAAAAGTAAGTCGTGTAGTAATATGCTTGTGGTGAAAATTATACATAATGCATTTATGAAAAATTGATAAGGTTTATGGAAAGCTCCCTGTGATCTGTGATCTTCTTATTGGGGGTATGGTAATTATATCGAGATGTATAGTAACCTAGCAACACATAAAAAATCTCCATATTAAAATATGTTGATTCTAAATTTTTCAGTTGAAAATGAATGACAATAATGAGGGTAATATGCTAAACCTTCAAAATATCTTCAATAACTGGTTCCAAAAAAGTAGTAATGTTCTTAGGAATCCAAGAGATCTACAAATCACTCTAATTTCGAGATAGGAATATGCTCGTGTGTACATTAAAATAATTAAGTCGTATAATAGATAGTTTATGGGATTAACAAAGACATGTCTTGTTAGATTTTGTCGGGAGGCGATGATACAACTTGGCCAGAGGGTGGTAGTGTAGCTCGGTTGGAGGTGATGGTGGAGCTAAGGGAAGGAGGTGTCGATCTCGTCCTATTCAAAGACAATGCTTGGAATCCAAGAATCAAGGTTAGTTGATCAAAATAATAATACTTAATTCATATCAAAGTTGTTTTAGTATGAGGATAACGTGTCTAGCACTTGAAATTTGTTTTTCACATCCTTATTGATTGACAGTTGAGATGAGCTTGAGTCATATGTTGAGTGCAGATGGCTTAACCAAGGTTATTAGGCCAAGTTGATATGCAATTCCTATCAAGAAGAAATAATATATATATATATATATATATATATATATATATATATATATATATATATATATATATATATATATATATATGTGGCATCAATTAACCATGCCAAACTTGTCATGTAGTGATTGTGTGCACTCTCTTTGTTTATGCGAAATGCAGCTGAAGTAGTAGAGGTCAACCAATGTGTGTCAAGGCTCAAGCCAGGTTGCAGAGATGAAAAGGAGCTCAGCTGGGAGAAGGTGAGGTTCGTTTAAGAGGAAATAGAATTTGGCTAGAGATGGCAATAGAGCTTAGCTAGCTTGCGAGAGGAGATTAATTTCTTGCTGGGGTTATTTCCCTTTTGCTCCTTCCAATATTCATGTTTTTCAGAAATCAAAAAGAAGCACATGATTAGTAATCAAGTAGGAATGTATGGGTTCCTATCTCAGAATCTCTGCTTTTGTAAAATCATGGTGATTTGGTGTGTTTTTGCAATAAAGAAAGAGACTGAAACTTTAATCATGTGAAAACACGATTTTCTATAATTGTATTGGAGGCAGTGATCGCCTAATTTGAAAAGAATACATGATTTTTAATTCCAGGTATAATTGCACAAGTTAATGTGCAAAATATGATTATATTTTGTCCTCGTGAAAGGAGAAGGAAAATGGAGAGATATCACCTGGAAGTTTGATTTAATTGTGAGAGACACTCCATCGGAGAATTTTGGTTTGATGATCTGTTTCGGTCTAGCTCGCTCTCCAGACCTTGGTGGGGGTAGGCTTGTTTTTACCACGATGGGTGCCAATGTTCTTACCTAGAAATGTAGAAAGAGTGTAAGTGGCTCCAATACCCGTGCAAGTGGGGGGTGGGGTACCTAAAACAATCCGACACTCAAGTCAGTGAATGAATGAGACATATAGTGGTAAAAGAATAACACGTAATAAGCTTGTGATATATGGGGGCGTTGAGCCCTTATATAGTGTGAAGTGATCAGATGATAAGTTAAGAGATAATCTATCCTGAATGGGAGAGATATTATTGGGATTTAGTAGATATTAGATATATTCCATATTTGCAAGAGATATGACATAATATGTGAGATATGATATAATAATGACAAGATATAATGAAATATAGAGAGATTTTGTATGAGATTTAAGAGATATCCTCAACTAAATCTAGGGTAAATAGGGGGTATTATGTCATGTGGGCAAGTTGTGAGACTCTTTGGGAGAGTCCTCTAAGATTATGCCTAATCATCATAGCAAGTTAGTTATATAATTCTTCAATTTCATGATTCTGCATTAGCATTTGAATGGATGAACAAATTTAACAAGGTGTACTGTACATGCCATTAATTGTAGGGTATGAGCTTGTTGTCCCTATCTGCACCACCTTTACTCTCTAAGGCGGTTAGCATTCCCCAAAAGTGCATGTATTATACTGCCTTACCCCTTCTAGCCATCGGGTTCGCCGGAGAAACAGCTTCTAGCCAAAGGATTGTGGAGTCACGACTTGATATCCATATCACTTATCAAAAGTTGTGGAACATCATCTATAATGCACTAAAGAATATGGCTGAAATTTGTTGTGATTATCGACACCTGATAAGGTCTTTTAAGCTTCTGCTTGGTGTCACCATTTTTTTCCTCGCATATGCTGGTGGATATGCAATTCAGTTCGTAAAGTCATGGGCACTTCGTTTCGGCATTTCCACGATATTGATCATATTGGCTACACTCCTGTACTTGACCGGGATAGGTTCTTACAGTAGAGGCATTCCAAAAGGAAGCCCTTTCACAACGTTCTTTAGAGTCTTGGTAGCATCTACTTCCAAGAGGTCTTACGCCCTCCCCACTGATCCAAATGAGCTTTACCAAGGAAATGCAGTTAGCACCATCCCTCATACTAATAAGTTCAGGTTGCTCTCATTCTCCTTCTCTCTCTTTGCTATAACGGTCCTTGACATTTAAAGTATTAATAAAAATATTATCAAGAAAAATAAATTTGACATAAAATAATCATTGAAAGTTGAAAATACTTATGAACTTTTATTGATAATTATTACATCTCAAAATATCTAAAGACCAAAAGAATCATTTTATTGACACTTTAAATGTTAAAAATCGTTGAAAATACTTTCTTTTCTTTTTGTGCTTTCATCATTTCATTATTTTGTACAAGGTGAATAGGTATTCTTATATAAATAAAAATCTATAATGTCTCACATATATTTGTGCACATTTGGCATAAAATTGGGCTCTACAAGCTTTGTTTAAGATACACTTCTTTTTAGATTGTAGTAACTTTATTATTGAGAGTGTAATTGGTAAGCAAGAATTTCTTTCACCCGGATATCAGAATTTCTTTTTGGTAATGGATAAGTTATTTTAATATTTTTAGTAAAATGGTCTTTTTTATCTCTTACTTTTATTCATCTGTTAAAGTGATTATATACCTTTATATTTTTACAATCAAATGTTATAAAATGTTTGTCAATAAAGTTTTTACCCACATTTATATCATAGAGCAAACTAAAAATGGTGACGTGATATAAACTATGAAGTATGCTGAATGCATGATATGATGCACAAGTGATAGGTGATATATATTATATACCCATTTTGCCAATATCTTTTAGACATCGTATGATACAGGATTAATTTATTATTATTTTTACATAATTAAAGATTATATGGATTTCTAGACATTACACACACCTCCAATGCGTCCCAAATATTCTTCATAAAATCTTATTGAATGCAGATGATTTAATTTGTTGTGGAGTAATGCCAGATAGACGAAATAATATATTCAGAATTTTTGATAGAATATATGGTGATAGTAGGATTAAATATAATGAAAGAACTCACCTACTTATTCAAAGATAATCTAGCTAATATACCATATCATTCTGATATTTATTTCCAGACAAAAATTATAGACATCTAATATTTATATTATTGTGTCTTTTGACATGTAGTATTTACCTTTATTGTGGCCTACCAATTTTTATAATTAGTAGTCCAGGTCCAATTTAAATTTGAGTCCGAATCAAGTTTAATTTTAATTAAACCTGTGAACTATGTTGATATTTCTTAGTTATTGTTAAAGCAAAGGGGGTCTCTTGGCTTGCAGGTGCCTGGACAAGGCTGCCAATATAGCTCCAAATTCAAGCCTCGAAGAACAGAAAGCAAACAGATGGAAGCTCTGCACTGTAACTGAAGTGGAGGAAACTAAGATCTTTCTATACATGATACCCCTTTGGTTTACATTCACAATGTGTGGGCTTGTTAGTTCCGTTGGGAGCACATACTTTGTGGAGCAAGGAAACCAAATGAACCCATATCTTGGGAAACTGAAGCTCCCTCTTTTCACACTATTGGTCTTTCACAAGTTGGGTGAGGAGCTGATATCCTTTCTCTGTGGCACAGTTAGAGAGATGGTCCCTAAAAAGCTGAAAAAATACGTGCCCCAATTGGGATGTTAGTGGCCATGCTGTGCTCCATATTGTGCTGCATCAGTGCTGCTGCAGTTGAGAGAAGGAGATTGGATATTGTGAAGAGCCATGGACTAATGGAAAGACCCAAAGACAAAGGAAAGATACCAATGACCATGTTTTGGCTGATTCCTCAGTATCTTTTCCTCAGTGCCCTTAATGGAATATCAAATTATAGCTCTGCTTGTTTCTTCAATGATCAATTCCCAGAGTCACTGATAGATTACTTGGTGGACATCTCATTAGGTGTAACTGGAGCAGGAATCATGGGGAGTGCTATCACAGTTTATGTAGTAGGCAAGGCTAGTGAAATTGGAGGAAACTCAAGTTGGTTTCAGGACACTATAAATAAAAGTCGCCTAGACAATTATTATTGGTCATTGGCTGCGTTAAGTTCTGTAAATTTGGTGTTATACTCGCTGGCGGCACTTCAATTTCCATACAGAGATCCACCGGAAAAGCCGGATTACGATCCTATTGGAGAGGACAACGTTATGGATGATCCTAGAATTTTGGGTGCCGGGAGTTGATTGGTTCGTGCCAAACTGCCAATATAAAAATGTTACAATATGATTCCTTAGTTTAATTTGGTTCTCATAAAAAAATGTTTCTGGTATATGATTCCTTATTTTTAATTTGGTTTCTATATAAAAAAAAAGTTTCTATATTTATATATTTTTTTAATTTTGTCATTGTCATATTTTGTTACTAGCTATTACATTCTTGAACTAGAATATATAAAGTTGTTGCAAATTGTTAAGTCAATGAATTAGGGTATACGGATGAAATTGGTTTTCGGAAGTCTGTGGATATAATTGAAAATAAATGTTGTACTGTTGCAACCGAATTTGGGCCAATAGTAGCCGAGGAAGACTATAAACATCGTACCAGCCCAAATTAGCCCAAACCAAAAAAAGGAGCATTTAGTGCTGACAAAAAAGAAGCATTTTGCTAGTCTTTCAAGCTGAGGAAAAGCTCCACACAACCCTACCGCAACCTATTTTCTCTCGACCCTTTCTTTTTTGTGCACAGCCTCCTCCTCCTCAGAGTTTTGTTTAACAGGCTCTAGCCCCACGGAGGGGCTCACCCCTTCTATGGTGGTCTGAACCCATCCTCCTCTTTTTATTTATTTATTTTTTTTTCAGTTTCTTCTCTTTGCAATTTTATTTGTCCTACCTCCTTATTGAGAAGTGATTTGTACGGTTTTTCTATCTATCGTGTCTCTTTTGATAATAACTGTGCTCGGATCTTGAGAAAGGATATGCAGTTGCTAATTCTGTGTGCTTTCTCATGATTGTCGTTTATACATACATTGTTGGAGGACTGCATTCTGTACAATTTACAGATCAACAACATTTTTCAATGGTGGATGGGAGAGGATTTTATTGTTTCTAATTTTGTATCTGTGTGTTTTTCACACTTATTGTCGTGGTATGTGTTGCAGGCATACAACCCTTGGTAGATGCTCTATATGGGATATGTAGTGCAGGCTAAAGGAGGATATGCTTGATGATAAAAAATATGTATTTCCTTAGTATTAATTAGCTTTGGAATGTATAAATTTATAGGTGTAATGTTTAATTGATATCTTTAACAAAATATTAAGCCACATATTCCATTCCTATGCAACCTTGGTACTAAGGTTGTTTTAGATTTAAATAAGAGAATTTATGAGCTTACCAGTTGATTTATGTGTGTTTCAAGCTTTTTGCAAAGTTAGAAGAAATGCAGTTGATCCAATACAAGTATGCAATAGAAGGTTAACTACAAAAACTTTGAGAGTTCCTACAAAAGGTCAACCTTAATGCATCATTAATCCTAATAGAGTGAAAGCATTGGATGAAGCTTGATTAGGTTGTTAGTTGGTTGTTCTTGTATCACTTAGCATGTTATAGTTTGGTTTAGCCATTAGGTCTTAGCCAATTGCAAGCCGATCTTAAAATAGTAATGTTTTATCCTACAATAAGTTTGCATATTAAGTGAGTGAATGATATATAGTTTGTTTGAAAAAAAAAAGCTAAGAAAAAGTAGTATTGGCCAAGATAGAGTGTTCAATTTGGTTGCGCGACTAAAATGATTCACTTTAAGGTCATGTCTTTAGTTGCCAGATTTAGAGGGGCCTCGACTCAACTAATTTTATCTTGAATATATGATTGCAATGCAATGCAACCCATTGATCAAAATAAATTTGGCTTTGGTTCCCTTCAGATCTTAATACTCAACATCCGAATTGCTAATGAAAACTAGCAATCCTCCAACAAAGGTTGATTTATTTCCTCTAGTAGACTATAAAAACTAGTGACATCTTGGTTGGGCTCTTCAACTTAAGGCTAAGAATAATGAGCCACAAATTCAACTGGCAGCATCAAAAAACATCTCTTGATGTATACACAAATTATCTTCCCACAACACATTACCCACATTATGCAGAGCTATGTGGACCCCACCATAATTACTTCTAGTCTGAAACATACTCACCTGATTCCCTGGATTAACTACCTCTCCATGCTTGATCCAAATCTAATAGTCATTCTTGGACCCCACTAGTACAAATGAACCCTCATGATATCATCATCTAATTACTTCCTACATTTGCACTTATTACATGGACACCTAACTTTGCCTCATCAATAAACTGTTGTATTTGATATGAGACCCTCATAAATTGTTCAACACCATTATAAAACTTGGTTTAATCCCTCCTATTAGGATGCAATCTATTATACATCCATGATCGGTTTGAAAGAAACATTGCACATGTGAATAATCCTAAACCCTACAATTTTTTAAAGACATCATATTATTACTTCAAACACATTCAATTTGTCTTTAAATTTTTTAATTCAATTACTTTTAATTTTATTTGCCTAACAAAAATTTTACAAAATTTTGATAGCATCTCCACTTAAATTAGGAGCTTCCATTATCAAATAATTCAGTGCATTCAACAATCATAGACATTATTAAATGTCAACAATATAATAGAGCAACAATGCAAACAATCATCCAGCAAACAATGCAAACAAATAGAGGAAAGACCTCTACACCCTTCTCCTCATTTATGCAATCCTCATTTCCTACAATTCTATCCTAAAAATCGTAAGTCTCTATGCTACATACATACTAAAGCATATAAATAACAAGGATTTCGTTACTAACCTCTAGTGCAATGTAAGAAACAAAGAATGAAAAGCTCCCTGCACGCAACCAAATCTAATCCTGAAAATCCAATATGAGTAAATATTTAATTTTCCATGCACTCTTATAAGCATTGATGCATAGAAAACACACAATAACATTAGAAGAAAAAAAAAAGGCAAACCAAAGCTCTCAATGTCAACACTGAGCATTACCCTCCAACGCAACTACTACATTAATAAAATACCAATAATAATTACTCTTCAATGCATTAAAAAATAACACTTTGAGCAACGAAAAGGACAAAAAAACTAAGCCAAATAAAAAAAAACTAACTGGTTAAAATTCTCACCAACATACCTAGATTACAATGGCAGCCTTGGTTTAATGAACAAAGCTCCAACGGCAATGAATGGCGGTAAAGAAGCATATTGGTGGCGAGGAAAAGAGAGGGAAAAAAGAGAGAAGTTCCATAAATGGGAAGCAGAAGGGCTCTCAAATATTTGCGGGTTACCGTTGAATAAAACGTGTGTTTCGCATTTCAATAATTACCAACGAGTTTACCAATGGGTATAGGGAATCCCAAGAGATACTCGCAACGTCCAAAACTTCAAAACCGGTCGGTAATTAAAATAAAAGATCAAAAAAGTATTAACAAATAAATATTAACTTAACACAAATTCATCAATGTACCAGACGGTAATAATAATATAAAATAAATAGATTATTAGAAAAAAAAATAGTTTTTTAAAAATAAAAAATAATTAAATAAAACATGTCAGTACACCGACAACAATTTTAATAAAAAAGCATGTTGGTATACCCATCTGTAAGGTAAAAAAAATTTTAAAAATAAAAAATTTAATTTAATTCTTACATATCTACAACGAGGTAAAAAGTAAAAATTTAATTTAAAATTATATTTAACTGTACCATCGATAACATATATAGTGCGCCACTTGACTTGCTTGCATGTATCGACGGGTTTCTGACATGCTCTAAATTATTAACCAACCAATCAGTAAATTCGTTGATATATCCATTAAAAATTGTTCACTCCATAAGGCGCACAAAGGTGTCATCCATTATTGACGGGTATACCAGAAGGTTATTGTCTATTATTATTATTATTATGAAAAAATTGAATAATAAAAAAGCGTGTCAACTCATTCGTTCCTCGGTCCGTACCCGATGGTAACACCCATCAGTATCTCACGGATTTCTTGTAGTGATTATGAGGTGAAGAATAGACAAGGAGAAAGAAATATAATGTACTTTTTATTGCCACTAAATTTTAAATGTTTTTATATTTTTTAATTTACTCTTCTATAATTTTAAAAAAATAAAAACAGGAAAATAAATTATAATTTTATTTTTTTTATGATTAATTTAAAATGAAATTAACTGTTTGTGTATAACAAATTACATTCTTAGTAAATAGGTACATTGAGTTGATTTATACAATTTATTCTTCAAAATTATTTTACTAGAAGAAACGGGAGTATAAAAAATAGGAAGCAGAGGGTTGAACTTCCTATGAAAGAATTCTAATTATGTGGTTTTTGAGTTAAATGTAGAATCCTTACTTCAAGATCAATAAAATGGGCTGGGGAAAAATATACATTGCGCAAACATTTTTCCAATGACGAGGCCTTAGTCCCAAATCATGTTAACATTTTTTATTTGACAAAAGAATTTAGTCATAAAATATTTTCTCTTAATATTTTTTAGGCGTTGATTTTTTATTAATATATATATATATATTGCGCAAACATGTTTTTTTTCAACGACAACACTTTAGCCTCAAGTTAAAATAGGTTAATATTTGTTTATATGACAAATGAAATCAGTCATAAACTAATTTTTTTTAATTAATATAGATACATAACAAGTGATGTTAGACATATACATGACACAAATATTTTTTCACAATGGGGCTCTAGCCCTCAAACATATTAACATTGTTTATATGACAAAATAAATTAGTTGTAAAATGAATTTTTTATTAATATTAATACCAAACAAGTTATGTTAGATAATATTATACACACACACACACATATATACATACTCTAGCCTCAGTGGTTAACAAGTATGTCATCATACAAGTAGTGATTTACATACTATGTAATTATTATCAATTTATATAATTCCTTTTCATTTTACTCTATATGAAATTTTTTAGACTTTTTTTCTATTACTCAAGAAGAAAACATGGGATGAATGATAATTTTTGTTATTGTTATTTATTACTTAGAAAATTTATGTTGATAATATATTTTCATCATTTTGTACCAATATATTTTAGTACTAAAATCAGTATTTTAATGATTATTATTTAAATTTTATTTCACATATCTAATATAAGGTATTAGATAAATGTTATTATTTAGAGAAATATTATAATACTCTATTATCTATGTAAATTCATGTAGATCAATTTATCAACATTGTAATGCTCTATTATTGTTGATTTCAGTTTCGATAAATATTATTATATACAATTTCTTTTGTCGCTTTGATTTAAAATTATTATTTATTAGAAAATACTCTATTATTCCATTATTAAATTTTTTGGGGAATATTTTACTTAAAAATAATTTAATATTATTTTTTCTATCATATTCTTTACTCAAGAAGAGAAGAGGTTAGGATGGAGGAGAGAATGATGAGTTTGTTATCATTATTATCATTTGATATTGTTATTTTTTATTCACAAAACATGTTTTAATAATAAATTTTATAATTTTTTTATCAATGTATTTTGATAATACTATTTTTGTTAGTTTTAATGAAAATTTTATTTTTTTTATATATGATCTTATATATCGATAAACATTTAAATATGTACCTTTTTCCATACATTTAAATTGAATGTTTTGATTCTGTATATGTTCAATTATTTGCTTACAGTGTAATATTTTTTACACACAAATTATTTTATACTCTTCATTTTTCATGTTGAGAAAGTGCAAATGGAGCAAGTTACTTATATTCTTCGCAATGTATATCATTTATGTCAAATCAATAATTCCTATGAATTTCAATGTGTTAGTATATAAAAATATATTAACTTACAGACTAATAACCTTTATGAATCGCATGGGTACTGCACAAGTTTAAAGTATAGTGACATTTGTGTTTCTTTCTTTAATTTTTGAGACTTTGAGAATCTTTTTTTAGAAAAAGTTTTTATAATTGTGTTTTTTATTATTTGGGATCTTGTATTTATTTTTTATATATTTCAATTTTTGAGAATAATGTCACATCATACTTTTTTTAGTGTGTCTTCTAATTAATTTAATCAAGTTTCTTAATATCTTTACTTTTATACTTTTTTTTTGTGTTGTAGTAGCAAATATTGCGGTTGCAGAGTTTTGATGATTTTTTTTAATTAAGAATTTAAAATATTTGGATATAATATCTTTTTATAAGTAGGATGTGGACAAAAAATATATTTTTCATTTGATCAACTTTGATAAGTTGTTTAGATTTTATTTCACTATACTTTTATATTCGAGTTTAAAAGAGTAATAATTTGCCCTAAATTTAAAATATCATAATAGCAATAAATTATAGATATAAAAATAACCTTTTTTTAGGAAACATACTGATTTATATGTTTTTAATTTAAGGTACCTAAAAATATAATAAATAAAAATAATAAATAGAAAATGATATAGATAATTGAAATTCTATCACATAAAAAATCAAATTTAATTTTGAAAATTAAAAACTAGCTAAATATAAAAACAACATTTTTTTATTATAGGTATTTTAGAAATGTTATAAAAAAATTAATGAGAAGTGGAAATAGATAAATAGAAATGACAATAGCTACTTTCTACACACTTTTGGTATATGGATAGTGTAGATTAACTACGGATCTATTTAGAATTAATGCTGTTTAAATCTTTTGATAATCTATCCTCCACGTAAAATACCAATAATTAACAAGTCATGCTTGTAACTGTCACGACTCGATTGGATACAAGGCACATGAGGAATCTCGTCACGTAACCTCGTGATCCATCCTGTGCTAAATGCATATTTTATTCATAAAGAAATCCAATTTAAATCATAATTCAACTTATAATAATTTTGAATAAACCTTTTTCTAAATAAAATCTGAAACTGTAGTGTAATATATAATTCAACTGAGTTACTCATTTACAAATAGATTCATGAAAGCTATATCAAATTTTAGATACAAAATGAATCATAAAATCAAAATGCATAATATGAATCTATGATCTAGGACCCTACCCATCATATCACTGGAGCACTCTATCATAACTAAAAAGACTTCACTTAACGTGAAACTCACCCAACTGATGATATCTAATGCTGGGGGAGGAGGAGGATCCTGAGCTAAACCTATATTTGTGAGGAAAGGGAGAAAAGAGGGGTGAGTTTTATCACAAAACTTAGTGAATGGATCCTCACTTATAACCATACATGGGACAAGGAAGAATCATGCATAAGTAATAATAATGCAACAATTACAATTCATTTCTATTTTTTTTGTAACAACAATAAAATCATAATTTATTAAATTCATGGAAACCATATTATTTCTCAAGGCATTACAAAAGAACAGATTATCTACATGAAGGGTGGTACTTAGTCCTTGGTGAATATGAGTCCATAGCTGAGATCTTAACGGTCCCTACGAATCACATCCTTGAATGATCTAACATAAGGATAACTTGCCCCTGGCGAACCTTGGTATATCAAGGTTCGCAAATAACTGTCGTTAACTCATAGTTTTGTTCCTCTCAATAATTCCCTAATCTAAAATCAACTGGAATTATAAAATGGGGAGTTCTATGTGTTCTAAGTTCAACATTTCTTAGCTATTAAAATTAAACTTAAGCTTTACATATACTTTCATTAGCCATACTAGCTCTCATTATCAAAATCAACTCTAGGATTATGAAATAATAACTCATATAATATCAAGTTAATTTCAATAATGGTCTCATGCACTTTGAAAATTTAACAATTTTCATGAGAAGCTTCAAATACATAAATTCACATTCTAAAACAAAATGCATATAGTTTCATATTGTATAATGGCTCAAGTTCAAATTTTTAAACACTTTGTAAAGCTAGAAATAATTTATATAATGACCAACATAGGGCCATGAAATTAAATCCACTCACCTGGGGAGTAGATTTGAAGAAACAACTTTGGTAGAGCTCAGGGAGAAGTGATGGCACCAATATCTGTCATTTCAACCAATAAACTTATAAATACTCTATGGGTGTCTCTAGATTACTCTAACGCAACTCTAACAACATTGGGGAGCATCCCCATTTAACAACAATGAGAGAAAATAATATTTGTCACAACAGGATCGCGAGGTGGTGAAAGATATTATTGAAAATATTTTTATGGAGTCGCCACCAAGGTTTATTAAGGAAAACCATTTGGAAAACCTTTTTGTAGAAAATAATTTAACCAATATGCTAAAACAGAGTTAGGTCCAAGAGTTTGTTTATGCAGGGAATGGTGGAGACTAAACCCTACAGCACCCCTAATACATCCATTCTAAAATGGTTATCCAAAAGTTAATTGTGCAAATAGAATAACTTAAAAGCATATGAAATTTACCCAAAAAGATAAACAAATATAATATTTACAAATAAACTTAAAAAAATATATCAAATTAAAATATTTACAAGTTGAGGAAATAAAATAACAAAAATTAGAGACAAAATTGTGAAAATTTAAAGTTTGGCTTGACAGGGAATGCCTGTTCCTACGTATCCTAGTATAATGAGGAACTTAAAGTCACGTAGTTTTTTATAAAAATAGTGTGTTGGTTGATTTTAATTAATAAATAATTTTTTTTTTGTAAAGAAGCATTTTTCTTTAAAGAAAAAATTAAATCTTGCATAGGATTTAAGTTAGCACTTGACTACTCAATAAACCCATTTGATTCAACAATAGTGAAGATAACATTTGATACTCAATCACCATTATTGATTATTGCATGGATAAAAAAATAAAAAATAAAAACATTGAAAAGATTTTTTATATATATATTTTGATTGATAAGAAAATATATTTATTTGGATTAAAAAGATAAGATTCTTTTTTCTTTTTTGGCAACAAGCTCTAGTTATAATATAAAAGGAACAAAATAAAATGATGTAGAAGACAAACACAATTTTTTTTTTAAAGAAAGTCACCCTATAAAACTAACAACCCACAAAAATGGAAACATCAGTTTTTTTTTATCAAAACCACACCAGCCCAAAGTTTATTTCAAAAAGATTTTTAAAATAAAAAATAAACCTAGCCAACAAGGACCTAACACAATCACTAAAGTCCCTGAAAGAGAGAAAAAGGGAATAGAAATAAAATAAAAAAGACAAAAGGAACAGAATACAAAGATCAAAGAACGTGAACTTGAGAGAACAAGGGTTTCTTCTCAAATGGCACAAACATAGAGAGGAAGCGTGTTAAGGAAAAGGCAGGGAACGAGCGGAGTTTCGGTATCACCAAAGGGAAGGGACGATGCGGTGGAGCACCACGACTTCACGGTGGCACGGCGAGCGCGACGGCGGTGGCGAGCTCATAGAGGCATGATGCGGCGATGATGAAGGGGCGACAAGGGAGAGCTCACGGTGGCGGCTTCACGATACACCCTTTGCGGAGATCTTCAGCGGTGTTGAAGGGGAAGCACGGAGTCACAGAGGCATGGAGGTGGAGGTGACGGACTTGATGGTGCCACTGGGTTTCTGAATGGAGCTTTGCGGTTAGCTGGGTGCTGGGTGGCGGTGGTTGACAAGGTCAAGGTGCGGCTAACCAGTTCTGTTACTAGGTTTTATGGAGGAGTTAGCGACAGTGTGTGGTTGTGGTCTGGTTGGTTGTAAAAAAACAAATGATGGCAATGGTGGTGGTTATTTTGGGTTTAGAAAGGTGATGATGGTTCAGGTGGTGGGTGGCGAATTGTGATGATGATGACGATGGGTGAATTGCGGTGGTCGTGGGGTGCTATGACTTTGGGGTCTATTGGGTAAAAAGGATGATGGTGAAGATGTAAATAAGGCGTCCAGAGCTCGTCACTTACAACCGCTATAGCGGTCCTAACGTTATAACGATCCTCAAACCCCAAAAACATGAAACTTACCCCTATGACTAAGATTGCTATAGCGGTGAAGGTAACCCAACCTCTACAACTTTTCTATTATCTTGGCATTTGGGTTATCTCAACACTTACTTATTTACATCTCTTAATTTTTTAATTTTAAAACATAAATATAAATAAGAAAATACTCTCCTTTGAATTCAAATAAATATCAGAAAAATCAAAATCACAACAAATCAAAATCCAAATTTTGAGTTTTAGTTTAAACTCGGGAATTTCTAAGATTTTATAAACTTGTGGGCTGAAAACAAAATGTCTAAGGTTTCATAAAATTCATTAAAAATCACTCTTTAACTTATTTTCCCTCTAGGAACAATTACAGGACTTTTGATCCCAAAAATGTGGTTCTATCATATAGCCTTTCAAGGAGGTGTAAGATCTAGATTTAGTGAAGTTGAGGACCCGACTTGGGTCAGGGAACCCTAAGACTATACGAAACCTGACTATTGACACTGTACACCAGGTATTACAGTAACTCCCTTATATTGATTCCTATGTGCTCGAGTCATATAAAAGTTAATACTAAGGAATCACACCTTATTTCATGAGTTTTTCAATATTAAACATAACTTCTATAAAAGATAGCACCTGTATTTTCCTTTTCTCTCCTTAAAAAAGGAAAACAAAGTGAAAGTCTCGCATACTAAACATAAATGTTACAAAATATTCTAATGAAAATCTGGCATAGTAATGGCATAGATACTATGCCTCCTCTAAGATACAAAATCATAAACAAATAACTAGTCATCTATAGTTCAACCTACAATTCAAATTACAACATTCCAGTATAGCTCATCATCATGAGGCACATTATGCCACCCAATCCATGACATAATCCTAACGAGTTAATATAAGAAGATAGGCAGGCTCCTGGGTCAAAATAGCAAAGAGAATACTAAGTCATGACCTCGTCACAAAATACAAAACATAGAAGAAATAAGGGATCTTGTAACCCAAATACACAAAAGATCCAAAGCTCCAAACTCTTAAAAAAAAAAGACATAATTCGATAAGCATAGAGCAAAATGACTCAAAGATTTCAAAATATCAAATTAGATCAAGTGATATAGCACAATCTCCAAGTAATGCAAGAGCAACAATACTCCAACAAGCTAAGTCTCTACATTAGGATCTACACCAAGGTAGAGATGTCTTTTAGCATGGTCTTAGCATGAAATGTACATGCATGCATGAAAGATTTATACTATTATAACTAAAGAGACATGCATGCATGGAAAAACGATTACGCTTATTTATTAAATATCACATGCGTGCATAAATGGCTATCCTAATTCAAGTAATCAAGAACTTCATAGTTTAGGTCTTTTCTTTGGTCACCTATCTGCCTCGTAACTCTCATGTTTCTATTCGTTCCTATTGACCTCACTTCTTTTTCCTCTCATTTGATCTTGGTTTAGATATTTTAAGGGCTATGAGCTCATACTTAACCGGTCGTAACTGGATCCTTAATACTAACTGACACTGAAACCCTTATGTGCACTATAAAGAAAGTCAATGCCAAGTCGTTATTGGTCCTCAAAACAATTAAATGTCGAAGACCTCTTTGTCGACTAATTTCGACTCTTAATCTTTATGTCTTAATTCTAATTCCTTATTCCTTAGTTTTTTCCTCTTTTCCTCAAAGTTGTCCTTTTCCTTCATAAACAATGCAAGAATAAGTTTCAATAAGGTACTCTAAAATCCTTTTCTTTAAAATAAGAAAGATCATAGCAACAACTCAACGGGTAAGCACAAACATTAGTAATCGGAATAAAGCGTCATCCATTATGCCAAAACTAAGATGTTACCATATGATGAATCAAAACTTATTCAAACTTCCCTTTTCACTTCCAAAAATATTGTCTTAACTAGAAATTCATTATTCAAGAGTTATAAATTCATAAAAAAAACACAACCTAAACCAATTCTTAGTTTCGTTTAGACGTTTATCAAACAATTAACATGCATAAATAGCAATTTTCATGCATGAGGTTGCTCACCACACCCAAGACACCACCAATAGTTATATTTCTAAGTTTTTATGCATTAAAAACAAGGGATTGCATATATATATATATATATATATATATATATATATATATATAGATCAAGCACTTAATTTTTATAAAAAAATCCAACCCAAATTATCACAAAAACACGGTAAAGTGGACATATTCAACACATAACCGAATTTTGCATGTTTATGCATATAACTTTTAAGATTACCTCATTAACTAGATTTATACTTTTATAAACATTAGCTTTGCATCAAACTAACTACCCATCCAACAAATATGCAAAAGCTCAACCCCAAACAACCTTTAGCTTCATTTAGAAGCTTTATCAAACACATGGCATGCATATTTACTCAAATTTGTGCATCATACTTAACACCTCCAAACACTACACTTAAAGTTATATTTTTAAGCTCTCATGCATTAAAAACAAAGGTATATACATATATACATCTAACATTCAAATTTTCTCATAATTCCACCCAAAACTTCACAAATGTATGATGTAAAATGGTCCCCAAATACCAAATCGAGAATGCATCATGGGGAGGGGAACCAAGAATTATTTTGCAACAACATTCCAATATTACACATATCAATCATAAGATTTATTTCAAGCATTTATCAAAATCGCAACAACCCAACAACCTTCATAACAAACATGAGCATTAGAGCCTTAAGATTCATCAAAGACAAAAAGGGAGACATAGAAACCCCTACCGCAACTTAAAGACTAGAGAGAGTAGGAGTCCTTGAACTTCCAAGAGGTGAAGATAACCAAAATCTCTTCCTCTCCTCAAGGGTGTAGCCATGGATTTGAAGGTCTCCAAGGATAGGGTTTTAGGTTTTTTGGACCTTAGGGGTGGAAGTGTGGTGCTAGAAGAAAGAGTCTTGGTGTGATTGAATATTTGGGGGGTTAGTGGTAGTGATGGAGAAAGGTGAAGAGAAAGAATGAAAGAAGATGAAGAGATGGAAGAGGGAATGAAAGAAACAAAGAAAATGATGTTGTTGTACGTATGTGAATGTGTGTGTATGCGTGACACATGTGTGAGGGAGGGGGAATAAGGTTTGGGTTCTTTTTTTTTGTTTTTGTTTATAAGGTGTGAGTGTATATGAGATCGGTAGTTTGACAATTACGTGTATGTAAGTAAGGAAAGCTTGGGAATTTCACACAAAATCATTAAAATAAATATGAGACACCTATTAAAATATTACTTTCACACACCTATAATTCCAAACAAAGATTATTTAATTTATGCATTTTGGAGTTTAAATTTCAAAAGGGAACACATGGAGAAAATTCAATTTTTTTAAGACAAATCACTACACTTTCTAGTTCTTAAATTAATTAAACACCTCCAAATGTTTTTTTAAAAAAAACAAAATATTCATTTTAATTACTAAGATGCTAAAATTAATTTTGAATGACTAATTATCCATTAACTAACTAAAGTAATTAGTGTAAACAAATTAGGGCATTACAATGCTAGTTTGATTTGAAATTTTGTATTTTTTTTATAGGATGATTATTTATATTTCAAACTACCACTTCTATTTATACCAATAATTAACAAGTTTCCCATTTTATTAGATTTTTGTGATGACTTTCTGCGTAAATTCATTAATTTCTTCCTACTCATTTAAAATTGGTGGATGAATACATTGGTTTCTCTCTTCTCATGAGCAGCTTATTCATTCTGTAAATACATTAGATATTTAATAAAAGTATAGGATTATTATATTTAAGGTTATCAAACTTGAGAGTTAGGTAAACTCATAAAGTCATGCATACTGGAATCGTAAACTCAACTTGTAGACTCAAAGTTTGCATATTTGAACAATATTACTTAAGAAATTTATCTCAATAATTAAGTATAATTAAATGTAATTTTATGACTAAAATTAAGTATAATTAAATGTAAAATTATGACTAATATTGAATAATTTCAACATTTTAACAACATAAACAAATGTAATATACTAAAATATAGCCCAATGCATGTCATAAATTTGATGTCATGCTTTATTCTGTACGCATATTATTTTCTAGTTGACAACATATAATCAAATAATGACAAATAGACAAAATAAGCTAAATAAAATCTATTTGTCATGACCCAACCCAACCCGCAACTAGCGCATAGAGAACATGTTCCCTAGCACAAGCCTTAAACGTAGATTTTCAGAAAAAACAGAGTTTCCTTTATTTTTTGACATTCCCTAAATACAAAACCTGTGGAAAACATTTCCTTATAGCACGGCAGAATATCAGCACAACTAGGATACTAAATAAATATAATTATATTTTAAAATATAATTTTCTCAACAGATGTGCATATCCATATTCAAGGGAATCAAACATAAAACATTAGTTAGTGTATTATTTTAATCCTCATTAAGAAACATAATATAGAAATCATTACATCTAAATAAGTTTTAAAGAAAAACATAATCATATCCCAAACCCTGCCTGTGATATATTGGAGCTACAATACTAAACAAAGGGCTTACAAAACCAAAAGTAGCTCACCACACAAATGATAGAGGTCATTGAGCTGTAGAAAGTGTAGAACTAGGATTTACACTTGTATCTAAAAAGGATGAGGGACAACAGAGTAAGTTTACAACTGAGTGAGTAGACAAAATATCCATAGCCACATGAGACAATAACAAATCCATAACATCAGAAAGCTATAAAATTAACATAAGAAAATAATTTCATAATCAAAGTAAATAGTAAAAGGGAAGCGGCTTTAAACGGAAATTTCATCAGGATTCCAGACTTAAGCAGTCATTCCCTCATATGATCCCGCCTTCCATTAGGAACTACAAGCATATGGACCTACACTCATTTATCATGTACTATTCTCATATATTCATGTAACACTCTTATTAGTCAAGGTGCACCCTGGCTAACACCACCTGCTACTAGTTGCAGTTCCTATCTTAGACATTCCCAACACCATTTGTAAAAGATACAGTCATGTATAATTTCTATAACTTTCTGTAGTATTTCCATCAAGATCTTGAACATAAGAATTTCTATAAATTTATTCCAGTTCAAATAATGCGTTAATCCATCAACACACTTAAGCTCAACCATAAACAATTTCAAGTTCTAAAATTCATATATCCATCATAGCTAGATCATTCTTACTAAAATATTGTGTAAAACATTTTATTTGTCTCATATGGTCCTTAAAACATGTTTATTTTCAATTAACAGCAATACATAAATTTTCTTAGATAATTAAATTGTACAGATTTGTAAATAGTGAACAACGAGATTCAATAAAATTCATAAATAATTTATAAATTAAGAAAACTATAGATACTAAATCTACTCACAACATTAGTTCCCAAGGAACTGAAAAATACTCCCCAAGCTACCAAAAATCTCCAATTGATGTTCATTTATTCTATAACTCTAGGAACAAGACAATATTAGCATATGTGAGCTAACAATATTACCAATTAATATATATTAGCTCTAGATTATAAAACCCCCAAATGTTAGGGTTCATAGAGATTCTAACAAATGCCCAAAATTAAATAGAAACTTTGATAAATTCAAAGGAGTAAGTTTGGGCACCACTTACCACTCCAAGAAAAGAATAATACAGAGAAATCATACATAAGCTCTCAACTAAACTCTCATGGTCATCAATGGAGGTCCTAGTGAGAAAAGGAGGTGAGGGAAAGAAGAAAATTATGGTCTTGGGCTATAAGAAAGGAGGAATCCTAAAATGGAAAAGATCAAAGGATGGAGATGATGGATTGGAATGAGAAAGAAGAAGAATGAAGGGGAGAGAGAGAGAGAGAGAGAGAGAGAGTTATTGTTTTTTTTTAGAAAGGGGGAAAGGAAGGAACGTGAAATTAAGAAAATGGAGGAAAGAAGTAAAACATCTGGCACATTTGGGCATGCTACGTATCACCATCCCTGTGAGTATAACACCCAACATGCAGACATTGTCCGCTTTGGGACCTAACTGGTGCCCTTCATGGATTTATTCTTCCCCTCTTAAGGGAAAAATGCGTCTACATGGGGGAGGTATTCACACCCTTATAAGACATGCTTCATTTCCCTCCAATTGATGTGAGACTAGTTCTTTTGGGGAGGGGAACGAAGCATGCCTTATAAGGGTGTGAATATCTTCCCCATTCAGACGCTTTTCTTCCTTGAGAGGGGAAGAGCAATTCTGTAGGGGGCCCAGTTAAGCCTCAAAGCGGACAATATCTGTATGCTGGGTGTCATACTCACACTAGGGACTATAATACATAACACCCAGATATGATAAGAAGAAAGAAAAAGAAGAGGAAAAAAAAAAGAATGGGTTCCACCGACTTAAGTGTTGTATCACCAAACACTTATCTATCTTAATCCATACTAAGATAAAGTTCACAATTATTTTTTCTTTATCATACAATCTATTTTTTTTAAGGCGTGAATTAATTTAAATTTCTGGGTCATCACACTATTAATATTAGAGTATAAAACTAGTTTATATCTCTACATATCAATTTAAGTTTTCGGGAGAGGTGGTTTTATAGTATGATATCAAAGTCCCCTATGACCAAGTGTATAGGGGTTCGATCCTTGTTAACCCCCAATATAGGAATAACACATAGCATTTTTCAATATGAATGAATTATTGCCACTATCCAACTTTTATATATTAGAGGAAATTATATGGAACTCCCTAAGGTCCTTTCATGTTACCCTTACCTCTCTCTCTCTCTATATATATATATATATATATATATATATATATATGTATAAGTTTCTAATTTATGTGCCCTATACTTTCTTCTTCCTCCTCTTCTCTCTCATCACGCAGCCAATGCCTCTAAACCACTTCCTTTCTTCATCTTCAGATAACAATTTCGCATGATGATCACAATTTACACTTTACAATAATTAGATAGAACTAAAAAATGAATGAATACCAAAGTAAGCTAGTAGGAATTAAGAATAAAGTGACCCTAATACCCCAATGCAGCCAAGAAAATCGTTGAAGTTGAAATCATGGATAGTGTCGAACAATTTACGTCCACCCAGGTTGCGAGGATCGGCATTCAGATCTCTCTCAGCTACAATGGAAATTTTAAAAACTCGTCCGTTTATAGTTTTGCACCTGATTTCGACAACAGTAGGTTTGGAAGCTCCTTCTGTGAATGGTCCATTACAACCGCAATGGGAATTAGACGATGGAAACCCCTATTGTTGCTATTGGAGAGGGTAGGCCCAGCAGGCTCGTGCTCTTCCATCCCTTCAACGACGTAATGCGTGATGGGTGGTGGTAGAAGGGACGAATGGTTAGTCATAATATCGGCATAAGAGTTATTCTAAATTTATAAGGGAGGTCATTATAATAATTTATTAATAATTAAGGGAGGTATGTGTAATATTAAAAACTAAAGGAGGTTACGTAATATGAAAGGACTTTAGGGGAGGTCCTTGTAATTTCCCCTATATATTATAATATAATAGATTATATATGGAAAAAGAAAAGTTCACGCTCAAGTAAGAAAAGCAGAATTAATATAAGGAGGCATTGTTAGATATAAAATCATTTATGTGCCTCTACTCATCAACTTAGGTCTTTGAAAGAGATGATTTCATGGTGTGACATCAAAGCCACCATAAATAAGAGTTCATGTGGTCGATCTTAGGCATTCGCATGAGGGGACTTATTAGAGTATAAAATTATTCATGTATCTTTATCTATCAGTTGAAGTTTTGGGAGAGATGACTTTAAGTAAACTTAAAAAATAATAAATAATTAGACATCCAAAATAATACTAAATTAAGATATCATAAAACACAAATCTAATTTAATATTATAAAATATTATAAAATACATGTATACAATCAATACATTTTGGTTTTAGTCAATTGTAGAAAATAAAATAAAAAACCAACTGAACCATCCCATTTTTAAGCAATAAGAATTAATTTAAACCTTTTTAAATTTTAATCGACCCTAATTTTTTAGATTAATTTTGAGAAACTAACAATGTAAAAATATTTTATACTATTATCTAATCAAATTCTTCCATTTGAATGATATTTCAAGTAGTGAGAAAGTCAACAATTATAGTTTATGTGACAATACATGATTAGATAATTGTATAAAAAACTTTTATATTATCAATGTATAGAAATCAAATCCTTATTTTTTTTTTATAGTAGTGTTTTGCACAAAAATCTTGGCTAGTTGAAGAACAAATGCGAGACGCGCAGGAAACTATTCCAAGAGTGAATCATTGGGCTCGATTAGTGCAAAACACTAAGCATTCCCAAAGCTCAAACGATTTCGCAAAGAAATTGACTCTCTTTTCACTATCCATTCCCAACAACTTCAGAAAGCATTTGGTCATGGTACGAAGAGATTTCCAAATAAAACTAAGGTTGCAATAATACTAAAGTGTAGAAAAGTAAAGATATGTGTAAAAGGAAATTGTTATTGATTCATTGTGTCTTGTGATGTCTTTTTCAATTATGTACAGGACTATTTATCGATAAAATGTAGCAATTTATTTACCACTAGCTACACTAGCATTATTCCTAAATATGGCCCTAACATCTAGCACTAAATAAGACTGCATTGGCTAACTCCGTCACTGATTAGCCACTCTAGTAACCACTTTGGCTAAGCTTGGTCGTTAGCTAACTTGTTGCCACATGTCCTATTTTGTAGGGAGCACTTCCCACATTTTTCTATAACTTCCCACAACCTTTATCCAACAATTTCTCCACATAGTTGAATTAGAAAGCACTTTCTTCAACCACCCTTATTTTCATAGAAGTGGTTGCAAAGTTAGTTAAAGCTCCTTTATTCACATTTTTAAGCCTTCAACCAATGTCTAAATGTAATTCATGGGTACCCAAGCCACGAGGGTCAAGGCTCATTGTGGGAACCATTCCCTCAGTTAATGACTAATGATTTTACAAGGCTAACTATTCACAGTTGATAGATACTCAACCAAAGTCAATCATCATTATCAATCATCAAGTTTTAAGGACACTTTATATGGGTAGCAAAATATCCTCAAAGTCTTAAAAAGATATCATAATTAGTACTTGGCTAACTTTGACATAATAAAAATATAAAAATTGCTCCCAAAAAAAAAAATAAAACACCCTTTGTTAGGGCCAAAATGACCTCAATTGAGGCCCTAGTTGCCACATCGAAGCCCTCATTCTAAGCTTTCCATCGGCATGCATTTAGGGTCATTACTGACAACCACGCTTCAGCCACCAACCAATAAACTCATGATAGGGATCTTATCCTTTTTTTTGATTGTTTTACGTTAGTTTTTCATTGGTTATATGTTCCATGCAAGTGTTATCAACCACAACCCCTCATTAGCTAAATACTCAATTGTAGACTAGTTTCTAACCCTTATTCTTTTCTTACTTGGTTGTTTTCTCCTTGGCCATCATCCATTCTCGAAAATCTACTATTTTTGTGCTTCAACAATTAGTTTTTAATTTTTTACTTGAGTTAAATTGATTAACCCTTTGCAATAGAATGGGCACATTGCAATAAATTTAAAAATATTATTTAAACGCCTAAAAAATGGTTATCTTTTAGATACCAACCTAATAACTATTGAATTTGATAGTGAATCATGTATATTCTATTATCCAATAATTATTAAATAAGTGTCTATATATTTTAGGTGTATAAATAACACCACTTTAATAAATGTTTATAATCTAGTCAAAGGCTTGTTGTAAAGTGGGTATCACTAGCATATCTTTTCTCTGATTTGCCCGATACGACAGTTGCTTTTTAGGTTTTCAACCGAATACGAGAGACCTAAATGCATGCCCTCTAAAGTGACTAGATATACGAATGTGGGGGACTATATTGTCTCATATGTAACAAGATATTTCAGCAACTTGAGTTTTTAAATTCATCTCAGGGCTTGTATCTATTGAAATTTCCGGTGTTCTATTTATTCTAATTATTAGTCATGAAACTCTATAAAAGATTATTTCATTTACAGTGCTTCTTAATTAAGAGAAACTAGTTGATTTGTTTTTTTTTTCAATTTTCTTTGAAAAAAAAAGAGTTTTGGGAGGGAGTTGTTATGGAGTATGATGTATTCACACATGAAGTTTACGACCCACCGGAGTACGGATCCTATCAAGTAAAAATTTTATATGATCATCTTATGTGAATTTCACCATTAATTAATAAGGTGGGCTCCACTTTAAGTCTCATAAAATAGTATAATTAATGATAAAATTCACACGATATAAATTTTTATTTGAGATGATCCATTTCCTAACTCCGTGTGACAAATTATGACATATATACACACAAAACTCTTTGATTGTCACATCCCATATTTACATGGGTACTCACCATCATATTTCACGGAATATAAGAGTGTTGAATATAGGATTATCTTATTTTTATAAATCACGAAATTCAAATGTAATTTGGCTAACTTTATAGTTTAATTTACTTTTTTTTTTCTCTAATTTATCCACCTTTTCGTATTAATAAAGAATATCAAATACATACAATTACGCCGATTATTTCATACTCTGTTGCATGAATAATTTTGTTGTGCCACTACTTGAGAGCATTATTGTAATAAAATTGCAGTGTGTTAAGTTTTAGGGAATAATTTTCCGTTTTCATTCTCTATTTTCAATTAGTTTTTCTTTTTATTGAAAATAATAAAAAATTATAAAATTTAATTTTCAGTTCTCATTTTTTATTTTTACTATTTTCATCAAAGATTCTAAAAATAGGAAAGCAAAAAATGAAAAATATCTTCTGAAATCAAATTCAGGCGGACCTTAATAGTTAGAAAAGTACAATAGTCATTGAAGAAATGTGATGAATCTGTTTGTGAGTAGCATTTTTTTCCGCAAAATAAGAAGATGATGACGGAGAACAAGAGGGCACTAATCATCTCAGGATTATAATGGCCGAGAAGGCAAGAACTAAACGAAAACGAGTAACCAAGAACAAGGCGAAGTATATCAGAATGGCAGATAATGTATTCTAATTAATGCAACACTACAATTTGCACTTCTAACTATGAACTAGGCCAACGTTTGTATCAGAATCCCCACTACAACTCCATGGCAAGAGTGGCACACTGCATGAAAGATTAACCTCTCTTTCCTACTGCCGAGTCATGAACAAGTTAATTGAAAATTTGCAATCAATAAACTACGAAGTTCCATTTTTCTTTAATATACATCACATACAAGTAGCATACCCTTACAAAACCTGGAGAATTTGATGAGAGACTCAACTCAGCTTTGGTCTTTCCCTAGATGAAGAAGAATGTAAGAAAATGATGCAATCTTCTACAGCTTCAGCTCGATGGGAATCCGTGTGGTCTGATAATGAGTAAGACCTGACCAAAGTGGATGAAGAAGAAACCTTCCGAGAGGAACTCTGCTTCCTCATAGAAACATCTCTTATAGCACTTGCCACCTTTGCTCCTAGCTGCATAAGGAGTCTCACTGGAGACAATCTTGGGTCTTTAGGCAATCTGAAAGCAGAGCTTCCAGTGATCCTCTTCTTGTTTCCAAAAACTCTGCCACCGCTTCCATGATGGTTGAGAAAGATGGTTGGTTTCTCATTGACATCAGGACTAAAGCACACCCTTTTGCTTATTCTTGACATTTGAACACTTCCTGATGCAAAGAAGACTACTACTTCAATTTCCTAATATTTTTTAACGGAGAGGCACAGAGGAACAGTCAAACAGATTCAGAAAAGAGGAGAGGAGGGGCAGAGATAGTACCAAGAGGGGACAGTTGGATAAAAGGGGTATACATATATATAGATGAATCAATTTAAGGTAACTAGCAACCTAGTAAACATGGAAAGATGATACTAGGATTAAAATTAATCCTATGTCTTATATATTAGTGTGCCACCATAATTATATAATTCATTGTCTTTCATTATTATACTAAAAATTATTAGCAATAACAAGTTGGAGTAATTTTTATAAAAATGTCAATGTAATGATTTTTATATCATCAATTAACATATAATCATATATATGATATTTAAAGTAACTGAATTAATTATTTTTTTTAAATAGGGATAATCGGTTTATATTAAAAAGATTTTAATTTTATAGTGATAATGTATAAAAATTAAATGGTTAAAAATTTAAAAAATGTAGTTAAAAGTGAAAATAATCGCAGTTCACATAAATATTAAACCCAAGGCGTATTGTTGAAGAGAATTTAAAGACATACAGACGTATTTAACTCATAGAGCTCATCCTGATCTGAGATCAAGCATGGCTCTTACACGTGCACTAAGACATGCACTCATGGGCATGGTGTGGCACTAACAAGTTCCATTCGAAAAATTCCTATATCAGTACAATTTTAAGGATTTTTTCTTAGGTACATCTATATAAAAATTAGTAGAATCTATATATGAGTAAGTACACAATGCGTAAAGTTGATGAGAGTACTCATTTTTATTATAAATATATTTAAAAATGTTATATTAGACTTGTGTGAACGCAAGAATTTTTATTTCCATTAACGAGGGAGGCCTACCATTAGTAAGTTAATGGTGGTGGTGGGCATAGTTGAAAGAAAGAAACAAGCATGAATGAACAGCATTGGAAGATTGAGTGGGAATTTCTCAAAGACCAAGAAGAATTAAAAAAAGAAGGAATTTTGGTCAAAAGACAAAGTGGTGGAGCAGTGAAGACCTGAGAGGGAGACAGAGAGTAACAGTTTTATGCTGAAAAAAGAAGGTACCACAGACAGAGAGGAGAGTAAATACTCTTCCAGCGTTGCTTTTGAGGTGGTATTGCAGGGCCTACTCATGCTTTTTGTTACCCCTTTGTTTCTGTTTCTGAAATCAGAAATTGAGATGTCATGGCCCCCAATTGTTGTGCAGCAAGAGAAGACGGAGAGATATGGGGTTACGTGAACATTAGGGAATTCGTTAACCGTAAGTTTTTCTAAAGTGACAAATTAGTCTAAGCTTCTTTGTACACCAGGAAATTCATAGGGAGAAAAGAAAGTTACCTCTATTATTATGGCCTTTTCGGTTTTGTTTACTGGGGCATGCTTTTTGACGTATTGAATGCACTCTATTGTGTCACAGCTTGGAAATGGCATGCAAAGGTAAAAAATGATGAGATAGAAAAGAATTATAGAAGAAACTCAAGTTGGTCCCTCTTTAAATTTTGCATTTGATAAATTGATTCCTCTACCCAAAAGAAAAAGTTCTAATGGAAAATAGAGCAGAAATGAATGAGTTATGAGTGAATTATTGCGTAAAATAGAGCAGAAATAAGTGAGTTATTATTTTTCAAAGTTGAGTCATTTTTTGTTGAGTATGAAACTGAGCTATACTAGTCAAGAAAAATTTATATCTCTGGCTATACAAGGCCAAAATTTACGAAACAAACTTTGTCTAAAAAGCTAACCCACAGAAGAACCAACTGGTAAATTATGTCGAAACTTCTTCTACATTGGGCTCAATTTGCTGCTAAAGTCACATGTTTAGTCTCTAGGCCCAACCTGGAACAACCTGAACAAAGGATAAAATCGAAATTTCACATAATCTTTATTTTAACAAAATTATCCTTGTTAAAAAGTGGGAGGAATTTTGGAACTAAAATGATAAAAGATGAAATTTTAATTACATTTTTAATTTCAAATGTCAAATTTGTCCCAAAAAATCATTACTAAAATATATCAAGTATAATCTAAATAATCTCCTAGGTAAATTATTTTCATAATATTTTTACTATCTAAATGGGGTTAAGAAAACTAAGGAACACATAATGAAACAACACTTTCATTTAAAACAAATCAAAATAGTATAATCTAGAACTAATAATCTAAATTAAATAATGATATTCCTTGTGTACCACATCGACAAAACTATACCTCATAGAAACACCAAGGGGATGGATGGCATGAATGAATAGACAAATGAGATTTTATAAGATATCACGCCATCGTGTATGTAATTGTATGAGATGTTGTGGAATAGTTGTGATTTGTATGAGATTGGTTGATGAATTATGAATGATACATGATGCCATGATATATTATTTATCTGCGCATGCACTCATGAGTCAGATATAAAAAGAAATGAAGTATGTTATGCATGATGCAAGCTAATGGAAAAGAAACAAATAGGGTATGCTCCCAGAATATGTGGTGACCCTAAAAGACAAGATTAACAATATGATATGGTTGTTTGGTCTCCAATTATACATTGACAAGGGAAGTGATCCATAAGACTGGGTTGAAGCCCACAACAACCTCCTCACCAACTGGATTGAAGCCCTTAGGACTTAAGATGTGGCGACGGTTATGGTATAATTAAGATTATTACCTCCGTGGAGAATGGTAACTTAACAATAAGATTTGAATGTAATTGCACACACAAAGTTCACATGTAGTCACATACACCTAATAAGAAAGTAAAGAAGAGTGCGGTGTAAGCTCCAGAAGCTTGGTTTTGAATGCTAATAAATCAATCTTTAATAAAAAAAATTTGAGAAAGTGATCTAATGTTTGTATCAAGTGTTTATGATTACCACAGGTCATGTATATTACAATGTATGAGCTTCAAGTTTTCAGAAACTTAATAGGACTGGCTATACAACTCAAATCCATATTCTTAATCAAAAATGTCTCTCAGTCTTAAGAGATTTGGATGATTTTAATATAGACCAATTCTTAGAAGCTATTTGCAGCCTTGAGAAAGTTGCAATATCCATCAAAAAGTATCAAAAGTATGTTTTATGTATCGGAAAGTTATGAGATCACGACAAAGATGAGTTATGAACTTGAAGCTAATAAAAAAGGATAAAAGGAATCTTGAGAAAGTATTTGTTCTATCAAGAGACTTTATATTCACTTAGATTTCTTTAGAAAGTTCATATGAACTCAACATATGCCACGTCACCGACAAAAAGGACAATAGTCCTGTTACAACCATTATTTGTACTATGACAGCTACAAAAAGGAATGCCATACATACACAAACTAAGGAAGGTTATTCCCCATACAACGAATCAATGAAGGGCACATGTATGGTGATTCCACAATCTTTGACAACATTCAAATCTCAAAATCAGCTATAAAAGGATCATCATTTGAATGTGCAAATGTTGTTGAAAAGAAGAAATCTTTATCATAAAAAAGCCCATCCTTCTAAACCTTCAGAAATATATTTTCTATTGCTGTTTCATTGAAAATATTTTTACACAAAGCTTAACTTAGCAAATATCCTCCTCTGTGAGTGTCTGTTGTAAGAAGTCATTCAAGTGACTCTCTATTTTGTTGTATATCCACAAATCTCAAGTGTTATAGTGAGTTAGCTTAGATATGCTAGGACAAAACTAGTTATGGGTATCTTGAGAAAGCTAGAGAAAGGCTATCTATTGTAAACTTGGAGAGGCTTCTACAAGAATACTTCGTTAGTGGAACTCTCAACAATGGTGTTGAGGATTGGATATAGGCAAGTGGTTGGATGAATTGGTATAAATCTTCTGTGTTGAGCTTCCTGTCTTTTCTCTTTACTTTTAGCTTTTATAGATGTGCTTGTTATATTTGCTTTTTTCTGTTTGTCTTTTATTTGTTTGGAAGGTTCATCTTTTTGAAGAACTAATCTTTACTTCCGTCCCTCTAAGTTCTTGAAACTTAAGAGATTTGTTTAAGTTTTTAGAAAGCAAAAAGTCTTAAAAGTGCATAATTCAACTGCCCTTCTTATGCTCTTGCTTTCAAATACATGTGGAGTATGTGATTGCACATATGAAGTTTTCTTCTAGTCACATACGCCTAGGAAAAAGTAGAACAAAGTGTGGATGCATGAATGAGGTTCATGTTAAAACACAAAATAATGTAAGAAAGCGATAAAGAAACTGAAACTACAAGTCATTCATACAAGATGCATTTATTTATGTTTTTTTGCCAAGTGTTTATTGTAACGCCCCAATTTTTCCTGTAATTTTTCCTGTCATTAGGAATTACCGAATTATCGTAGGTAAATATTATATAAAATTTGAGACCAAACAATCCTTAATAAAGGAATATAACGTTAGAAAGAAGTTAGGAGCAATTCGTGCAAGTATTGCAAACCAAATTTCTGTACGTGTAAAATGACCAAAATGCCCTTGAGGTTATTTTACTCAGAAAATGAGGATCGTGGGCCCCACCCATCCTCAAGGGGATGTTTTGATGTTAATAAGGGATTGTTTGTGTTATGAGTGTTAATAGAAGAGAAGAATCCTAATTTTGAGCTCGACGTGTGAAATGACCAAAACGCCCCTGCGGTTTTAACCGATTTGCGTGCCGACTGAGCCCAAACCTCACTAAAATGTGTTAAAAGGTGTTTTTAAGCCATGATTAACCATTGGTTAAGCTCGGGTGGTCTCGGGCAATTTTTAAGTAAAATGACCGTTTTGCCCTGTCTTTGTGAGTTTTACAAATTTTGAGATTTTTGATTCGTCTAACGAAACCTAAGCAATATTAGGCTCAAATTAAAGCTTATTAAATTCTAATTATTAATCTAGAGTCAAAATTATTTATTTAAATTGATTAGAACCTAAAATTGCTTTAAAACACTCAAATTGCTTACTAATTCACCTAAGCCCTTAACCGTAAATTCTCTAAATTGCATGAATACCTTGCCTACACCTAAATAATACATGGAACACACAAAACCCTCTTCCATGAGGCTGTAATGCATGAAATAATTCAGCCATAATCATTAGAATTATTGCAAGATAATGCACTAAAACAAAATGCCAAAAAATTCCCTAAAACATGGCATAAAACATGCCTTAAACAAGAAATGATTTTCCTCCCTTTGTTCCCCATGAAAATCCATCAGCCTTCCTCCTTCATTTGTCCATTTATGAGCTTCAAAATCTCTATAAATAGGCATGCTTAAGGAGCCTTAGATGCTTGCTCAAAATTGTACACATTTCTAGTTTTTTCAAAGCACCAAAAGCTCTCATTTCCTCCTCCTCTTGGCTGAATTCTTTCTTCAAGTTTTCAAGAATATTTTCTTTCATTTCACTCCAAGAAACCAAGTTCTCTTCCTTTCCTTCAAATCAGATTAGGTAGGGAGTTGTTTTTAAGTTTATTTCTATGCTTTGCTAAGTGTTGTTCTTGGTTCAAAATGATGATTTCATGGATTTTCTCTAGTTTTTCCATTTGGTTTTCTTCTTCCTTTTTCTTTGAACAATTCGGCCATATGGCCTAGGTGGGACTAAGATGATGGCTTGATGATGAGGACCTTGAGGGTGGGTTGTGAATCCATCACAAGTTAGGCCTCTAAAGCTTGAAAGTTCCACTTGATGCAAAACTTTAAAGAATAATATTATGATGTTTTTATGATCTTGAGTTTAGAACTTGAAAGATGTATTTTTCACTTTGTCTTGCTAAGATATATTGGGTTGAATTTATATTTCTCTAAAGTCTTGGAGGAGCTCTAGTAAAGAAATAAAATGAACTTGCATCCATGTTTAAGTTTATGCCTTGCATAACCATGTTTACTTTCTATGTCATCACTAAATTCTCAAGAATGAATAAATGAACTTGCATATTCATGTTTAAATTTCCAAGCTTGCATTTCATGTTTATGTTTCAAGTTGTCACTTAATCTTCAAAGATAATAAAGAGGATGCATCTCATATTTATTTTATGCTCTCACTTTATTTTATAATGGCTAAAAGAATCAACGCATGACATGTTTATTTTTATGTCATCACCTAAAGATCCTAGAGCTCAAAGACTTGCCCAAGTATCACAAGCAAAGAAATAAGATTATTGGAGTTAAAGAATTGATTCTTTAAGAAGTCTTGAGATTGGAGCTTAAAAAGATGTAATAATAATTCTCTTCTCCTTCAGGTAGTGCGGATTACCGGGCTCAGGTTTCTAAGATTCTCTTCTCCCTCTCCTGGTCCATGCGGACTACCGCGCTCCAGTTTCTTGCATCATGTTTATATTTCAAGTTCTTGCATCATGTTTAATTTTCAAGTCATCACCTTAAATCTTAAAGATAAAGAAATGGATTTGCATATCATGTTTATAATTCCAAGTTATCACCTTATAATGACAAGATTAAAATGAGGTTGCATAGCATGTTTATGATTCTAAGATATCACATAAATCTCTTAAGCTCAAGACTTGCTCCTTTTATCTTAAGTGAGAATTTTAATCATGAAGATTCTTTCAAGTTTAGCAAAAAGAATTAATTTCTAAAAGAGTTTTAAAGCTTTGCAAGGATTCTACGGGAAACTAATATTTTATGTTCACTTAAAATGTGATTTTATACAATTATATGAGGTTCATGATTCGGCTTCTGATATGAGATTAGTACCAATAAATGATGATGATTTAATATGTTTGGAGTTGTGATAATTATGGTTTATTGTTAAGAGAACGATTTTATGCATGTTAGTGACAAAACTAGCTTCCTAGAACAACGTAAATCTAGAATTTACCTAGTCTTTGACCCCTTTAAGTTTATCCAATGCCAAATCTGTTTTAGTATGATATAATTCTGTTTAAGATTGGTTAAGCCACGAAAAATTTGGTAACAACTAGTGTAGGATTGATCTCGAACATTAAAAATGAAACTAGCAACTAGAAAACCATAAAAGCAAGATTTCTAGAACTTTAGAGAATGAAATTTATGTATTCTGTCCAGAGCCTTTAGTGATTTTAAGAACCAGATTTTATCATGTTTAGATAAGGGAGAATGATTCATAATTGGTTTAGTAATTAATTTTAGCATCATAAGGAAAGACGGTAATAAGAAAGGGTTAAAACGCAACTTCTAGCACACGTAAAACCTTAAGAACAACTTACTGTCTATGCTGCCCCATATTGTCTAATAACGTTCTTAGGACTTATAATTGATGGTAATAAGTCCCTTAGATGCATAATTAATCAGTTCAATAATTAAGGTTGCCCGATTCTAGAGTTTCGATTGTTTAAGACCGCTTTTCGATAAGGATTTATGATGATGCCTCTTTGATGTTTTAAATGATAAGTCTATGTAGTGATTTGATGCTTATTAAGTATTTGACATCATTGAATGATTTCTGAGCTTGCATGTTATAATTGCTGTTGCAAACAATGAGAATGCTTATGCATGAAATAATGAAATATTCTTTGTTGCTGGAAGAAAGTATATTATTGTAAAAGTGTAATTTGGAAAGGTTCTGGCTAGGAAAGACTTGGTATTTAAGCGTGTCCATTTGTGACCCACCTCTCTTCCTGGAATCTTCGGATGCATGATTACAGTTGGTATATATATTATTCCGAATAAGACTATAAACGAGAAAATGTTATAAATGATTATGAATTGAGAATTGTATTATGATATAACATGCAAAGACTTAAAGGTGACTTAAAATATATGAGAAAATGATCCTTTGGACCCATCAAACTATAGGCGGTGAAAAGGTGATTCTTGCCCCCTAGTCCGTTCTCTCAAAAGGGTAGAGGGAATTTTTACTTATCAAAAGGGATAAGTATATGCTAGTGACGACTAGCAAGGTATGAGCTCATAACCTAGATTACTCCCAAAAGGGTGGAGTATAGGGTGGCCCAGGAAAATGATGGAAGTAACTTTAAGTCACCTAAGAAACTAAGTAATGCATGATGTAAATATGATGTTCTTCTATGCATAGTATTTATGATATGATGATGAGAAATATGATGTTCTTTTATGCTATTTATGATATGATGATGAGAAATATTTTGATGATGAGAAATATGATGTTCTTTTATGCATAGTATTTATGATATGATGATGATGTGTTGATAAAAGGAAAAAGTTCATTATAAACATGACATGCTAAGTTTATGATGCATTATAAGACGCATGATTAAAACCGATGAACCTCGGTAAAGTATATTTTCGAACTTAATAAATCAATCTTAGCATGCTCACTATTTCATAATGAAACCCGAGGTTCCTGGGGACGATGATGATGACACAATGCATCATGAGGTGAGTACCCTACTGAGATTCTTTTATAAGTTTCTCACTCCCTCTATTTTTCTTTCCATCTCGTCTTCAGAAACGAAGGAAGTGTTCGTGATTCACATTGAGGCTTTCACATGGTAGCTGAACTTGATCCTGCTAGTTTCACTCGTATATTTCAGATATTTATCCCTATCCTTGGAGTGTTATTACTAGGTGCCATTAATGGATGTCCTTCCATCCATATACTATTTATGTTTTATTTGATTGCCTACACCTAGCCTAACTCTGTTGGTAGGCAAAATATTTATGTGTTATGTAATTATGGATGTTATATGATGGAGCCAATGTGATATGATGTATTTAATTTCTGATGTCTTTTTATATTCCGCTAGTCGTTCACGTTATGCGCGACTCATGTTTTCAATCATGTTTAAAAAAAAATGGCTCGTAATTTCACTAAGTATTTTCAAAGTATGATGAAAGAACTGAAGCAAAGAGTAAGGTCTAGTAATTAATCAGATACAACCTAGGTGTATTCGGTTAATTATTAGGGTGTTACATTTATGATTATGATTATAACATGATAAAAATATATGATTAAAAGGAATCCCACTTGGGCTAACTACATTTTTGCAAACCCAATAATTGAATTGGATGTATGCTCACTATTTTGTAAAATATCCAAAGTGGTTAGGATGAAAACGATTACATGTAAGTGTATAGTTAGAATCGCCATTAACAAATATTTATTTTCCATCTCTATTTTTGTATCATCCTCTGATGCAAATGGTGCCTATGACAGAAACTACTAGGAGGCTCTTTATTGTTGTTCTTCTTATTGTTGTGTCATTCCATGAACATTAAGAGTGTGTTTGGATTGGTGGAGCATGGTAGAGTGAAGTGGAATAGAATTGAGTGGAGTGGAGTAGAGCGACACAGAGTAGGATAATTACTCCGCTCCATTATTTGGGTATTTTTCATTCCTTCCCATTCCGCCCAATTTGGGAGGAGGAAGAAAACTATGAAGAATTGATGAAATTGGATGGAATGGAGTCCATTCTTCTTCAATCTATTTTATTCAAGTTTGACAAATCTAAACAATGAAACAAATTAAAATACCATTCCACTCCACCCAACTCCATCAATCCAAACATATCCTAAGGGATCTTCCCAGTTTTGATTTCCCATGGAGATGTTGTTAGAAATATGGAGACATATTTATATATAGACAAATATTCTATGTTAAGTTGTGTTTTTTTTTTTTATTTCGGCTATGTACTGATATTATGTTATGACTATATTACTTATGTAATGAATAAAAGGTATGGATGTTCATTATGTTCACAAGCCTTCAGTAATTATTATTAATTTTTCTAACCACTGCAACACAAATTAGACCTTTACATTTTATGTTTAAACTCGAATAATGTGCAGAACTCTTGATATGAAAATGTAATTTTATCTAAATAGAAAAGTTAACTCTATTTTTTTTGCATAAAGTAATTTAAATAAGTTTAAGTTTTCACAAGTGTAAGTAACAACTAGTAAATCGACATAGTATGACTTAAGCGTATAAGGGAATTATTAGGGTGTTACATACCTGGTGAGTTATGACCAACTTTGGCAGCGCATCAAGTTCAATGGCGAGTGATATGTGCCATTGGAATGATAGAAACACAAAATCTAAACCAATTAAAGTATTTAGGGGATGAAATAGGGATGATTTTGTGAAGAACAATGACAAAAATATGGTTTTTTGGATGAGATGTAAAGGCTTTGATGTTATGGCCATGGAGGATATGAAGAGTTCACAGGTTTCTAAAGCAAGGAGAAAATGATGAATAGTGAAAGAAAGACAATTGAAGAAGAAAGGAGGAAACTAAGCAATCCTTACTTGTTGGATTAGTGGTAGTTAAGGTTGTAGAGAATCGACAAATGCGAGGATATCGGGATTTTGAAATAGCTTTTAGATTTTGAAGATTGTAATACATTATTGTGCTACTAACGTGGCGAATTCTTGTTCCATCTTATTCAACAATGAAATGCACTCGAAGAAACACAAATTTGAGGGGCATTTGTTGGGAATCGAAAGTGTTATGATATGGTTTGATTAGCACATGAAATTACATGACAAAAACATTTTTTGGCTATGTTATTACATGCACATCAAAAAAGATAATAACATTGTTGTTATAAAGGTTCTCGTCAAATAGTGAAAATTGAGAACCTAGCATGTCTTTAAGAAGTGCCTGTAAATGGGTGTTGTGATAACACATGAATTAGTGGATTTATTTGACGAACAAGTCAGAGTGATTAGTAATTATATTAAAAGTTTGGAACTTGATGCTTATCAAATGAGAATTTGGTGCGAGGAAAAGAAGTTTCAAAACTTGGTTATGGCTATATTTGTCGAAGATATTGCTCAATGTGGTTCTAAAATGATCATTGGATTAAAGGTGTGCGAAGATAGAAGAATTTGAGGATAAAGTGATAAATTCTAATGAAGGCTTAGTAGTAGCGTGAAACATCGAAAGATTACATGGCAGCAAGCGCTAACCCATAATGAAACGTCTCCATGAAATTAGGAGTAGTCAACATGCACATCCATGAAGAGAGGACATGGGTACATGAAGATCAAGGAAAGAAAACAAGTTGATGCCCATGTTAAACCAAAATTAGTGTGACACCTGCTAAAAGCAATTATTGAAGACCCTTAAGAATTTGTCTATAAATAGAAATCTTGGCTCATTAATTTAGTGTGTGATGCTTCTTACTCACATACTACAACTTAACTCTGACGTCGTAGCACACAATGGAGCAAGAAGTGAAGTTTGTTTCTTTTTCATTTCTTTTGTTTTCATTTCATTTCATTGTTGTTTGCTTTCATTTTATTGTTTTCAATTGCATTTGTATGCACTTTATTCCAATACAATTCTTTGTTTAATACTTCACTTCTTAGACCTTTGAGTTGTGGTATACTTCATTTAAAACATACTTTCTTTCTTTGGAAGAAGTGATACATGCTCAAAAGGGTTAAATTGGACATTCTAGCACCAAATTAAATGCATGATGGAGTTCATCGAGAATGGTCAAGGAAGATAAGATAAAAGCCAAGTGGATCATTCTAATATTTTAATTTTAATTAGTTTATTTAGTTTATGTGTTTAGGCTTTCTAAATTTGAGTTTGTTTTATTTAGTCCATATTTATATTTTATTTAGTATATTCAGCTGATAATTGTTATTTTAGGGCTCAATAATTCTTAGTGGGCTTATGATTAGTTTAGGTTTAGTATGTTAAATGTTTACCCTAATCTAAGAGGTTATAAATATCTCAAGGAAAACATTGGTAATTAGGTTTCAGAATGTGAAAATTGAAATACTTATGGGAGGTTCTCTATTATGTAGAATTTTCTTTGTTTTAGGTGAGGTTGAGTGTTTCTTTTGCTCGTTTCAATGTTTATCTCTTTAATCTATGATTCTAAGGATGTGTTTCTTGGGGGTTTAGTAAGGATGACTATATTATCCTAATTATCTACGTTTAGAACTGTGTTTCATAGGGGCTTAGTAGAGATGTCAATCTTATCCCAATTATTGGCATTACTAAGAATGGTTCCTTAGGGTTTAATAGAGAACGTGTTTATTCTACTTTTTGTTCCATATCAAAGTGTCACTAGGGTTCCCCATGGGATAGGTAGTGTATTCTCATTTTTATCTCTCTCTCACACATACACACACATACACATACAAGCAGCTAACAATTCTCTATGGGATAGGTATCATATTCTCCTCTCTAGCCCTATTTAATAACCAAGGATGAAGTCCTCATCCTTGTTGCGAATATGTATGCTTCATAACTAGTTTTTAGGCTATCCTTATTTTAGTCCGTTCAAAAGTTTTTTTAACATCAAATAGATCTTTGAAAGCTTATACTTTATAAAAAAAAAAAGGCAATCAAATGGTCTTTCATTACTCATTTTGAAAATTATTTGACATCAACTAAGTCCTTGAAAACTCGTACTTTATTAAAAGGTTTAATTATTCTATAGATCATTATAGTTTCACACAATTTTCAATTAGGTCCTTGCCATTATAAAAGATGAAATGTTTCATTTCGATCTCCATCTTCACCCTCCCTCCCTTTCCTTCCAACCCGATACTTCAATCATTCGCCCATAGCTTATTGTTCTAATTTGACTAGCTGCATGTGATATCTAGTTAAGAAGTTGAAGTTCAGTTTCCATCATTATTTGTCTAGAAGGATGTTCTAATTGTTTGACTTTAAATGTTGAATTAAAGATGAGATTGGATATTTGGAGTTAAAAACAATAGAATGTGTTAAGTGCCTATGAAAGACAAAAATATATAGCTTATTTTGGGAATTGTAAGCCTTGAATAGACAAAAATTGGAAAATTAACATGCTTGCTACTAGTGATTCATATAGCATCCACCTATGTCAATATCTTTACCCCTTCTTGATGATGCTTTTCCTTTTTCTTTTCTTTTTCAAAGTAGTCATCAACTAGTTGATCTTCCAAAATCTTTGGTAGATAAAGTTAGAGGCAAAATTAGGAGCCAAACTATCAATAGAACCATTCCATACAAGGTTAAGTTATGGACAACTAATTGCTTATATTTAGAATGTCACCTTGAAAATCTATTAAGATGACAAAAATTTAAAACCAGATGGCTAGAGAAAAGGCCTAAAATCATAGAGATATAGGGTCTTTTGTGTACAATTTGGCCTATCTACTTACTCTAAATGAAACTCTAAAACCAGAGCAAGTATTCAAAACAAGCAAGTTAAAACCAAGGCTCTGCCTAAAACATCAATATCCAAGCCCAAATTAAGGCCAAAACCCTAACAGGCTAAAATTAATTTTGATAAGCCCATCAAGTGTTTCAAATGAAGTTGAGAAGACCATATTAGCAAATATTGCAAGCTTAAAGGAAAAGTTAAAGCCTCAAATCTAAAGAACAAATAAAGAATCTTTTGGTTGAAACTTTTGAAGAAAAATCTAAGAAAGAGATTTCCTTTGAAAGAAGAATCGGCACCATTTTAGGATGACGTTCTTACCTCAAAACAATTGAGGAAAAGACAGAACCTTAATCAATGTTATCACTCGGGAGCAAGATCATTTCTTTGAAGCAATAAATGCTATTCGTAACCCTCAAAATACTAAGGTTTTCCTCAACAAACTCAAAATTCACCTTAGAAGAAGGAACTTCTAAGATAAAATCTCCCCTCCAAACTAATAAATATAGTCTAAAAAGAACTCTAAAAAAACTTAAAAAGAGACATGCCAAACTTATGACAATCCAAGATATCCAGAGTGAAATTCAAACACTCAAAAGTGAAATGAAAGATCTAAAAGAACAATACAAGACCCATCAAGAAATTCTTCAAATCCCAATATTTCTGACCAAGAAAGCATAAGCTCTCAACAAATAGTGCAAACTGTCCTCAATCAGAACAAACCATGAATGAAAAGTTCCTTGACATAATTAATAGTTTGAAACTTTAGAAATTCTATATCAAAGTTAGAACTAAGATCAATGACTTTCTCTTGGAAAGAGAAGCTGTTCAATGCAGGAGTAGATTTAAAGTGTATTAGAGAAGAGATTATCCCAACCAAGTACTTTGGGAAAACTATTGAGTAGCTTAGAGTTGCCAACAAAACAAGACTCAAAGTAAACTTCAAACTCTGAAGCTGTCATAGAAAATGAAAACTTTATATTCAAAATCAAATTTCTTCTAACAAAAGACCTTAGTAATGAGATCATCTTAAGATTACCTTTTATTACTCCACTCATTCCTTTTGGAGTATCTTTTGAAGGTATCACTATCCAATACCTAGGAAAATCAATCCTTTTCTCTTTTGCTAGAAAACATGTCCTCAAAACCATCAATTTCATCCAAACCAAGCAAAACAAAATCAATTTTCTTAAACAAGAATTTTTTTTCAAGAATATTGAGGTTCCAAAACCAGATCCATACTCTTCTTGAAGAAATTCAAATAACAATATGCTTCGATGTCCCAAATGCATTCTAGGAAAGGAAGAAATACATAGTTGACCTTCCTTATGAAAATGATTTCCATGATAAGGACATTCCCACAAAATAGACCTATCCAGATGAGCGAGAAACTTCTTTCTTACTATAGGCAAGAGATTAATAATCTCCTTGGTAAAGGCATCATTAGAAAAATCAAAAGTCTCTAGTCTTGCTATGCCTTCTATGTTAACAAATAGGCAAAAATTGGGTGTGATGATCCTAGGCTGGTTATAAAGTACAAGCCTTTAAACAAAGCTTTATGTTGGATCAAGTATCCAATTCCAAACAAAAAAGACCTTCTCAACAAACTCTATTCTATCAAAATCTTCTCAAAATTTAACATGAAGTCTGGATTTTGACAAATCCAAATAAAAGAAACCGATCATTACAAAACAGTGTTCACTATACCCTTTGGTAATACAAGTGGAACATAGCCTTTTGGACTCAAGAAAGCTCCATCTGAATTCCAAAAAATGATGAATGACATTTTTTATCCATCTCAAAATTTATCATTGTCTACAATGATGATGTGCTGATATTCTCCTAATCTATAGATCAATATTTAAAACATGTAAACATCTTTAAAAGGACAGTAAGGGTAACCAATTAGCTGTCTCAAAATCAAAAGTCAATATGTTCCAAATAAAGATCAGGTTCATTGGGCACAATATATATGGGTACCATTACCCTTATAGATCGTGCTATAAAATTTTCCTATAAATTTCCAAACCAAATAATTAATAAAACCCAGCTCCAAAGATTCTTAGGCTGTCTGAATTATGAGTTGGCATTTCCCTCAACTTAGCAATCCTATCAAATCTCTTCATAATCATTTAAAAATGAATTCTCCTCCTTGGATAGATGAAAGCCTCCAACTTATGCAGATGAAAGTCTCCAACTTAGGGTATGGTGGTATTCTTAAACAAAAAATTGATGATAAAGAACATATCATTGCATTTACTTCCAAACATTAGAATGCTACTCAACAGAAGTATTCCACCATCAAAAAAGAAGTTTTGGCCATTGTTCTTTGCATTTCAAAATTTCAATCTAATATGCTAAACCAAAAATTTTTAGTAAGAGTTTATTGCAAGTCAGCAAAATATATTGTACAAAAAGATGTTAAAAAACTTGTCCCCAAATAGATTTTTGCTAGATGGCAAGGAATCCTGAATTTTTTATTTTGATATTGAGATCTCAAAGGCACTGCAAACTTTCTTCCTGACTACCTCACTTGTGAATTCCTATAGGAAAATTAAAGCCGACTCCATGCCGAAATCAATATCTTCCTCCCAAAAGATGGGGGGAAGGAGTCAAGGAGAAAGGAAAGTTAGTCATGGCAAGACTAACTCAATCAAAAAATCAAACATAAATCAAATAACTTGAGGCGTCCACCTAGCAAACCAACCAAACAGGGTCTTCTACCCTACCACTCGCCTAAACTTCTCAAATAAGCAAACAAACTAAAGAAGACTATGCCTCTCCAATCCAAACTCTGCTAGCTTTTCAAGAACAAGGCCTAACTAAACTACCAACGAATTCTTGGGCATAAATTATGTTCGAAGATGATGAGGATGAAAATTACCCTTAGATCTCATGATAGATAAGGCAAAAACCAAATAAAAAAAAATGCACTAGAAAAGGAAATCACAAAGGCTATCCAAACCTCTTAAAAAAAAAAATAATTCTCCCAAACTCAATATTTACCCAAAGACCAAAGAAAAATTCATAGTACTTAGATGGAACCAAAATCCTGGGATGAACACCTAAACAAAGTCTTAGCAAAAACATTTCCAAGATATTTCCAGTTAGGGCCTATAGCCCAAAACAAAGTCCAAAAGTTTTATGAGTTTATCTTAGTAGACTCCGATTCAGCCGCTATCAAACATTACAAAGACAAGGCTAACCCTCCAAACATTGACCACTTAATTTTCCAAATACTAAAGGTCATAACTCCTGCTTAGAATTTGGAAAAAAAATCCAAACACTATAAGAAAGTTTTCTCAAAATTTTGATCCAATTAGATATAATTACTAGTATTATATTCAAGCATGGACACGTGTTTTTTTTTGCTCCACAACAAAGTATTACACCATTCTTGGCTTATCTATTTTATGGTAAATGTTTTGTATAAATTCTTCATTGGTTTATCCAAGGGTGGGATTTTATTAATCCAATTAACCAAATCCTTCCAAGTTGAGGCTTTTGAAGGATTTTAAACATTTTCAAAAATGATGAACTTAGCCACAGATCTTTTCAGTAGATTTCCATTTTTATTCAAAATTTTCTCTTGTCTGGATTTTGCTATGGTAGGACAAGTATGGCAAACATCCAAACTCAAACTTGATGCCTATTCTCCAAAGGCAAGCATTTGTCAAGTGGTGGGTAGAATTTGACACTTCTAGAACCAGTCCAAATAGTGTAAGGGAATAGTTCAAAAGGAATCCCAAATTCCTCTTGGCCTTTAATCCATATTCTTGCAAGTTCCTCAATCAAAGGTCCAAAAATCATGGCGACATTAGGTGGTTCCACTAACAAAGAAGCCTTTACTGTTAACCTCAGGAAGTCCTAAAGCTACTTTAAAAAGACGATCAGAGTCCTTTTCAAAACAAAAGCTACCTTCTTCATCATTATCTTCAACAGTATCCTTACGATTCTACTAAAATGAAGATGACTATTTTGGTATTGATGTCAAAGATGACAGTTAATGCCAAACTCGATAGGAGGAATCTCCTTCAGATATTCAACCAAAACACCCCTTGTCTATATGTGTCGAAAGCATGAAAGAAGACAAGATTACCCCTAAGCTTTAGTCACTAGTCACTGTATCTAATAGGCAAACTTTTACCTATCCTGTTGTAATAGTCCTGGTCATGTAACCTATATTGTTGTGACAACCTTCAGCATAGGTCTATATAAGGATGGGCAATCTGATTATAAACCATCCTTTACGACCTATAATACCCGAAGTATACGTGTCAGTGGATAAGTTCTCTATAGCCCAAGTCCCCAGGATCCACCCATATTGCAGGAAAGGCCCAGATGCCAAAATGGCAAAAAAATCCAGAAGTTAGTGTTGTTGTCATCGCTATAGCGGTCACGGGGAAGGTTTCAGTGGTTTTGGTGGTCTGAAAACCGCTATAGTGGTCCCCCATAAGTGTGAACGTGTTGAACGACGTCATTTCACGTATCAGAAGCCCTCACCCTATATAACCTCTCTCCCACTTGTTTTTCCCATTCTTCCCTGAAAATATCAAACCCCAAACCCTTTCCACCCTTTTCCTCTCAACTTCACTCAAATCTAACTTCCCCAATCATCAAGGTATGTGTTTGTTAATAGATTTTGTCTTTTTCCTTCCCATTCTCTCATGTTCTAAGTTTAGTGTTGTTGTTTCTCTCTTTGTTGTCAAGTGAGGGTTCTCCCCTAATGTTGTTAGAGTTGTTTTAGGGTAATCTAGGAGTATCCATAGATCATTGATGAGTTTTATAGTTATTATGGTAGACATTAGTGCTATCCCTCCTTCAGAATTCCTGTAATGTTGGTGCTTCACATTCCACCTCTCTAAGTGAGTGAGTTTAATCTCATGGTCTTAGTTTGGTCATTATATTATTATTTTCTAGCATCACAGAGTATTTAGAGAATTGAAAATGGATTCTAACATGACATGGTTTTATATAAAAATGTACTTTAGTTAGAAATGCTCCATTTGAACTCATATATGTAAAATTATGAGTTTAGAATATGCATGGGACCATGTTTGCTTATAAAAGTTTAACATGATTTAATTTATGACTTAAATTGATTATGAAGATTTGAATTATTTATGATTGATGAAACGAACCTCCATTCTTTATGATTATTATGGAAACTGAGACATGTTAAACTTAGAATTGATAGAACTCCCCTTGTATGACTTAGTATGGTTTTAGATAGGGAATTATTGAAAGGAACAAAGTTGTAAGTTAACGACAATTAATTCATTAACCTTGGTACCAAGGCTCGCGAGGGGCACTTTATCCACATGTTAGATCAGTCCACGAGGGATGTGGTTCGCAAAGGACCGTTAAGTCTCATTAGGGGCTCTTGTTCACGAGGGATTGAGCACCTACCCTTTCAGTTTATGGATAGCCTAATTTTTTAGTAATTCTTGAGAAAATAAAGATGTTGTATTTTTATTGCAAGTTATGATTTCATAAGCTATTATACAATTTATGTAGAAATTATTTATGAGTATTGCATTATATTTATGTACTTTTCTTCTCGTCCATGTCCATGGGTGAAGATCCACTCACTGAGTTTTATAATAAAACTCATCCCTTTCTTCCCTGTTTCTTGTATAGATTTAGTAGCTCCCTTAGATCCTCCACCCCCTCCTCAACAGCAATAGCTATTATTTTCGGGTGAGCTTCACGTCACCGTGAAGTGATTTTATTTTGGGTTTGAATGCTCCAGTGGTAGTGTGGGTAGGATCTTGGACGTGCATGACGTAGTATTTTGAATAGCCACGATTCTTTTTATATCTATATGATATCATATTCACGGTTTATGTTGTAAATGAGCAACTCCATATGATTATGTTAAGCTACAAGTTTCAGTTTTTATTTATAGAAAGAGGGTTATTCAAATTTAGTATGAGTTAAGTGTGGAATTTGATTTATGTTTTGAAATCCATTTTATGAATAAAAATATGCATATAGAACGGGCAGCGATCACAAAGCTTACGTAGGGATGAGATTCCACGGCTGGTCATGATCCAAATCAAGTCAACCACAAAACTTCTCTAAGATAGAAATTTTGCAAGTGCTCTAAGTCCTTTTTGTAAGCTTTCTACTTTAAATAATATCTATATTTCTTCATTTTCTCTGCTTTTTTTTTAATTTATTGCTTTCTTTTGTTTTGGAAATATTATTGTTTTATGAACATCTGCATGTTTTAAGCTAAGGATTCTGCATCCTCTACTTCCTACCCTGATCCTTTCCACCACTCACTCCTTCCTTCGGCTTTATGGTGTGTGTGTGTGTGTATATATATATTGATCTGTTTATATTAGGTATAAGTTTTTGTATACTTACACCATTTAATAACTTTTTATGGGTATAAAATTTCATCAATCTAACTATTAAATTCAAAGTTTTTATCAAGTAGATCAAATATATTAAATTGGGTAAATGACACTCACCTCCTCTGAGATTTGTGGAAATGCAACTCACATCCCCTCTATTTATCCACCTAACACTCACACCCCCTCTGCTTGTCAAATTTTAAATATTTATATTAAGTTTCACTCCTCATTCATAGAATCCTGATAATAAACTTAATAAAATGATATTTTTATGATATTGACTATTTTTAATTAATAAAATTATAAAAATATCTTAAACTTAACAAAGTGGATACATGTATTTTTTATAATTTTATTAATTAAAAATGGTTAATATCATAAAAATGTCATTTTGTTAAGTTTATTAACAATGTTCTGTGAATAAAGAGTGAACTTAATATAAATACTTAAAATTTGGCAAGCAAAGGGGTATGAGTTGCATTCTCACAAACCACAAAGGATGTGAGTATAATTTACCCTATTAAATTTCATATAGTTTAAATGATTTGATATTTTATCATGCTACTTTATTTTGATAGATAATATATTTTTGAACATACAAGTAAATATAAATAATCAAAATACATGTCTATTGTTGTTTGACTTTTCTATAATCTTACATGCTTGATTGTCAATATAATATTACATAATTTAAAGGTCAAATTATTTAAATTCAATTTCTATGAAGAGATATTAAAGAGTGTAAGTGTACAAAACTTATACATAATGTAAATGGATCCTCACTCTATATATATATATATATATATACACACACACACACTACATGCTTCACGTGAGTTCATGATCACTGTGGTTATTGTAATTATTTATGTGAGTCACTTTTATATTTAAAGTTTTAAATTTAACTAATTAGTCATTGACTTTATAATTGTGAATTACATTAGTTCTTAAAAGTATAAATGATAAATATCATTCATTAAAACGCACATCATTTAATCAAATCAATCATTGAAACATACATCGTTAAATCAAATTAGAACCCAAAAAACATAACGTTGACTCAAATTAGTTGATAATATAAAACTCAAATTAGTAATCTTTAAGATTTTCTCACCAGGGTTTTTTACCAAATAAAAAAGGACTAAAAAATAATAATAACAATACGTAAGCATCCAAATTTTGAATATAATTTCCAAGAATACCAAATAAACAAGGTAAGAATAGTGCTCGGACGATAACCTTCCCCAAAGCACCTACGGGAAAAAGATGAGTTCACTCTACACCTTCGGCCTTTTTCCGTAGTGCAAAAGTCAACCATGGTTCAAGATTGCAAATAGCATGTTTGGATTTGCCACTGGAATCGAACTAGAGCTGAAATTGATTCCATGTTGATTCGAGTAAGTTTGGTTTCCATTTAAACCAAAATCAAAAGTCGATTGTATCTTTTAAAGTTGGATCTACGGGAAGTAAAAAAAAATCACTTTTAAGGTTGTTTAGCATTTATGTAAGAGGTGAAAGTTGTCAAAATTATTCTCGAAACAAAAATCTACCAAATATAAATCACTTTACCTTAAAATTAATTCCAACATAATCAATTCCATAAAAATAAAACCTCTTTTTCTGGTACAATGCATAGAACCTCTCAGAACAAATTCCAATGCAGAACAATTTTATATATAAATAGCTTCCTTTCAAATCTCCAAGCTTTCCAACACTATGACCAAGTTTGGCTACCAGAATTGTGATTTTCAACAAAGAAAGTAGCGGAATTACCTTTTTTTCTTTTGGTGATTCCTGGTGATGTTGTTGGTCAATATCTATAGTGAGGTTGGCATTTAATCACATTTTAAAAATGTAGTGTTCAGTATAGTATGGAGTATACCTAGTGTGGGGAGCACAAATATGCACGATCTTCCTCCTCCATGCTCCAAGTGTACGGATGGCATTCTTCCTCCTCAGGCGGTGGTTGGAGCACCAGGGTGGATACCTGCAAGGGACTTCGATGTCCAAGTAACTTTTAGGGAGTGAGTGAAGGGTAAGTATTAGAGTGAATACCATCCCCAAAGAAGATTTCCCCTCCTCCTATTTATATTGCTTGGACCTACCTCTAGGCTCAGCTGGCATGTCCTTTGGTACGGTGCGCTCATTATGAGCTGACAAGTTGTTTGGACTTTATCTGTATGTTTGTACTTAACCCCGTACTCGTTATGCGCTCCTCCCAAGATTGCCTAAGGTCGTTTCATGTTCCTCGGGGAAGATCTCTTCACTAAGCTCGAGCTTGATGCTACTTGCTTCTGGACCTCGGGTGAACCATGGGTACACCTCGGTGGTCCTGTCCCCAGTGGTCCTCGAGTGGACCACGAGTAGACCTGGATAGTCTTCCCCTGCTAGTCCTCGGGTGGTCATTGGGTGGACCAGGGTAGACTTCAGATAGTCCTCCCTGCTAGTCCTGGGTGGACCATATGGACCTCGGATGGACCCTGGAATAGATCTCAGGCCATTAGTAGCTCAGGAGGGAGGTGATCTTGTCCTCCATTTGAGGTATATGATCCTGGGTCCTGGATCGTAGGTTGCCCCCAACTCAATGGCCAAGGCTAGCTGGACAGGTGTTAAGTTATTTCTTTCCTTGTGATCTTTTCTATTTTTTGGGAGTTTAAATATCCGGTAGGTGAGGATGCAGTGTCTGTAATGGAATTACATTTGCCTTTTAGTGGAATTATATTCATCGTGGGACTACATCTGGTTCCTCCCGACGCTTAGAGTTTTATGTCATTTCGCCTTATGTGACTAAGGCTCTTGAAAAGGAGAAGGTCGGTCTTCGAGAGATGGTTCTTGCTACCAAGTAAAGGCTTTAGGAAGGAGATCTCGACCTCAAGCAAAAGGTGCTAGATCTTGAGGAAAAAGGTTGGGGGAAGGAGGAGTTTGTTCCCTAAAAGCCAAAGTGGATGCTCTGGAATGAACCCAAGTGCAAGCGTGCGAAGATCATCAAGGCCCATTATGTCTTCGAGGAATGATAGAAGAACCCTTGTCGTAAGTTCAAGTAATTCCTGGACCAGGTCGACCTTTATCCGGGCGAATCACCATGTTGTATATTACGAGATAGAAGACGTCTCCAAAGAGGATGAATAGCTCTTTGCTTTTTCTTGTCTTTAACTTAGTAGGTGATTTTTGTTAATGTATTCTTCCTTTTGGGTCTCCCCTTGTACTTTGAATTTTGAGTGATGTGTCATTTCTCTTATTCATCTCTCATGTTGCCCCTACATCATGGTCGAGTAGTTAGGGACTACGGGCCCTATTTTACCCGCTAAGGGTAGCTCAAATTCTTTTCCTTTGCAAAGTTCAAGCATCCATGGGTCGATATAGAACTGGGGAGTAGATCCATGTTGGCTATATTTAGATATTGGACCTAGAATCGAGCACCTTGAGCTGGTTCAGATTGGGCCCAAATATGAAGTTCGGGTGGATCTCAAATAATGGGTTGCATCGAGCTCTCATGGGTATAGGTTGGATAGTGGCTCACATTGAGTCTCTAAGTCATGAGGAGCTCGAGTAAAGGTTAAGCGGATGCTCATCGCATGAAGAGCTCAAGTGGAAGTCTAGCAGAGGCTGGATAGATGCTTACTCCGAGCTTTCATAGGGAATTTTGCATCTCCCTGCCCTCGAGCTAGCAGGTAGTCAGAGATAGCCCACCTCATTAGGCAATTGGGCTAGGTGGGTAGGTCGAATCACATTTTGATAGGGTGTGGAAAGTACTTTTTAGGTGGTCTTAGGTCGTATAGGTCTCAAAAGGGTTTATACTTAGTACTTCTTAGAGGTGTTGTTCATACTTCAAGAATTTAGTAAAATGGTTGCTCGTGGGCGAATTCATTAGTTTGAATGGAGCTCGAGGAGAGGCGTGTATTGACATGCGTTTGAAGCTGGATGGGGCTCGAGTATGACTACCATGGGCTAAGGGACGAGTTTGAGTGGAACTTGGGTGCGACTTTCCTCGGATGTATGCTTGAAGCTAGATAGGGTTCGAGTGTAGTTTCCATAGGCTAAGCAAGATGAGTTCAGATGGAGCTCATGTGCGGCATCCATCAAACATGTGCTTGAAGCCAAATGGGGCTCGAGTGCGGCGTCCACAGGCTAAGCAAGATGAGTTCAGATGGAGCTCGTGTGCAGCGTCCATTGAACATGTTCTTGAAGCCAAATGGGGCTCGAGTGCAGCGCCCATAGGCTAAGCGAAATAAGTTCAGATAGAGCTCGAATGCGGCTTCCATCGAACATGTGCTTGAAGCCAGATGAGGCTGAGTGCGGCTCCCATGGGCTAACAATGAGTGGATAAGCTATGCTGTTTCAATCGAACGTGTGCTTAAAGCCAGATGGGGCTCAGTGCGGCTCCCATGGGATAAGCGAGATGAGTTCCGATAGAGCTCGTGTATGGCTCGTATCGAACATGTCTTCACATCTGGCTAGGTGAGCAATGTCGAACCTGGAAAGTATTCTTCTTTAGTTTGACTATTCACATGAATTTGAATTTTCTATCTTGTCCTTAAGCTTCAATTTTGGGTTTTGTTGTGACTTCATTGGATGCTTTTCTCCTAGTCCCTCATTCTATGTTGGACGACCTTGTTAATGGTCAATTCATTGTTGAGCTTCGAGTAGTGCACCAAGCTTCATGGCACGGTGTCCACTGGTTGGAAGCATTGGAACCTTGGGCTCAGACTTTGCTTCTTGGATTGCATTTGCAATTCGGAGCTATTGTGCTTAACTATTGAATGGCGTGCAATCAATGTTGGGTACCTAGTGGTCTTCTCGGAAATTCTTTAACTTCGCTTGATTCCTGACTACACACATTTTGTAGGCATTTTGAGGAAGTGGTAATTTGCTTAGGTACATTACGCGAACAATGTGCATGCCGAACTCATGGCTTAATGGTATTCATGTAACGCCCAATTTTTACTGTCATTACCGAATTACCCTAAGTAATTCTTACATAAAATTGAGACGAACAATCCTCAAATAAGGAATATAACATTAGAAAATAGGTTATGAGCGATTCGTGCAAGAGTTGCAAACCCAAATTTCTGTACGTGTAAAATGACCAAAATGCCCCTAAGGTTATTTTACTCAGAAAATGAGGATTATGGGCCCCACCCATCCTCAAGGGGATGTTTTGATGATAATAAGGGATTGTTTGTGTTATGTGTGTTAATAGAGGAGAATAATCCTAATTTTGAGCTCGACGCGAAATGACCAAAACACCCATGCGGCTTTTTAACTCGATTTGCATGCCGACTTGAGCCCGAACCTCACTAAAATGTTTTAAAACATGTTTTTAAGTTATGATTGTCCATTGGTTAAGCTCGGGTGACCTTTTTTAGTAAAATGACCATTTTGCCCCTCTTTGTAGTTTTGCGAATTTTGAGATTTTTGATTCGTCTAATGAAACCTAAGCAATATTAGGCTCAAATTAAAGCTTATTAAATTCTAATTATTAATCTAGAGTCAAAATTATTTATTTAGATTGATTAGAACCCAAAATTGCTTAAAAACACTCAAATTGCTTACTAATTCACCTAAGCCCTTAATCGTAAATTCTCTAATTTGCAAGAATACCTTACCTACACCTAAATAATACATGGAACACACAAATTTCCTCTTCCATGGGCTGTAATGCACGAAATTATTGGTCCATAATGCATCAGAAAATTTGTCAAAGAATGCACAAAAACCAAGGTATGAAAACAAGGAACCATGAAAACATGATTCCATGTTTTAAGCCACCAAACAAGATGATTTTTCTTCCTTGTTTCCTCCTCAAATTTGGTCAGACTTTCCTCCTTTTCTTGTCCATTTATGAGCTTCAAAATCTTCTATAAATAGGCATGCTTGAGGAGTGTTAGAAGCCTTGAATCATAGTTACACATTTCTAGTTTTTCCAAAGCTCAAAAGCTCTCATTCTTTCCTCCCTTGGCTGAAACCTTAGCATCAATTTTTCAAGGAGATTTTCTTTCATTTCATTCAAAGAAACCAAGTTCTCTTCCTTTCCTTCAAAACAAATTAGGTAGGGAGTTGTCTTTAAGCTTATTTCTATGCTTTGCTAAGTGTTGTTCTTGGTTCAAAATGATGATTTCATGGACTTTCTCTAGCTTTTCCATTCGGTTTTCTTCTTTCTTTTCCTTTGAACATTTCGGCCATAAGGCCTATATGGGAATATGATGATAGCTTGATGATGAGGACCTTGAGTGTTGGTTGTAAATCCATCACAAGTTAGGCCTCTAAAGCTTGAAAATTCCACTTGATGCAAAACTTTAAAGAATGATGTTTTTATGATGTAAAAATAAAGATCTTGAGTTTAGAACTTGAAAGATGTATTTTTCACTTTGTCTTGCTAAGATATATTGGGTTGAATTTATATTTCTCTAAAGTCTTGGAAGAGCTCTAGTAAAGAAATAAAATGAACTTGCATCCATGTTTAAGTTTATGCCTTGCATAACCATGTTTACTTTCTATGTCATCACTAAATTCTCAAGAATGAATAAATGAACTTGCATTCTCATGTTTAAATTTCCAAGCTTGCATTTCATGTTTATGTTTCAAGTTGTCACTTAATCTCTAAAGATAATAAAAGGTTGCATCTCATATTTATTTTATGCTCTCACTTTATTTTATAATGGCTAAAAGAATCAACGCATGACATGTTTATTATTATGTCATCACCTAAGAATCCTAGAGTCAAAGACTTGCCCAAGTATCACAAGCAAAGAAATAAGTTCTTTGAACCATAATAATAAGAACTTTAAAACTCACTTTCAATTTCCTTAAGATTATTGGAGTCAAAGAATTCATTCTTTAAGAAGTCTTGAGTTTGGAGCTTAATAAGATGTAATAAGAATTCTCTTCTCTCTTCGGTAGTGCGGACTACCGCTCCTTTCTTATTTTTCTTTTATCAAGATTCTCTCTCTCTCCATGGTCCAGTGCGGACTACCGCGCTCAGTTTCTTATTTATTTCAAGCTTTTGCATCATGTTTATATTTTCAAGCTTGCATAATCATATTTATATTTCAAGATCACCTTAATTCGTGAATATAATAATATGGACCTGCACATCATGTTTAAATTTCAAGTCTTGCATATCATGTTTATAATTCCAAGTTATCACCTTATAAAGACAAGATTAAAATGAGGTTGCATAGCATGTTTATGATTCTAGTTATCACCTAAATCTATAAAGCTCAAGACTTGCTCCTTTTATCTTAAGTGAGAATTTTAATCATGAAGATTCTTTCAATATATAAATCGGCCTCATAATTAAGGTAGGCCCAAAGTGATTTTAAATAGCTACTGATTTAGTTCTATAATTTCTTTCAAGATTAACAAAAAGAATTAGTTTCTAAAAGAGTTTTAAGGCTTTGCAAAGATTTTACGGGAAACTAGTATCTTACATGTACTTAAAATGTGATTTTAAGCAATTATGTGAGGTTCATGATTCAGCCACTGATCTAAGTTTAGTACTACTGTATGATGATGGTTTAATATGTTTGAAGTTGTGATAATCATGGTTTATTGCTGAGGGAACGATTCTATGCATGTTAGAAATAAAACTAGCTTCCAGAAAAACCATAAAAGCAAGATTTCTAGAACTCTAGAAAATGAAATTTATGCATTCTGTCTAGAACCTTTAGCAGCCCTAAGAACCAGGTTCTATTATGTTTAGATAAGGGAGAATGATTCATAATTGGTTTAGTAATTAATTTTAGCATCATAAGGAAAGCCGGTAACGAGAAAGGGTTAAAAATGCAACTTCTAGCACACGTGAAGCCTTAAATATAACTTGCTGCCTATGCTGTCCCATATAGTTTAATAATGTTCTTAAGGCTTATAATTAATGGTAATGATGATAATGAATCCTTTAGATGCATGATTAATTAGTTTGATAATTGAGGTTACCCGATTCTAAAGTTTCGGTTGTTTAAGACTTTTTGGTAAGAATTTATGATGATGGTTCTTTGAAGTTTGAAATGATAAGTCTATGTAGTGATTTGATGCTTATTAAGTATTTGATATCATTGAATGATTCCATGGCTTGCATGTTATAGTTGTTGTTGCAAACAATGAGAATGTTTATGCATCCTGATGATTATGAATTGAGAGTTGTATTATGATATAACATGCAAAGATTTAATGGTGACTTAAAATGATCCTTTGGACCCATCAGACTATAGGTGGTGAAAAGGTGATTCTTGCCCCCTAAACCGTTCTCTCAAAAGGGTAGAGTTGGGATTTTAACTTATCAAAAGGGATAAGTATATGCTAGTGACGACTAGTAAGGTATGAGCTCATAACCTAGATTACTCCCAAAAGGGTGGAGTATAGGGTGGCCCAGGAAAATGATGATGAAAGTAACTTTAAGTCACCTAAGAAACTAAGTAAATGCATTATGTGAATATGATGTTCTGCTATGCATAGTATTTATGAGATGATGATGAGAAATATGATGTTCTGCTATGCATAGTATTATGAAATGATGATGAGGAATATGATGTGATTTTATGCATAACTATGTTATTATATATGAAAGGAAAAGTTCATTATAAACATGACATGCTAAGTTTATGATGCATTATAAGACGCATGATTAAAACGACGAACCTTGGTAAAGTATATTTTCGAACTTAATAAATCAATCTTAGCATGCTCACTATTTCATAATAACCCCGAGGTTCCTGGGGACGATGATGATGACACGATGCATATGAGGTGAGTACCTTACTGAGATTCTTTTATAAGTTTCTCACTCCCTCTTCTTTTCTTTCCATCTCGTCTTCAGAAAGTGATGGTGATGTTCGTGATTCCGTTGATGCTCTCACCTGGTAGATGTACTTGATCTGGTGAACCAGCTTATTATCCTTGAGGAACGTATGGCTAAACTTTGCGCGTGAGCTTGGATATCTATTCCTATCTCTGAAGTGTTATTAGTAGGTGCCGTTAATGGATATTTTTCCATCCATATACTATTTATGTTGGTTTGATTGCCTACACTAGCTTAACTCTCTTGGTAGGCAAAATATCTATGTGTTAAGTAATTATGGATGTTATATGATGGAGCCAATGTGATGTGATGTGATGTATTTAAATTCTAATATGTCTTTTTATATTCTGCTAAATCGTTCACATTATGCGCTCACGTTTTCAATTATGTTTAAAAAAAATGGCTCGTAATTTCATTAGTATTTTCAAAATATGACTAAAAACTGAAGCAAGAGTAAAGTCTAGTAATTAATCAGATACAACCTAGGTGTATTGGGTTAATTATTAGGGTGTTACAATTCACTTAACTCGAAACTCGGTAGACATGGGTTGGACCCTCCGTTCCCCTTTGTATTGCGTGAATTTTGCAATTTTGACCAAGGTTTATTTATATATTAAATAACGCCACTCCTATAGAGGGACTTCATAGCTCGCAGAAATGTTGGAAGCTCGAAACTCGGAGATTCCAAGTTAGAATCTGGACTTCTTTCTTAGTATTTTGTAGAGCGGAAAAGACAGATCAATAAATATTTCTTTGCGAGTACTACTCACCTTGACATCGTAGCTTAGTGGTGACATCCGTGGCTTAGAACTCCTTACACTAGGGTTCGAATCCCAACCTCCGCCATTCTCTAATTCTTTCCAAGTTTTGCTTCACTGTTCCCAATAAGTCAAATATTTAACATTGCAACAAACGGCATGTCTGCAACATAGCTTAATGGTTGAACTCGAATGTTGAATAAGTTAGGCATGGGTTCAAACCCAATTCCGACCCCTTTTACTCTGAATTTTGAGACCCTACCCCTTTTGCTTTCCTTGTTGTGTGCCGCCAACATCTTCCCTTTTTTTTTCAATTCGAGAACAACCATGGTTTGGGCACGCTCCATAATAGTTGCAAAACTATGCGTCGCCTCCTGCCTTCTTCTATCTTCAAGTCATTTGTGTTTCTCTTCCTTCTTCTCCATTAGTATTGTTGTTATTTTATTTATTTATTTTTGGAAAACACCATTGGCCAGTGATGGTATATTGGAGACTGAACCTTCATGGCCGGGTCTTCAAGAAGACTTACTTGCTTTAGAAGTTCCAAAGTTTTTCTCACAGACATAATTTGTCAGTATATATATATATATATATATATATATATCTTCTCTTTGCAACGTGAGATTTAAAAGGAAACAACATCGGAGAAAAATTGATAAAGAGAGCTTGCTAACATATTAAAATTGGTAGAAAAAATTGTTGTTTCAAAGTTCATAAAATAGTAGAAGTTGCCTAACTAGATGTGAATGATAACGAAAGGAGGAAAAATCTACACCGCCATTGTCCCGGCAATGGCGCCAAATGTTATAGTCCAGTATGGAGTATACCTGGTGTGGGGAGCACAAATATGCTCCTGATCTTCCTCCTCCATGCTCCAGTGTCGGCGTTCTTCTTCCTCATGCGGTGGTTGGAGCACGGGTGGGAACCTGCAAGGGACTCCGACGCCTAAGTAAGTTTTAGGGAGTGAGTGAAGGGTAAGTATTAGAGTGAATACCATCCCAAGAAGATTTCCCCTTCTCCTATTTATATTACTTGGACCTGCCTCTAAGGCTAAGCTAGCATATCCTTTGATACGGTGCGCTCATTATGAGTTGTGACAGGTTTTTTGGACTTTATCTGTATGTTTATATTTGACCTGTGCTCGTTATGCGCTCCTCCGAGATTGCCTAGGGTCATTTCGTGTTCCTCGGGGAGGATCTCTTCACTGAACTCGAGCTTGATGCTACTTGCTTTGGACCTCGGGTGAACCATGGGTACACCTCGGTGGTCCTCCCAGTGGTCCTCGAGTGGACCACGGGTAGATCTCGGATAGTCCTCCCTGCTAGTCCTCTGGTCATCGAGTGGACCACGGGTAGACCTCAAATAGTCTTCCCCTACTAGTCCTCGGGTGGATCATATGAACCTCGATGAACCCAAATGGGATCTCCAAGCCATTATGGTAGCTCAGGGGAGGTGATCTTGTCCTCCATTTGAGATATATGATCCTGGGTCCTGGATCGTAACATGTGGTTAAACAAAAAAATAATGTGATTAATCTCTCTCCACCTTCTCTTCCCAAATGCTTTCAAAGGTGTCCTCATCCTCTCAGTCTCCACTATCAATTCACCCACCTCTCTGTCGCACTCTCCCTCCTCTTCCTCCAAAAATGTGAAACCTCTCATTTTCACTCTTTCATTTTAGTTATTCATTATCACAAACACCCAAGTTGCATCTCTTCTTTCTTACTTTCTTTTCCCCGTGTTTGACACATCCCATTACCATGACCATGTTGATGTGTAAATAAGTATCTTTTTAGCATAGTTTTCAGACTTCAGCTAGGCAATCAACTTGATCAAGATATTGGGTTGGTGGGTCATGATTGAACTGGATATTATTAAATTAATATATAAAAATAAAATTAATACAATTAACTATCTATTATATATATAAATAATGAAACATGTTGACAAAATAGTTAGCTAACTTAGTGGTACCTTCACATATCCATAGCTTGGGTTCAAATCCTAGCATTGGGGATTTGAGGATTTTACAAAATTTTAATATAATTATATATATATAAACAATGGCCTATATTAACAAAAGAAAATGTGGTTCGAATCTTAACATTGCCATTTAACCACGTGGGTGGGTGGAGTGACAGTGGAGACTAAAAAGATGAGGGCAGCTCTAAAAGCATTAAGGAAGAGAAGGTGGAGAGGGGTTAGCCACATTATTTTTCCTTTGAACCACATTTTTGAAACGTGGTTAAATGTCAATCTCACCATAGGTATTGACAAATAACATCACTGGAGAGATCACCTCTTCTCTTTCATAGAAGAATTGTCACATTATTGTGTTCCTAAGAAGTGATCAAGTACGAACAATATGGATTCTCAGGTGTGAATTGAAGTTTATTATTTTTTAATCCTTTTCTCTAAAGCTTTCAAGATATCAAGCTCATTTAATTAAAATTATGAAAGAAGTACTTCTTCAAATTCTTCAAAAGCATGAGTAGAAACAGAATAAGGAGCAAAAGTAAAAGTTTTTAATACATTTAGATGTAATTATATAAGTACATTTTATTAGAATAAAAAATTATTAAACTGTTTAGATATAATAAATATAAAATTTCTTTTTTAATTAAAATTACAATTTAAAGGTAAGAAAAGTTACTTCCTAAGAAATATATTTGGATTTCCAAGTATTTTTTGAACATGAAATTTTTTCATATAAAACTATTTTTATTTCTTATTTATTTTTAACTAAATATAATTAATAAAAAATATTAATAAAATAAAATTAACTCTTTAATATTTTATATTTGTTTATGTTGTGTAATATTTATTGGGCTTATTAAAGTAATTTTATATATATCTATTATTATTGAATTATGAAATAACACATGTACAAAATAAAATGTGACATATAACAATTAAATTATTGCAATTGTAATAGTGAAAATAAGGTGACGGATGAGAGTGATTCAGTGGAAGGTTATTTAATTTTTTTCCTTTTTCATAAAATTTGTGAGAATAAACTTGAAATCTAAATAATTTCAAAAACTCACCAATAACACTCTCTCTTCTATTGATTCTGCTTCTATGAGAAGCATGTTGGGATATGATTCTAAAAAAAGAAGAAAAATTGATTATTTTATACTTTTACTTTTCATGAGAAGCACAAATAAATATGCTATAAAAGTGTCATTTTTTGATTTGAAAAGAAGTATTTTTCCTTCTAAAAGCATATCCAAACTTAAAATATTATTTAAGTTTAAGCTTTATTAGCTAGATTCTATTCCGAACCATATTCATCAATAACCGAAAGTTCATTTAAATTAGATTGTGTTCCTACCCGACGAAATCTTTAAAAAATATTCTATTCCTGCCTATCCATCCTGTACTAGAATTAGGTTTATTTGGAAACAAAGAGAACCTTTTCGAGAACTCACTTTTAATATTTTTCTCATTTCATTCATAAATTTCAAAATCGCATACAAAACAGTGAAAAACTACACTCAAGTAGGAAAAAAGAATCTGAAAGTTTGTAGAGTAAGAGACTTTTTACTTCTAGAAAACAAGAGAACAAATGAGATTCCATTTCTAAATGTGGACGGAATATATTCTTATATTGACATTCGACAGGTGGATTTAGCTTTATCTAAATTTGTTTCCACAATAACAAGAACGAGAATCAATTGTTAAGTGCCTTAACATAATTTAAGCACTCGTTTGTTCCTTTAGAATCGCATTTGGTGCTTTATTCCCTTATAGAGTCTGTAAACTCCCTCACCGACTTATCTCAAAGTGGTCATAAGAAGAAAAGAATGTGGCTAATATATATGTATTTTTTTAATTGCACTTTACTCTTAAAAAATTTGATTTGTGCTTTGGCTAATAAACTTTAAAAATGTGTAAATCAATCCTCTAAATTTTTATAAATATATATTTAAGTCAAAATAAGTGTACTATATCCTAAAACTTTGAAACATGTTCAAATTGACTCTTTATTGCTCTAAATGTGCAATCTAATACCATAAACTTTCTTAAATTTATAGTATTTTTATTAATAATTGATAAAAAAAATTAATGAAAGAATCAATTTGTACATTTAAAATGTTTAAAGAGTCAAATTATATATTTTTAAAATTTGAGATCTAAAGTGCATATGTACGATCAAGAATAAAGTAATGTATGATCAAGAATAAAGTAAAATATTTCTAATATTTCAAATTTGTCTTCTATTTCAAAGTTGTTCCTTGAAAAGTCAAAACTACGCAAATCTTTTTGTCAAAATATTATTCCTTGATTCTTGTATATAGGGTAGCTAGGCCTCAGAAAAAGGATGTCAGGTTTATGTAACGATTACGAAATATAATAGGTTCATACGTCCATCCGTACATTGCCCCTATGAACATATGTTTGTAGGATTTTCTACGAGAATAAAATACAAATATTATTAATATCAATGTACTTTTTGAACATTTTTTTTTCAAAAAAATGTCCCATTGTCGAATTCTTAGATGAAATTGTTGCCGTCCGTGACGATTTCCATGTGATTATTACCTATAAGTTTGAAATCATAGAAGTGATGAAAATGAGAGTGCCTGTAATAATTTGTGTAAGAATATCGAGAGAAAGTGATCTTCAGAGTATGGGGAGTATTGAAGTGATCTTATGTTTATGTAAGAGTAACGAGAGAAATTTATCTTGAGTTCGTGTTGAATAAAGTTTGGAAAAAAGAGATAAGATGACGTAGAACAAACTCTATTGTCATGAAGGTAGGTTTTTGTTTGGTGTGGTTTAATTTATTTACTTCTATTTGCTCATAGTTTATTTTTTAAATTTTTTTGTATAAAAAATTATTAAGATTTGGGTATGGTAGTTCATTAGGAATGATTTGTTAGTTTATTTTTATTTAGTATGATTTAGGGAAAATAATTTATTATACTTGATTTTTAGTATAAAATTTTAATATTATTTTATTATAATTTTATTTAATTTATTTGATGCTTAATATGATAAGATTATAATTATTATCTTGTTTGGTTGTGATTTAGTTTACTATTGGATTTTCATTGTTCAAATTTCATTATTGTTTTTGTTTTATTTAGGCAACCCCATCAAGTGTTGCAGTCTAAGCGTGCGGGTGCTGACACACACAGTTTTATTTGCACCAAGTAGGATTTTGGGAGGCTGCCTAACTTGGAACCTTTCACTACAACATTGATTAGTGCGCTTGTGGAGCTGTGGTGCCAAGAGATGCACACCTTCCATCTGTCATATGGAGAGTGCACCATCCTCCTCAATGCCGTAAACATCATGAACATAATAGGCCCAATCAACTAGTGCAATTGTACACGCCATGAGTGCATCATGACATGGATAGTGTGATGCTTAGAAACCATGAACGACAAATTCTCTCGTGTAAACTCAGACACATTCATGTTGCCTAAGTGTTGATTGTTCATTTCGATTGCTTAGAATAGAGCCTAGGAAAATTTCACTTGCTTGCAATTTGGGCCTGTGCCTCCCTTTCCTAATGAACAAATTAGCAAGACAAAAGTAAGTGAACTTCACTATAGTCATAATTGGAAGATTACATGTGCCCTTCATGATAGCATATTAGCACTGATAAACTCTAACAAATCGATTGTCATATATATGGCTGAACCAACAACCTTTGTCAGCATTCTACGTCCACTTTTCATGTGAAATATTGTCAACCCACGTACACATGGATTCGCAATGAGTCTTCCCATATGTTGCATTCATTAGAGCTCTTTTGGCACCTTTGCTCTTGAATTGAAGCACGAAGTCTGAGACGATATGGCAAATGCAGTATACACAATAGGCCGTTAGAGGATGCAACTCACTACCTTCCACATTTAAGGCATATTTGATAGACTCATTCCTATTAGAAATTACAAGGATGCATTGTTGTGGTGTCACATGTTGTGAATGTTACTAAGGAAAAAGACCATGCCTTCTTTGCCTCTCTCCCTATTCCATGGAAAATGCATTAGGAAAAATGTAGGAGTTACCATATTGGGAAATTGCCATTAACAATGTTTCGCCATATGCTTGTTGTACAAATGAGTGCTACTAATTGAAATAAATGATTAGCAGTATTTGAATGCTTCTATGCATGGTGGAAATGTCCAAAATAAATGGTGGAACATCACACAACTATTATCAACAACATTACCCACAAAGTATAGCAAAGTTAATAACTAGACTCGTGTGCTTGGCATAAAAATCTCAGGCCCTCAATCATCTCGGAGGTCATTGTACAAATATTCACAACCATAAATCTTACTAATGGCCTTCTATTTGACAAGTCATACATTCCTATCTGAAATTTTGAATGGAACTTTGACTCCATCGATCCTTGCACCACTTTAATGGACATTGTTGGATCGCTTGCACCATGGGGAATATGCTAGCACAGACAACATTACTGTCTACTTGGGTGGTCTTGCGTAACCAAAGCAAACACACACATGTGTGGTCCATTGCACTTCTGGATTCCCCATATTTGCTTTTTATAGAGATATGCATATACTCCCCACCCATCGCCTAGCTTCACGCATCTATTGTGGTATATTTTATATGGTCTGGTTCATAAACTTTCCTAACAGATTTTCAAATGATGTAATTTTTAATCACAAATAATATAGCTTCATTATCGAGAATAGTTAATCGACACGTAACTCATTTCTCCTTCCAAGGCCAAAACTCCAACAGGCCCACTACCTTTAGCTACACCAGCTGCTTGACTAGTGAACCTCGCAAACTGCTCTCATGCATTGCATCCAAATTCAATGATGAATAGTGATAGGATGCTCTAAGACTGAGATTGAGATTAGGACTTGGACTTGAATGGTTGACTCCATGGAACACGCTCTGTCTTTGACAGAAATTGTCGCTACCTCCTCAAATTAGAATTAAAAGAGTAAAATTAAGTTCAACTATCGAATGCATCAAAACTGTAGTTAGGATGCAACTCGGTTGTCTCTCAAGGAGGCTATCACTTAGTTGAAAATTGGGGGTTTTTGATAATTAAATTAAAGTAATTGAAAATAATTGGTAATAAATTTAGAATTAAAGACACTAGTGCAACATATTCCTATGATTAGAATTAATTATCATAGACCAAATATTGAAAATATGAGTGGCTATTAGTAATCACTTATTGACAATTATCCATAGAATTCGACCAATGCAAATAACTAATAAATGGGATCCTAATTTAATAGAAATTTCATTGATTTAATGTACCAATTGTTATAGCCTAACTGAATTGAAAAGTTGTTTCTAATGTTCTCTTTCAAACATAAACCAATTCATTAAGCAATTTATGCCTAACGGTTTCCCTAAATAATGATAATTAATTTAACTATTCTAATAAAAGTTGTAACAATCGCAACAATAATTATAAGAATAGAACTTAAGAATATTGAGAAAACTAATACATTCAATATAAAAAGAAGGTCTTAAACATCACCCAATCCATCCGGAAACTCTTAAACTAGTAAGGAAATTTACTCCTCCATCTCTAGAGTATTACAACAATGAAATTAAAACGTACCTAAAGATAATAACAATGATCCTTGTAAAATCTCCAAGAACAAATCAAAGTTACTAAAGGAAGCCTTATAGAGAGAAGAATAGACAAAAAGAGGTAAAGAGAGAATCTTCAGCTGCCAAAACTCCAAATTCAAAACTAGGGTAAAAGTATGTACAATTTCCTTAAATACGCTTTCTAATATGGCCAAAGTGGGGCCCAAAACGAGTTAATTATATGTTATTCCGCAGTCGCATGAGCATTGCTATGCTAAATGAGCACCGCAGCACTCACCAAAGCCTTATGCTCAAGTGATTCTCCAAGCCATTCTACCAAGTGTTGTAGTGCTAAATGAGCACTGCGATGCTCAATAGTGAGTTTCCTTTTGCGCTTTTGTTCCCTTTTGTAACCACTTTGCTCCAAGCTCCTTCCAAAGAATTCCCAACCTTGTTCTTAACATTTACACTCAATTCAAAGCTCCTATACAAAAAAACCATACTCAAAAAGACATGTTAAACACAATAGGCTCTAATCCATTAATCATTTCAAAATCAGTGCAATAGTCAATGATTCTATAAAAAATGCACAATGAGGACCTAATCAAAATCCTAATTATTCACATCAATAACACAGCTAAACTTATGCAAAAAGCTAAGGTTTAGAAGTAAATACTTGTTGGTTAACCATCGGTAATATTTAATGAAAATAATTTATTAAACACCCGTTGGTACACTAGTTGGTAAATTTAATAAAAATTAAAAATGAAACATATCATTAAATATACCCGTCGTAATATTTAATCAAAATTAATTGTGAAATCAAATAAAATACTCGTCAGTTAGGTAGTCGGTAATTAAATAAAAAAATATTAAATAACAACAAGTCGATAAACCCGTTGGTAATATAATGACAAAATAAAAAAATCTAAATTAAATAATCTACTTGTCGGTATACCTTGGTAAGGTTGATAAAAATAATTAATAATATGCGCCATGTGGCCAAATTTAGTGCCATCGTTTACGAGGAGAAATCAACGATATTTATGTAAATTTATTTTAATTAGAAAAATATCATAACCGTAGGAGATACCATCGGTAATTACAGACGGGTCGTACCGAGCAATATCCGTCGGTTCTCGTGGATTTCTAGTAGTGTTGGTTTGCAACCTTGATTCATACGAACTCTACCAGTCACTGATTTTTGGTTTGAACCAACCAATCCAATCTTCTGAAAACTATGCATGACATACTCTCTTTCACCCTACTCATCACTTTTCTTCTCCATTTCATTAATGGCCATTACCTTTCATCATCTATATATAAAACTTTCAAACATAGCCTAAGGTTTCACCAAATGATTAATAAGGACCTGAACACTGAGCAAAATGGCCATCTTCTGGAAGATGAATAACTCCATGATGTGCATCTCTAAAAGCTAATGTGGAAATCAAACATGAGACTCGCATCATTGTTGCTACCAATAGAGAAATTTCTATATTGGATCACAACAACAATATTCCCAAAGGGATTTAAATCAGGACATTTTTGACAAAAAAAAAAATGTAGAAAGAGAGACACTTTTGTAATTAATCCTAAGACGCCCATGCTATGGCACGTTTGAATGTTACTTATAATAGATATAAAAATAATCAATTATTAATGATCATGGCTAAACATGTACATAAATATTATAAATATGAATTTAATTTTAATATATTTTTAATATAAACTATTTTTATGCTATTATTCAACACATTCTGCTATATCAGTAAATATGACCAATTCTCCCTTTCACTGTTTCAAAAGTCATGTAAAAGGAAAGATTTAATTGAATGACATTAATAACATAAATTTTATACTGTTAGTGTATACAAATTAAATTATATATATATATATATTAAAAAGTTCATTTTAATACAATTTAGAAATAGAGAGAGTCAGTAGACACTTCAAAAGAAAAATGATCATGTAAAAGTCAAATGTGCAATTCTTCTGTCAAGTAGCAAAACAACTACAATTTTATTGTAACTTACAATCAAAACAATTTTTTTTATATAAATGTGATTGATATGATAATACTTTTTATATGAATATTTTTTTATATTATGAAAGTTATTCACCAAAAAGAAAAATAACAATCACTAACTCAACCTGATATACAATTGACAACATTTTTGCATATTTGCTGTCATTCATCTATGAGTAAAGGGTAATATTTAGGGTAAAACTTTATTTATATCCCTCACATTTTATCAAAGTTCTAATTTAGTCTCCATTTTTGTGTGTTCTATTTAAGTCTTTAACATTTTAAAAACATCTTGCCCCTTTCGATGGATGAAATTCAATATAAACAGAACAAATTGATGTTACGGTCAAACTACCATTTTAAAAAATTATAACATAATATAAAATATCATATTAACATATTAAGCAATCACAACAAAATATAAAATGTGCTCATAATTTGAACGTCGTTTACGTTTTGAAAATAATATACCAAACAAATTTTTGGGACTAAATTGAAATTTTAATAAAATGTGAGAGGCATAAATGAAATCTTACTTGTAATATTTATTATGCTTATTGGTTAGTTTGTTCTTTTTATAATCTAGTTCATTTAGTAATGATAGATTATTGAATTGACCTGTAAATTTTAAATTTATAAAAAGCATTCCAACAAAAGCCTTTGAAGATTTTCATTACTCAAGCAAATTTTCAATCCCCACAAACACACAACGTCTCAAATCTTTATATGAGATTACCACTCCCATATACAAATATAAATATTCAAAACAAACATCAGACAACAGTCACTAACAAAATAATATTCCCGATATGGGTCAAGTGTTTTATTTTTAGGAGGCAATATCATTTGCTAATAGATCTCAAGTTTAATTTCGCATACTCATTATATTATATACTAGCAATGTAACAAAAGGTTTTCTAAATTGAAGTCTAGATGATAGTTTGACAGCTTTCTTGATAGCATCAATAAACTCTATCTTCAACTAGTAATCTCATTACATAACTTGCTTCTTTTTAATATATATAAAACTATGAACAGCATGGTCAACATTCTAATATTTTAAGAGGTAGATTTCAATTAATTTGATTTGAATATAAAAAATTCATAATATTTAATCTCATATTTTCTTTTTCATATATTTAATTAAATGGCCCGTTACTCATATTGTCTAAGTGCTAAAAGGGAAAAAAAAAATTCTAGATTCAAATTTTACTCAAATATTTAAATAACTTATAGATAAATAAATAATAAATTATTAATTTATTTCAAATAAAATTTTAAAATAAATATTTTGAATCTAAATTAAAGTAGAAACTTCAAAGACAAAATAACCAAGAAATTCTAGTAACTAATCTTAACATCTAAATTATCTCAAAGAAATAGACAAATTATTGTGACGACTTTTGAAAACAATAGTATTTATTCGTTGAAAATGCAATGGCTGGCTAGAAATTGATGTTTCAATTTTAAGGAATAAAAATAATTAACAATTACTTTTACAAATATTGTTTATAATTCCAAGAAATTATTCAATGTGATGATTTATTAATATTTGTCGTTTGTTGAACTAAAGTGAGATCATTCTTACTTGTTGGAACAAAAATAATTAATTATTATATAGATTGAATAATGATGGAGAAGAGAAATTTTTTCCTACAGTAGACATAATGAGCACCAATCATAGTATATATATAATTTAGAATATTGTTTATAATTCCAAGAAATTATTGAATGCGAAGATGATTTGTTAATATTTGTTGTTTGTTGAACTAAAGTGAGATCATTCTTACTTGTTGGAACAAAAATAATTAATTATTATATAGATTGAATAATGATGGATAAGAGAAAATTTTACCTACAGTAAACATAATGAGCACAATCATAGTATATATAATTTAGAATTTACAAAAAAATCCATCCAAAAATTGATTTTTAATGAATTGAGCTCTAATAAATTAAACTTTAATTAAATAATAAATTTTTTTAGAAAAATTAGAAAACGTAGAGCATTGTAACTAGATTCACATTTAGCTAGACACAATAACATTATGCTCTTACGCTACTATATGATTGGCTACAAATCTCACACCTCACAAAGCCACAATTATTTGTTTATTAATTAATGAAAAATATTGGGCGGGAGAGCATGTGATGGGAGCTCAGCTGACCCGTAAAAGCATTACTTTCCTGTGCTTTACCAAACTTTTAACCAAAAAAGTTTGGCATTGAATAATAGCACACTCTTTCGTTGTAGTGTGTATAGAAGATTTCTTGGCATGAGGTCCGGGCATGCAATTATAGGTCCACATGCGCTAGTATTATTCTCCTTTTATTTCATATTAATAATTATTCTTAACAAATTGTATAATTATAGTACCATAAAGCATGTAGGCAAAGTACCCTAATGAAATAGGCATTTACACCCATCCAAGGCTCCTAGTGTCCTGGACGAGTAGCTTCCAATGCCTATTAAAACTAACAAAGCATGGCATATGTGGTAAAGGTCAGGAATGTATTCCAAAGAGTACAAATTCCAGTCCTCCTTATCGTTATAAGACCTTTGTTGGTGAATAATCACATAAGAACCTTATAAGTGCTTAATGAGCCTGAAGATGTGCCCTAGCTGGTGGATGTTTGATGTCTAACATACCTAAACTTTCAAGTATAAGAGGGTGTTTGTTCAAAGTTTGAAATTACATTTCCAGAAATCACATTCATAGGAATATATTCCTAGAAATATCCCAACATCTTTAAAAAATTATTTATTTAGTATTAAACATTTGAGATTATTTATTAAGATTCTAAAATAAATTTAAGATTTGTTTGTTTTATAATCTATATTTTTGAAAATATATGTCATAATTTTTAAAATACCCTTAACACAATCATAAAGAGAGAAAAAAATCAAATAATTGAGAGATGATTTAGTAATTGTGCTTAATAATTGTGATTTCTAAGTCATGAGAATTTTTTCCCCACCCTTCAACTTGGAATGTGATTTCATTAAATCGTAGAAAGATATCTTTTCATCGAATAATTAATACCCATAAAAAATTTTATAAAACTTGTAAAAAATATAAGAATATATCATTTTTAACTATTTATTTATGAGAATAATTAAATATATCCTAAAATAAATGCCTCCTAAAAAAAAAATTCTCCATTAAATTTGTAAGGGGAAAAATGGGTGAGCTTGCCATCTGTATAGGGAACAGTAGGAGCTACAGTGGGTTTACTTTGTTTAGTGTATAGATTTCAATCTAAAAAATTTTAAATTTGTAAACAATCCACACGCCACCATAAAGAATATCTCTTTCTTAGACATTCCAATTTCCTTCGATTCTCCTCTCTCTCTCTCTCTCTCTCTCTCTCATTAGTGATTACCTTCACAACCACTGAACACGATATTGATTCTATCTAAATTCAAAAGTTGCTTTGTTCCTTTTATATTCCAACACTCAAAGACAACACTTTTTTTTTTTTTAACATGATGAACACTACTTTAAATCCATCTCTCTCCCCTCCCTTTCTTTCATCTTCTTCTTCTGCATCATCATCTTCTTCGTACACTTCTTCCAGTTCTGCTATATTCCAGCGTTTTCGACCGTTTAGAGCAAAACCCATTACCCTTTCCTCCAGGGGAGCACGATTTTGCTGCTTGCATGGGCCAAGAACTGTGAAGGGTAGAAAAATTTTGGTGCTTTGTGCTGGGAACATGACCATGGCAGAGAATGATTTTCGTGAAGAGGAGGAAGAAGATGAAGAGGGTCCTCCTTCTTCTGCTTTGCTCGACTCTCAGAGCAATTCAAGGCCTCGTCGAATTGCTCTCTTCGTTGAGCCTTCTCCTTTTTCGTGAGTTCACCGTTTTTATTTTTTTGTTCCGCTTCTTGATTTCTTCATTTTGCATATTGGACAATGCCTTTGTTGAATGTGGGGTGTTTTAAATAGAAACCCCGTTACATTTTTTTTTTGTTGTTCTCCCTTGTAGCATTGGTTTCAATTTTTGCTGTAGCAATTGAAATGGCCTTGTTGGATTTGTTTTGGCATTGACTTCGTGGCGTTTGATGATTTGATTGTGTGGGGGCGTGTGGTCTTATATCTAAAGTCATATGTTTTTCTGCCTGCTTTACTAAGCTGTCAAAGTTCAACATTTGTTTCATCTGAACTTATGTTTGCTTAGCACTGTATAGGATATAGATAAATATACTCTCTAGGATTAGTTGTGGAAACATACAGAAACAAATTTTTAGCTTTTTTACTTTTTTAAAGAAACACTGGTACTGTTCTACTCTTGCCTTTGATTGCTTATATTCTTGTTGTGAAACTTGATTTTGATTGGTGGTCTGTTGAAATTAAGGTTCTATATATCAGATAGATTGCGTTGACTTAGTCTTCATGTGTTTTGGATATTTATTCTATTAGTTTCACATTGGTTCTGTAATCTTGCCATCAGAAACATCTTAGGGTATGTTTGTGAGTTTGGGTTTTGTAGCAAAAGGGAGGGGAATGAAGGGTTTGTAGAGTACACCCTTAGCTGTTGTATCGAGCTGCTTCTCAGACTTTTGCATATTTTGGTGTAAGTCTGCACAAAAATCCAAATGAGATTGAATTAGACTTGGCTGTTGGAAGTTGGAACTATTCATGTGTGATCCTCTGTAAGAAGACATCTGTGGTGTTAAGCTGTGTAAGAAAAAATTTCTTTATTTCTAACAAAATATTTATTCACAAGCTACATCTATTTCGCAGATATGTCTCAGGATACAAAAATCGGTTTCAAAATTTTATTAAGTATCTCCGTGAAATGGGAGATGAGGTAACTTCTTCTACTTCTTTTGTTTCTATGTATTCTCGTGTTTAATTTCCTTCATACTGGTGCTTTTATACTGCACCCTCACAAATTTAGATAAAGTCTGGGACTGATAACTTCTGCATTGTAGAATTAAAGATATTGTTTCAACATGTATCCTGCACCATCTTTTTAAACATTGCAATTTGCAAACTAACTAGCTGTCTTTATGTGTGTTCTATAGGTAATGGTTGTGACAACACATGAAGGAGTGCCCCAGGAATTTTATGGAGCCAAATTAATCGGATCTCGGAGGTTGCTAACATTGATCTCTTTTAGTTGCTTTGCTCATTTTTCTCTTTGCCAGCCCATTGCTCTACTCATAATTCTAAAATGAAAACAGAACAAAGGGTCTGTTTGGTTTCAGAAAATAATATACTGCTTTCATTTCCTATTTTCGATTTATTTTCTGTTTTTCAGGATTTTGTGAAAAACAATGAAAACTTGAAAATCCAAGGCTCGGTTCAAGTTGTCATTTTCTATTTTTGATTTCTATATCAGAATTTTGTTAAGGAAATGCCAAAATAGTGGAAATGGGAAATGAAAACAGAAACAAGATTATGTTGTTTTTCACTGTTTTCACTATTTCCTTTGCAAAATTTTGAAAACAAAAAACACAGGAAATGTAAACTCCAACCAAACAAGCCCCCACTTTTTCAGTTTTCATTTCTTATTTTCATTGTTTCCTTTATAAAATACTCGAAAACAAGAAACAAAAAATAGGAAATGAAAACAAAAACCAAACAAGCTTAAGATTTTGGAAAATTGAAAAACCTGAAAAACAAAAAACAAATTGAAGCGGCAAATGAAATTAGAAAATAAAATAGAAACAGACAGACCCTAATTTGAATTCAAATCTTAGTGTTTTTTTTTCCAGTTTGGAGGAGCTTACTTTTTGTTTCCTAATTGCATTCATTGCATATAGTTGTCGACTGTCATTCACATACCTCATATTCTGTTTGTATATATTATGCACTTATTTCAGATTTCGTTAGCAAATAATTGCAGCATTCCTCTTATTATGACTTTATGGTATTTGAAAATACGATATTGATTGAGGATTGCCCAGTTGAATATGTTATTTAAAGGTATGATTACTACTAAAACCATTGCCTTATGCTAACAATTTTCATTTAAACCAAAAACATATGAAAAATGCAGTTTCCCCTGCCCTTGGTATCAGAAGGTACCTCTCTCCTTGGCACTCAGCCCAAGAATAATTTCAGAGGTGGCCCGGTTTAAGCCTGACATAATACACGCATCATCGCCTGGCATAATGGTTGGTTTGTGATTCCTGTGGCCAGATTTATTATAACTTTTGGGTTTATAAAGAGGATAATTTAGCTGTAAAGATTTATTCCTTACATATCTGATTGGACACTTGCTTAACAGGTTTTTGGTGCTCTTATTATTGCAAAGCTTTTGTGTGTTCCTATAGTCATGTCCTATCATACCCATGTACCAGTGTAAGTTTGATTCCAATTCAGAATTTTTTTTATATATTTATCATTTGAATTTCATGGCTGTTCTGCTTACTGTTGTTCTGTTATGAAGTTATAATGTCAGAGCTGCTTTATATTACATCAAGTAATGCTTATGGCTGATCTTGTGTTGCTTTTCAGTTACATTCCTAGATATACATTTAGCTGGCTGGTGAAACCCATGTGGCTGGTCATAAGTATGTGCATCTACTTGCTTCCATTTTTTATTTTGGGCTCAAATATTTGTGAGTGTAACATCAATTTTGCTGTTTGATACAGAATTTCTTCATAGAGCAGCTGATCTAACTCTGGTTCCGTCAGCTGCCATTGCGAAGGATCTCCTAGCATATAGAGTAACAGCGGGTGAACATAAAACAACCTTTATCCAGCTATGCTCAGTTGCTCAGTTGATAACGGCATCTGAACATAAACCACTTGTTAGTATGCCCTTGGCAATGCACCAAAGTTCTGATTGACTTGTTTCTCCTGTTCATGTCCAGCTAATAAGATTCGTCTTTGGAACAAGGGTGTTGATTCGGAAAGTTTCCATCCTCGATATCGCTCGCATGAAATGCGAGTAAGACTAAGGTTTGAAAATTTGGTCATTTTTTCATTTTGTTGTAGTTATGATAATTATCGGATTTCACCTCATTCTTAAACATTTGTTATGCAGCAATGGTGAACCTGAGAAACCCTTGATAGTTCATGTTGGACGGCTTGGAGTTGAGAAGAGTTTAGATTTTCTCAAAAGGTAGTGAACTTGATCTTGAAATTTGCCTAATTTGGTGTTGCAATTGTATTGAAGATTTTCAAGTTGATGTTGAATGTTGGTTATTAATGTACCAAAGCTGAAAGATTGCTAAAATCTTTTCAGGGTCTGCTTTATAGAAATGCACTTTGACATGCCCTTACCTTTCTCTGATACTTCTAACCATACCATATAATGTATATTGCTTGGGAATTTGAGTATCTCTCGCCTGTCTTTGACAACTGAACCACTCGTTTTGGCAGGATCATGGATAGGCTTCCTGAGGCGCGGATTGCTTTAGTTGGAGATGGGCCCTACAGGTTGTGACTTACTCTGATATGACTATACTTTCTGTTTCTGTTCAAAGTGGTATCTTGTGAATTTTAACTAATGGATTTCTTGGAGTAAATGTCTTTTATTTATATATTACTCCACTCCTTATCTAGATAAAGCAATGTCACATATAAAATGTTTGAAATGTTTAATAATGAGTTCTTAACCACTAGGGAGGAGCTGGAGAAAATGTTTGAAGGTATGCCAGCAGTATTCACCGGAATGTTAGGAGGCGAGGACTCTCTCAAGCATATGCCAGTGGAGATGTTTTTGTCATGCCTTCAGAGTCGGAGACACTTGGGCTTGTTGTCTTGGAGGCCATGTCTTCAGGCATTCCTGTGGTGGGAGCGCGTGCTGGAGGAATTCCAGATATAATCCCTGCAGATCAAGAGGGCAAGACTGGTTATCTTTATAATCCGGGCGATCTTGAAGACTGCTTGAGCAAATTAAAGCCCCTTTTGCTTGACAAAGAGCTGAGGGAGACCATGGGAAGCGGCGCGTGAAGAGATGGAGAAGTATGATTGGAGGGCAGCTACTCGAAAGATTCGCAATGAACAGTACAATGCTGCCATTTGGTTCTGGCGCAAGAAGAGGGCTCAACTATTGAGACCCATACAATGGCTGGCTAAACGTATATTCCCCTCACCAGAAGCCAGTCAACTATAGGTGATGCAAATACACCTTTCTAGCTTAGGCTGTTTTCTTCCAAGCTTGCTATGGCTTCATAGAAGACTTGTATGGGATAAGCTTGTGGTGGATTGATTGTAATGAATTCATTTTCTGTATGTAATGGAACATACAATATGGTGGCTTGCACCATATATTCTGCCATTATAAAGTGGATTAAGATCATAGGTTAAATGCTTCATGTCCTTGCTCTATAAAACAAAATCATATACTGCATGTTAATGGTGTGTTTGGTTTCAAAAATAGTTCTCAATTTTCATTTTCTGATTTCAGTTAGTTTCCTGTTTTTCAGCAATAGTGTTAGAGTTACAATCTTGGGCAAACAATGGGCAACATGTGACAGGCACAACAAATGCAACAAGTGTTAGTTACTTTATTGATTTCTTCCCTCTGCCACAACAAATGCAATGGACAAAATGTTGGAGTTACAATCTTGGGCAATTGCCATCAATAGTGTTTCGCCATACTTGTACAGATGAGTTTCGTTAATTGAATAGTTTACGATATTTGAACACCTCTACACACGATGGATATGCCTAGAACAAACGACGGAACACCATCCTATTATGATCTAAAACATTACCCACATAGTATGATCGAAGTCTGTAACTGGACAATAGTACCTGTCATATAAGTTTGTAGACCGCCTAGCCATCTTATATGCTCATCGTAAGATTTTTCCCAATTGTCATAAATCATAGCAATTGCTTTCTGTTTAGCTAGCCATGCATTCCTTTAAGTTGTCCTGAATCTCACACTCGACTCTACCAATGTTTGCAGCACTTTGATGGATATCGTCAATGCTTGCACCATGGGGAATATATTGGCAAGAATATGATAATCCATCTAGGGGGTCCTGTTGCACAAACTCAGGGAAGACGTGTGCGGTCTATTGAACTTCTTAACTTCCCACATTTGTGACTTCTGAAGATGTGTGACAAGTATACTCCAATTGCAACCATTGCCATACTTGACAAATTTGTAGTATAATCTTAAGTGGTTAGACACATAAGCTTTGTACTCATGCCTATTTGGACGCCATAATTTTTTACCACAAACAATATTGCTTCTTTATCGCAAAACACTTGGCTGAGTGCCAAGTCGTATTCCTCTCAAGCTCGAACATGATGTTGACCCACCTCCTTTAGGACACATTGCATTGAAATTCATAGCTGAATTGTAATCGGAACGTGCTCGAGATTAAGATTGGGATTGAGAGTAGGACATGAACTGTTTACTCTATGGAACATGCTACATGAGGTGGCTCTTCCTCTTCATTTTCATCATCCCAGTCATCAACAACAAAATTGAAAACCCCAGAAGGGCCAGCTCGTGACAATGGCAGTGGATTTTGTGACAATGGTTTCAAAATTTGCACTGTAAGCTATGTAGAGCTTAGAGAATCCATGCCATCATATGCAGCTTCTGGACAAGATCATGAGGCATTTCAAATGACTGTGAAGCATGAGATGCTAGCAAATGATGGATGCAGAGTTGAACCTCAGAGCTGAAATGATCATCTTTGAGTTGGATAGATACCTCTATCATGTGAACCTCTGGAAACGAGGGGTGATAACCGAACATGAGACTGACATAGGTTGTCCTTACTAGCTACTTATACTTATGTAGCCTTTTTTGCAAAATCTTCTTTAATATAGTCTTTATGCGTAACTAGGACTTGAGAAAGTAGGTTGTAATGTTATTGTTGAAAAGTTTGTACCATAATATCCTTGAGAGAAATATTTCTTGTTATTTATTTATTGATAACCAAATTCATATTTAATTTATATGGCAGAGATGCACATATAGTAACTTAGAAATACCTAATTTAAACGTTAAACATCCTAGGAAGATATTTTAATTTGTAGTTCATAATTTGACTTTCAAAATATATTTTATTAATAACAAGTTTTATATATTGTAAATATGATATGATAATAGAAAAATAGAGAATTAATTATAAAGAGAGAGGGGGAGAGAGATAATTATTTATATTAACATATATTAAAAATCATTTTATAATATAATTATGATTTAATATTTTTGACTCCTTTTTTGAATGATTTTTGGATCTGTCCCTATTGCATCGTTATAATTTCTTTTAGATCTATTCCACTTGTTATTGTATAGAATTTTGGTCCACTCAAGCTCAACACAAGAGAGAGATGGAAGAGAAGATGAAAAATGGAGAATAGAGGAGGAAAACAAAAGAGATATTTTTTTGGATATACAAGTTTTGGGATACCATGCTGACATAATATCATCCACAATTAAATGGTGTGTGGAGTCCATTTAGTTTGGATTCCACGGCTCATTAAATGATGGATGATAATATATTGATATGTGTCTCATAACTAATAAGTTCAAATAACATTACTCAAAACAAAATATTAAATTGGAATGTAAAATCGTATGTGGTCAATACATAAGACACATAAACGACTATGGCAGAAATATAAAAGAAATTATAATAGTGTACGAGAATGGATCCACTCATGTTTATTTTTTACATTATCTTGTTATATGTGATCTCCCACTATCGATTCTCTTACATTATATGTCATGTTTGAATCCCACTTTCAAAATTAATGATAAAATATTACACATAATAAGGTCATATAGAAAATCAACATAAGATGATCTATTCCAATAACATGACACTTTCATCTGAGGGACCTGAGAGGATTGTGATCTTAATCCATTCCCTTTTATTGGTCCAATAATCCCCTATGGAGATAGGAGCATTTGCCAACCTATAGGGTTTGATCAAATATAGAATATATAGTAGCAGAAACGCTCTCCTTTGCAAATTGTAGGAAAGTTACTTCTTTAGTAAGAGGAAGTGGGATTTTGTCATTTACCATGAAGAGACCTTTTGGGTGCCATTTCTGCCTTGTAAGTTTCTTTTTGTTTTAGTGGGTGGCCGTACTGACACTGTAGGTTGAAGGAGCATGATGAGTACCGTGCTTCTCACAGGTTGCAAAAGCGAAAACAATTTTAGTGCCAAAATTAGCAAGCAACAGCAAAACCAAGAAGAAGACAATAATTTTATGGGAAATTTACGTTCACCTCTCTTGAAGTTTGACAAAAAGCCACCTACACCCCAAATTTGCACATCAAATTCGTGAGTTTTGAAAATTCCTATACTGGCCTCTCGACTAACATTAGTCTATTAGTGACTTTGACGGTTTAAATAGTACACATGTATGCAACACATGATTTTTAATTGCATTGTTGGCAATATTAAAGACTGTTATAACTATTAAATGATCATATTATTCTTTTATTAAGTGATAGAAGCACACCCTCTTCTCATTTCTTGTTGCACTCTCCTCCTCCTAACCCCTAAGTGAGTCATCATCAAACAAAAGAATTAACCTAAATCTTATAACCTAAATAATTATAATAGTCTTTAATATTTACAACAAAACCATTAAAAATTATGTGTTGTCACATATATATGTTGCTTCAAAGTCACTAACGGATTAACATTAGTAGGGGAAGTCGGTTTAGGATTTTTCAAATCTCAGGGATCTGACGTGCAAATCTTGAAAATAGAAAAGGTGAGGGGTTCCATTTTGTCAAATCTCATATGAGTGTAATTGTCTCTAATGTTATCCCTTCCATGTTTTATTTATTTATTTATTTATTTTTATTTTTGGGGTTTTTTAGGACTGTCATATTCGGTAGGACAGGCAAATAGATACAACATGGTGTTGAATGTGTCCATGATCATAGACAGAGTTGAAAAGGCATCATATTATATTGGCAACATTTTTGTCTCTGAAGCTTGTGACTCTTTAACTTACTAGATGTTTAAAGTACCAAATGCTTTTCATAATAGTCAAGAGAGTTTATAGTATTTGAAGATGCTTTAAATTTCCATAATCTTTAGTTAGCATTTGGATACCTTATAAGATAGTATAACAATATTTGATTTTGTAATTTTAATGACTCATTATTAATTTGGTACATATGATTTTAGTGGCATGTGTCAATATCAGTATTCTTCACAAATCTAATGCGGAATAGGTATATGTTTGGATTGGAGTTTGCAAATGTGAGTTTAGGTCAACTTGATTTTGCAAAATTTATTTTGATCAAAAGTATGTCAACGTGATTTTTGTTTGGAAACTTTTATATCAAATTTGATTAATGATAAAATGAATATTGTTTGGATGATGATAATTAAAATCACTTTTGTTGACTTGAGAACCTTAAATGATGACAAACAAAATTATATTTCCTTTTAATGTATTTGCTAAGTGTTTTCATAAATTACATCAAACAGCAAATATCTCCTAAATTCACAGGAGACATTCTTGGTTTGATTTCAAATGTTATGTACATCACAATAACCAAGGTGACAGATATGAAGCTTAACCAAAACTGAAAGTGAGTAGCATTGTACAAGTAAAAGGTACTTCTCTAAAAGCTTGTAGGACCCATGGAGCAATAATAATCTACATCTCAAGTATAATCAAGTAAGAAAGAAGTGTGTTAAACAAAGATAAAATACAAAGGAGTTAGTAAGAAAAAGAGTGAAAGGTCAAAAACTCATTTCTGCCACATGACAGCACACAACAAAAAGGAAGGAAAAAGTCCTGTAGGTGGGTTTCAAACGGTCAAAACTTTACTCTAACTTGGCAACCCCTTTGTTGAAACTTTTTGCATAACAAAAAAAGAACCTCATGGTTTATCATACAAAATGGAAATGCTCATCATCCTATGCTTCCAAGCTCATTCTTCCTGCCTACCAACGTTGCACTATAGCAAGCACTCATAAGATTTCTTGATCCCTCTCTCTCATGGCTGGACGTTAGGATGGTGCCTATATATGTCTAAAAGGACTATCTTTAAACTACCAAGACTTATCAAGAAAAGCAATATTTTTGAGTTTAGTGTTTGAGTGATATCTTGTGAAGAGTATTCCTTGAGAGAGTTAGAGCTTGTCATTTGAAAATTAGTCTTGGTCCTTGTTGGAATATTGGGATTGTATTTGTGAGATTTTAGTTGGTGTATCACCAACTTTGTTATGTGAATTTGGCAACTATTTGAATCTAAAAATCAGTATAACTCTCATTAACATTGGTGAGGACTAGAGTAGACTTCACATTGAAGTTGAACCAAGTATAAAAGTTTTTGGTGCACTCTCTTCAACTCTATTTTTTTTATCTTTACTTTATTTCAATAAGTTTCTGAATATTATAGCCGAAATACATTTATCTTTACATTATTGATATATTGCTATAAAAAAAAACAACATACAAAATATTATATCTAAAGCTTATTCAAAAATTACTCACTGTTACACAAATATCTCCTGAATATATAGAAGACAACTGGGTGAACCTTCTAACTATTTGTTTAGTGTGCAGAAAATTTTAAAAGATCACTCGATTCAAATCCCCTTTTCTCAAGTGATCTGATACTATCAATTGGCATCAAGAGCTAGGTTCCTAGGGGCCAACCTTAACCGCTTGGGAAAAAGATCCAAAGGCATATCATGGCAAATATGGTTCCATACATGCTTCAGAAGGACAACGACCACACGTCCTCTATTCTTCGATGGAGTGAACTATCCTTACTGGAAGGAGAAGATGAGAATATTTATACAGTCCACCAACTACGATCCTGAAAAATCATCATCAAAGGTCCTGAAATTCCTATGTTTACAAATCAAGAAGGACAAAATATTGCTAAAACAGATGAGGAATGGACTCCCCAAGAAAAGAAGAAGGTGGGAATGAATGCAAAAGCCATCAACCTCATGCATTGTGCCATAAGCTTAGAGGTATACAGAAAGGTATCAGGATGCAAGAGTGCAAAAGAAATTTGGCACATGCTAGAATTGACACATGAAGGAATAAAGCAAATCAAACAAACCAAAATTGATTTTCTTATGAGAAAATATGAGCTTTTTACTATGTTGGAGGAAGAAAACATTGATGACATGTTTGAACGATTTGTTGTGATCATCAATGACTTGACATGATGGGAAAGTGTTTCAAAGATGAGGAGTTGGTTAGAAAAGTTCTAAGAAGTCTTGCTCTACCTTGGTTGTCCAAGATCATAGCCATACAAGAAGGAAGAAACATAAGTACCTTAACTTATGATGAGCTAAGAGGTAGTCTAATTGCCTTTGAGACAACACATTTGAAAAGTGACAAAGAAGAAAGAGCTGGCCTTCAAGTCCAAAGTTGCTAAAGAAAAATTTGACTATGAAGAAGAATCAAATGAAGAAGATGAGTTCAACCTTTTTACACAAACAATGATGAAACTCTGGACAAGTAAGAAAAGTGCTACCTGCAATTACTCTAAACAGCCCCTTATCTCAAAATTGGATGTCCCCTGAACGAAGGAGGAAGGAAAGAAATAGAAAAATAAAGGCATGCTTTCTACTTGGGAAGACATGGAAGATGACTTATCTAGTAGCAAAGATGAACATGGCTTACATGCTGAAATATGTCTCATGGCCAACCATGAAAAGGAGGTAAATTTTTCAGATTTATCACATGATGAATGATAGAAATTATTGATGATTTACTCATTCATGCAAAGAATATGCTTTCTAAGTATGCATCAATAAAGAAAGAAAATGAGCTGTTGAATGTGGAAAACTCCTTTCTAAAATATGAAATTAAGGCTCTAAAAGCATGCTTTGATCAGCTTAATACTCTTAAATCTGAAAATGATTTGCTAAAATAGAAAATTGAAGGTCTAACCTCTAATCTTGCAAGATTTGTTCATGGGACAAAAAATTTAGAAAACCTTTTGGGACAACAGAGGCGTGCCATCAACAAGGCTGGTTTAGGGTGTTATGCTTATGATCAAAACTGTTTTCTTAAAGACCTTTTTGAAAAGAAATCTTGTGCATCAACTAGCAAAGCTCCTCAAAGAAAGAAATCATACTTGAAATATTTTGTTAGAGCTTCAAGACTAGTTAAGAAAGTTGCACTTTACAAAGTATGTCATGGTCACACATATCTCAATTATAGCTATGAAAGAAAAATACATACCAGAAGAAATTTGATTTGGGTTCCTAAAGGTACACATATGCCTGGTGAAAATGCTACTAACCTTAAAGGACTCAAAACAGTTTGGGTACCAAATCCTACTTGAGTTTCATTGTAGGTATGCTTAAAGTCAAGGAGCAAATTAAAAAAGAAGAAAATTATGATTCCTTGATAGCCATCGGAGATGATCATTGGTGTTGGCAAGATAAAGGATAGTCCAGAACGTGAAAATTCTAAGACACTACAACAAGGAAATACACCTACAGAAATCTTCTAGAAAAATCTCCAAATTTGCAAGAGATATGCAGAATACTAAACCAGAAATTACATTGCAAAACCTGAAATTGAATGTGGTGAACCTGATATTACACTTGTAGAATCAACCTTATCATGACAAAATATTCAGAAAGTTGTTCCAAGGGAATTGAGGTCCTCAAGCAATTATTCACATGAGCCAATCATTTGAGAACCATCTCACGGAATGAGAATAAGAGCTCTATTCAAGGAAAGCAACCTTGCTCTCATATCTCAAAATGAGCTAATGTCAATCAATGAAACCTTGAATGATGAAGCACCAGTTAAACAAGAAGGTTGCATTGCAAAGTCTCCAAGGAAAAAAAACAAAAAAGGGAATACTAAAATTTGGCTAAAATTGATTGAAAATGTTGATGTGTTGATGCACTTGCCAAAACCTGAGAATGCCTCAATTATTGGAAAGGATGGGTATAACTTTCTATCCCTCAAACTTTAATAGATTTGTCAACTGGCTATATGTTTTATGCTGTAAAATTATGACATATGTTTTTATCACGTGTATTTTTTTAATATCTGAATTGCATTGCATGAAGATAATCACAAGTCATTATATACTATAATTGATTGATTGACTATATAGACTTGTGAGATTTTCACTTATGTTGCATTTGCACGATATGTATTTGTTTAACTTGCTTGCTATATGATAATTTCTCATGCACTTACAATAGATTATATTTGCTGACAAAAATATGAGTTTACAAAACTTCCTCCTTGCTTAATCATGTATGGTCAACTTATTTGTTGCACAAGATGTTTTAAACTTTTCATATTCATGATTTAATCATCAAAACAAATTTGCTTTTGGAATATTTTCTATGTTAAATTGGTTTCCAATGCTACAAAGAAATTCTACATATTTTTATGTTTTAAATTGAATTGACATATCTCCTTTTGGAGTAAATGAATTTTATTTGCTTTGCAAAACTTTGTGTCGAAACACCTTATATATATATATTCATGATGAGTGATTATACATGGTTTTTGCTGCATATTATCTGAAAAAGTGTGCACTTGCATGCTCTTAATGACTGAGTTAGATATGCATTGAAAATGTTTAAAATTCCTTCAAATATGATGTTGGCTGCTTGGTGTAAAATTCCGCTTTATGGATTGACGACTATCCCTACAAACCAACTCCTGTCTTTTCAGCGTGTTTTGTCCTCACTCACATGCTTCCTGAGAAAACTTCCCAGGAGGTCACCCATCCCAAAATTATCCCAAGTCAAGCACGCTTAACTGAGTTCTTCGTGATGAGCTACCGAAAAGAAAGATGCATCTTTGTGGCATAGGTAGTACCAATCAATTCATATAAGCCCTCTTAACTGTATAGTCCCATACCTATAGGAACTAGATCTCTCTCATTTGGCTGTGTTCGGTTCATTCATGTACCCCTCCGCTTGGAGGTAGGAACCGCTCCTTGTCTGTGCCTTCTTGGATCCCTTACCCCTCGCCCCTGGCGTTACACTTGGTCTATGCCATCATGAGATTTTTGCCACTCTAACATTTGGATAAGTTACCATTTTTATTGAGTTGCCAGTCAAGTAAACTTCTAAAGGATCCACATTTATCGAGAAAGACATATCAAGGTGTTGCTTATAAGATTTGGAGTTGGCTTGGCAAAACCATGTTGGTTTATGCTCAAAATTTCTATCAAGTACCAAAAGAATTTCATGTAAATAAAAAAATGAAAGGATTCTCAAATACTTGCTTGAAACTCAAACACTTGGATTATGACATCCCAGAACTAATATGCTTGATATAGTGGACATTGCTTCTACTCTGTTATTTTGTCCCATCTTATTACTTGCCGTTGTTGCTACTTTGAGAGAATGCAAATAAAATGTCCATTTGATTTGCTTTGTGATGGCATGTTACTCTCTATATATGATGCTAATACGTGCTTTTGATTGACTCAATAATTGACTCATAAACTACATAAGATTATTGAAATATTTCAAGCATGATTCAAGATTTGCATAATTGTGTTTCAGTACAAATCATTCTTGTACAGATTTGTTTTCAATTTAATGTCTCCTGAGAATTAGGAGACATTTCTGAACTTTCTCACTATTGCCAGAATATGTCACTTCTTGCAATCATGCATTCTATTCCATTCTCTCTTATACTTGACTATGCATGCAACCTTACTCAACACCTAGAATGAATTTATCTCTTAAGCTTTGAACTATATCATTTTTGCTGCCTAAATATGTTGGAATGATTGTATAGCATATACATCGTGCTCCTAATCTATATTGCAATCATTATTTGTTTTCTACCCATTCCATTATCACCGCCATCTTGAGTTTTATCCACTCCTTGACGCATTAAAGGGAGAAATAAAATGGTGATACGTATATGATGAGATCTATTCAAAGTAGGAGAAACATATACATATATTTCATAATATATTGCTACAATTAGCAAGTGAGATATTTATACTTGTCCAATAATGAAGTATATTTGCTGTACTTATATATATATATATATACTCATGCTACTTGCGCTTACCGATATGATATTTTATCATATATGTTTTTTGTGCCTCTAATTTTAATTCTGAAACCTTTTTGCATATCTTGATACTTGCTGCATATTATAGCTTGTCTTTCTTCTACATAGTGTGCTAATATTTCAAACTTACTAAGTCCCTTTGATGACAAAAGGGGGAGAATTAACAAAAAGCACAGGAAATGTTGATGATGTGATGATATAATAGCAAAATGTTGATGATGTGATGAAGTAAAAGAAAGCACATTGATCTATCTTGAAAGCTGGTGAAAAGAATTAGATTTCTATTCACATCAAAATCCCCTACTATGATATACATATATTGTGAAATATGTGCAAACATTGAAGGGGAAGCTCATATTAAGGGGGAGCTTACATAAAGGGGAGTATTCTTTCTTGATCACTCATCATCATTTCCTTTTATGTATGTTTGTCATTAAGGGGGAGATTGTTGGCTTGAGAACCTTAAATGATGACAAATATAATTATATTTCCTTCTAATGTATTTGCTAAGTGTTTTCAAAAATTACATCAAATAGCAAATGTCTCCTAAATTCACAGGAGAAATCGTTGGTCTGGTTTCTAATATTATGTACATCACATAACCAAGGTGATAGATATGAAGCTTGACCAAAATGAAAGTGAGCAGCATTGTACAAGTAAAAGATAATTCTCTAAAAGCTTGTGGGACCTATGTAACAAGAATAGTCTACATCTCAAGTACAATAAAGTAAGACGGAAGAGTGCTAAACAAAGATAAAGTATAAGGGAGCTAGTAAAGAAAAAAGTGAAAGATCAAAAGTTCATTTCTGCCACATGACAGCACATAGCAAAAAGGAAAGCAACAAAGCACTGCCGGGTTTCAAATGGTCAAAACTTTACTCTAACTTGGCAACCCCTTTGCTGAAACCTTTCTACATAAAAAAGAATCTCATGGTCTAATATCCAAAATGGAAATGCTCATCCTCCTATGCTTCCAAGCTTATTCTTCCTATTGCACCAACATTACACTGCAACAAGCACTCATCAAATTTCTTGATCCCTCTCTCATGGCTGCACTATTAGGATGATGCCTATATATGTCTCGAAAAGGACCATCTTCAAACTACCAAGACTTATCAAGAAAAGCAATATTTCTGAGTTTAGTGTTTGAGCGATATCTTGTGAAGAGTATTCCTTGAGAGAGTTAGAGCTTGTCATTTGAAAATTAGTTTTGGTCCTTGTTGGAATATTGAGATTGTATTTATGAGATTTTAGTTAGTCTGTTACCAACTTTGTTATGTGAATTTGGTATATGTATTTGAATTGAAAATCAGTATAACTCTCATCAACATTAGAGGACTTGGAGTAGATTTCATGTTGAAGTTGAACCAGTACAAAAGTTCTTGGTGCACTCTTCAACTCTATTTCTTTATCTTTACTTTATTTCAATAAGTTTCTGATTATTATAATTGAAATACATTTATCTTTACATTATTGATATTGCTATAAAAAAGAAATAGTATACAAAATATTGTATCTAAAGCTTATTCAAAAATCATTTACTGTTACATAAATATCTCCTAATATCCAGGAAACAACTATATGAATCTTCTAATTGTTTGTTAAGTGTAAGAAAATTTTAAAAGATCACTTGATTCAAACCCCTCTTTCTCAAGTGATCTGATACTATTAACTTTATATGTATAATTACTAAAAAGGACATTAGTTTTATATCATATTTTTATATTATCATTTTATTTCATTTTTATTTTTATGATATTTGAATAAATTGTTATAATATATTAATTTAATGAAAATTATAAAAATGTCATTTTGAAAATTATAAATAAAATTATACAGATATCTTAAACATTTTATATAACTTATTCAAATTTACATTTAATAAAACTCGTTAACATTCCACAACGATACTATAACATTGTTTTCATAATAAAGATATTATAACATAGAAAAGAGAGAAAACTAAGAAAAAAAAATGCAGTGCTCGTAAAATGAGCCGAACAATATCAAAAGCAACTCACCGTGAAGGGCTGCAAATCAAGAGCAAAAGGCAAGGGCAGTGATGACTTTTTGTGTTGTCATTATTTTTGAACGGGAAACATTCAACGTGGAAGCAATATAAAGTTGCTTCAGCTCAAACCATGGTTAATAATTGAAAATATGGTAGCAAACGTTGAACACAAAACACCAAAACATATTTTAACTGCGTTCAATAAAGATAAACGGGCATTGAGTGCTTCAAACACTAACACAAACATTATAATTTAAATAAGATCTCTAAAGTGACCTACTATAATTATTGCCATAAGAAAGCTCATAATCAGTTCTGTCATGTACCATTTTCACTGCACTAATTTTATATTACATCTTATGTAGATTTAAAAAAATACACACACACAGAGAGACATTGTATCACATTATTTTTGCAAAATAAAAAGGGTCAAAAAGGTGTAGAAATTTTAGCCTATAAGAATTGAGCTAATTTTACATCGTTGGAAATTAGGAGTTACTTGCTAAGAAGTTGCGTTTTCAAATTTCATTATTAGCGATTGATGGGGATAATTTTTTGGATCGATTAAGGAGGATTTTTGGGACTTCATAAAAGGAGATTCCGTAATTAGTACGGTCGGGCATCGATACCCAAAGCACAACAAATAAGACGCGACACCTCACATAGACCCAAAATAAAGAGGAAGAAAAAACATGCCCGAATCAAAGCTTACACGCCCTCTTGTCAATAATGCATAAGCCCAAAGTATAAACATCAAGCCGTTCCTAACTTACAATTTCTCCTTGATTGATCGTCCTAAGCCAATAGATTGGCACCAAAGAATATATATAGATTATAAAGTAATGAAATATTTTAAATAGACAGCAATTATGTCCGAATTAAATAGTGAAAATAAAGTAGCATATTTGTTAGCTCTCAAATAAATAAGTGATCTTTTTTTTCATTTCATTCAATTATTATTGTGATTTTTGTGAAAAGTTCTAGCAATATATTTTTATTATATAACATTGCTAACGCTAAGTATATTTTTGAGTTTAAATTTTGGAGAAAAATAAAGGAGTTGTAATGTAAAAATTTAAAATTTTACATTAGATGACTTTCCTTCCCCATCAAAATCCAGATTAACATACATATCCTTAAAGTAAAATGACTACGTCACACCCAAAGAAACAAAAAAAGAATGTCAAATTTTGTAGTGGACCCTCTTATCTCTGGAATCTTCATGGATTCCTAGTTATTTGCCATTTGATTAAATTATTTAACAAAATTGAGATCATCCATCAGTTAATAATAGTAGTTTATGATAAACCAAAAAAATAAGAATTCAATTTTAAAATTCACCGGAGCAAAGAATGAGGGAAAAAAAAAGAATACTTAGGTCTGTTGGTTTCAATTTTTATTTTTAATTTTTGAGTTTTCAGAATTTTATGAATGAAATATTAAAAATTGAAAATGAAAATTGAAAACTAAAATTTATGGGCATGTTTGGTTTGAGTTTTCAGTTTTATTTTTAATTTTTCAGTTTTTTAAAATTTATGAAGGAAAAACTAAAAATTCTTAAAACTACAGAAAAACTAAAATTAAAAACTAAAAACTAAAAACTTAAATTAAACAGGAAATTTTCAAAATTTTTAATACTTTTTTATAAAATTTAAAAAATTTAAAAACTGAAAATAAAAATTAAAAATTAAAAAATTTAAACCGAACAAGCCTTTAGAAGCTTGCGGAGAACAAAGTGAAAAGACGGACAGTGCAGCATGAGATGCTCAAATTTGTGGCCCTTGGTTTTATCTACGGTCAAGATACTCTCGCCTATGGTCGTTTACGTACGATATCAATCTCAGTCAACTCATTTCCATTATTAGTATTACCTTACCTGTTTTAGTGTAGTGGAAATAAGCACGGCAATGAAGTACATTAGTGTATCACTTTGAAGAAATGCAGTGTGACTCAGCATTACCTCCCAAGCATATAATGACATGGCCTGGTGTCCAAATCAACCGCTTCCACTTTGCCTAAAAAGGCACGGGAGTGAATGATTCTTCACTTTAATCATTCCACGCATTAGGAATCTTCTTTACCATCAATATATTCAGTCTCCAACCAATTGCAGGCTATAACTGAACATATATTGAAATCAAAAGTAACTAGTGGACCTAATCAGGGGCAGCACGTAAAACAAAGAAATTATTAAAGAATCGTGGACTTTTCAGCGAGGATCTTAATGTCCGCCAGAATATGGAACTAGTGCTTAAAAGACACTAAAATCAAATGCTTCATGATAAATCACATTTCTTATCAGTACATGAGGACCTAATACTTTGTCTAATTCTTCACCCAATTTGACAAGCTAAAAGCTCAGGTGGCTCGTGAACAACCACAAATTACATCTGAAAAAAGCTTTCTCGTCTAATCACACTTTAAAGCTTTTAAATACACCACTAATATAAGCTTGAAAAAAAGATAGCTCCCCTAATATATCTTTTAATCACTGGGGTCGCGTTTGGAGGGAAGAGAGATAGAAATACAGAACATGGAGAAGTGAAGATAAAAATATAAATAATAAATATGTATAGGGATATTATTGAAAAAAATATTAAATTTCTATCTTCACTGCCCCATTTTTTGAACTATAAAAATCTTGGATTTTTTTGTTCCAGACAAAAATAATTTTTTCTTCTTATCTCTACCATCAAACACCTTTTTTCAATGTCTTTGTATTTTTATTCCTGTATCACTAATCAAATGTTATCTAGACGATCTTGGAACTGATTCTCTATTTGAACCATCTCATAGAATGTGAAGAGCCACAGACTAAAGATTAACTCATCTTGCCCATATCATGCCTAATAAGAAGATGCACATCACCTGCATACTTACTGAAATTTTCCGTCTAACTATACCCAAATTACCAAACATGTAATCAGAAAATCATAATATACAAGCAGGTCAAGCTTCATAAGTCAACTTCACTATGATATGAACTAGTCTCTTCATAGAGATTCCACATCCACTTACTAAAGACAAATCTAAGTGCTCCCAGAATATTCACATAAACCATTTGTGAAGCAATCCAATGTCACTGAATAAAGAACTCTAAACCCTGCATCATATGCAAAGTTCATTGATACTGCATTCACAAAATAGTACCATATGGTGCAACCTGGCAGCCATGGAGAGTGCCTCCGAGCAAATTATGCTCCTGTGGTTCAGACTCATACGAGGAGATCTCATGCAATGGAGCGCGCACAACCATGTTTCCACTTGTAATTGAATTGAAAATCATTGGCACTCCCTCATATGGCGATTTCCAGTCATATTCCTGTTTAACCTCGCTAGACAATTTCTGATTCTGCTGTGGATTGGCAACCTTCACTGAGCGATCAGGAGAAGAAGAATTAGTTATGTTACTTTCTGATGAAGGAGAATTTGTTTCTGGCAGATTGACCATGGTGATATCATGGATACTTGATCTCCTCTTATCCTTCCCTCCTGTAAGCTGCCTAATGAAGTACTTCTGAGCATGACTTGCAACCTGAGTGGGTGTCCTTGTGGTCACAGAGTTCCTAGAGATGTTTCTCCAATCCCCTTTACCATACTTCTTAAGACCGAGCAGAAATTGCCTGTGGTGGTGTCATTAACAAATAAGTTCACATTAAAATAGGTAAAGAGCAATAAGCCTTGTGCCTGAGGCAAATATGCAGATGCAAGGAACCAAAAGGAAAAGCATTTGTCATGGCAAAATCATACATCAATCAATTAGAACCAGATTTATAAACACTCAACTAACAAGATAAATGAACTACCAAAAGCTTAAATCGTACAAAGAAACATCTCAATTTCAGACTTGTTTAACATCCTAGTTAAGCAATTATTGTTCCAACATTATTTGAAAGACACATAAATTGGAACATTGATCTAAATAGGGAAACTCCCAAAGCTATAATATACAGTGAAGGAAACATAAATAGGTTATGATATGCAATTAATTACCTGTGCTCTTCTTCAGTCCATGGCACTCCTTTCTTTCTTTCATGCTCAGATGGCCTAGTGAAAGCACCCCTTTTCCCACCAATACTACAAAACTGCTTGAACCCATCAACGCCTTGATTGTTAACCCAGTCCAATGTGAAAGAACTGGTACTATTATACCCAGGATCTGGGATCAGGCCTGCTTCAATGACACACACATCTTCTTCAAGTTCTCTGTACTGTTTGATCACATCACCCACAGTTTTGCCTGGAATCATGGCTGCCACCCTCATCCACCGGTCCGGGTGTCCTTATCATACAAAGCCAAAGCATTCTCAAAGAGCTTGTTCTCTTGTGGAGTCCATTTGGCTCCCTTGCTTTCCTGGAACAACCAATTGGAGTTTTGGAGATAGGAGGCTGGAGAGAGAACTTCAATTCCCCAATTCATTGTTCTTGATAACAATTTCACATAGCAGGCATGTCAAGATATTATTACAAGATGTCAAACACACACAAACTCTCTCTCTCGCTCTCTCTCTCTCTCTCTCTCTCTACAAAGAGGGATCAGAGATGAGAGTTAGAGAGGAAATGCAGAGGGATTTATGCTTATTATGGCCAAAGAATCATGTAATCAAGAAGCATTTGTAAGGAATCTGCTGCTCAATTTAGGTGCCACAAACATGAGGAATATAGAAAAAGGCTTTATTTCCAATACACAAGGAAATTTCCAAATGCAGAACTTGATGGGGAAAAGCAGAGGCCCTCAATAAAAAAAACTACCATTCAGATCTAAGAGAAGAAGCAATGATCACCATAATAGCCAGGAGAGGACATAGAGGTAACGAAAAGCAAAACCCATATCAAAATTTGGACTTTAGAGCCCAACAATGTGCAGAATCCCCCACAGTCCAAACCCTGAAGCTTATTGAGTATATATATATATATATATATATATATATATATATATATATATATATATATATATATATATATATAGATATAATGGGATCCATTCACCCAAGGAATAACATTTGGTATACTTACTCTATTTAATAATATTTTTTTGGATTTAAAATCTCATTAATTCAACCATTGAATTTAAAGTTTTTACTAAATAGATTAAGTATATAAAATTTCATATAATTTAAAAATAATTTGATACTTTATCATTTTATTTTAACAGATAGTATTGTTGTCCAATTTTTATGAAATTTAGTATGCTTGGTCAATAACATAATGTAACAAAAATTAATAGTCAGATTGATTAAATTCAATGTGCATAAAGAGTTATTCAATAAAGTAAGTGTACAAGAATTATTTGGGAAGTAATCAATATATAGATATATATATTAAGCGGGGAATTGGGAAAAAGTGAGAAGGTATCAACTTTAATAAGAAGAATCGAGGTAGAAGGGTTGTTAAGAGGAGTTATGTTATTTTAACACCCAGTTTGGTGTCCTAGTATAGCCACCATATACAACTGGAGAGGGTGCATATGTGGGGTTAAAATTTCGATCTACCATAGTTAAGCTTAGAAAGAAAAATCTTGCCCCCTCCAAATTGGTTTCCCTCCTTCCCCGCACTCGTTCCCCATCCCCTCTTCCCCCTACTCCACTATCCTCCCTCACTTCATCAAACTCAAAGGCAGCTCACATCCTCTGCTACCTCCAGCCCAAACACCTCTCTATTATTCGTTGGAGAAGCCCCACCACGATTCCACCTTCCTTGGCATTCCACCCTCCTTGGCATTGTAGAACCGCCAATCTTCCCCCACCACGACTCGAACCTTTCTCGACATCCCACCCCTAGATCCGCTTGCCCCACAACCAAATCCCCCAATTCCTTGTTCTAACCCCTCTGATTCACTTTACCCTCTCCATTCTTTGTTTCGTTCCACTCAACCCTCTCAAACCCGCTTACCCTCACCCTCGCCCCACCCTCTCAAACCCTTTTATAGCAATCACTTGAATCCATTTGCCCTCAAGCTCATTCTTCCTCTAAAATCCGTTTTCAAGGTCAAGCTCATTGTCAAACCCGCACTCGCTCTCAAGCTTGCTGAAAACCCATGTTCCCCCTATAGCTCTAGCATCTCTTCTTTGAACCCATTCTCTAAGGTCTCTGAAGAGCGGTCAAGCTTGAGCTCTCGATCTCCCTTTCTCAAGCTCCATTGTCCATTGCTCAAGTTTATGTGTGTGTGTTGGGGGGTGTTAGGGTGGGTACCAGATTTGTTGGGGTTACCTATTTATTTTAATTTAACCTTGTTTTGGATCAACATTTTGTTGGGTTAGAAAGTTGTAACAACTATCTTTGTGTTTCCTGCATGTTGAATTACAATTTTCTCAATGGTTTCCTAGATTTGTGAATGAACAGCAACTAGCTTTATTTTTAAAAGATAAATTAATTTATTGAATTGGAATATATGTTGTGATTGGGTAGTATCCATGTCTTTTTAGTTATGCTAGGTCTTTATTATGAATTTTAATTCTTGTTCTTTTGGTTTTGGTCTTCTCTCTGTTATTGAGTTTGTATTTCCCAAAATGTTGGTTCATTTCATTTTGATTTTATTTGTTATATAATTTGTCACTCTTGCAAGGGAAATAGATCCATACATTGTCCTTCTTCTTTGCATAGAATATGCTGAGCAAAAAGTTGAGCATTGCTTTATATCATGCTAAGCAGCCGGTTAAGCTTAAGGGAGGATCTTGTGCTACTACATATATATTAGCTATCACAAATTATATTGGCTCAACAAAAGCTTGTAGATGCTAAGATTATTATTGATGCTGCTATACACCAAAGCGGAAAATGGGATCAAAGAGATTTGCTGAGAACAAAAGCTAAACTCCGGATTGCGTAGGGAAGATTAAAGAGTGCATTGGAGACATATACTCTCCTCGTTTCTATTCTTCAAGTCCAAAACAAAAGTTTAGGCATTGCAAATAAGGTTATGAAGGTATGGTACATCGATACATATATGCAGAATATATTATTTTGATTCTTTAATAACTCATATTATCAACTTGAAAGGGAGTTTAGAACCTTCACTTTAACATATGTAGAATAATGTATTACTTATTCGAGTTCTCTATTGAATAGAGTAAGGGAAACCAATACACAGCCTTATCAAGTGGTGGGATGCTGAAGTTTGTTTTGCAATGTCTAAGGCTATTAATCCTTATTCTTCTAGATGGCACTCCAGGTGTATTGCTTTTCTTCTTCGGCTCTTTAACTTGGCATTCAATCTTTATATATGTTCAGCTTTCTTCTTGTCATTAATATATTTGTAGATCTACATTGTCAATTCCTGATAAGTGGCCAACACTTTGCACAAATCTGATGGTGTAAATTATAGGGTTAGAATTTTGATTATACTAATAGTGAATGAACTAGTATTCTTTTTTATTTGGTTCATGTCAACGAAAGGAAAGATTTATTGCTGTAACTTGTACTATCTTAACAAAATCTACAATATATTTGGTTATAGATAATTTTGTTAGTCACACCCCACAACATAAATGGAATCAAAATTTTATAGAAGCTTAAGTGCTTAACATGTTTTTTCATTTCAAAGTTGAAACTACCTTGTAGGTCCTTCAGTAACATCTTGTTAAGGTAGTTACTCACATTCTTGATGTAGCAAAACACTTATTAGTATTGTGCTTGACAAGTTTAGTTTTCAAAACCAGAGGTCTACATCAAGAAGCATTGAAATCATTAGACATTGAGCCAAACCATGTGCCAAGTTTGATATCCACGGCATGTGTACCATGCATCTTGGTGGCCAATCATCTTCAATTGTTAGAAGCCTTCTCACTGATGTGCTAAGGTTTGACAGAACAAACCCATACAATCTAGGACTGCTCTACAAAGCTCATTTGGGATATGAGCACTTGAAGTTGTTGAGTGCTTTGAGGCAGCCTTCCTTGAATAATCTTCTCCCATTAAACTCTTCAGATAGCTAATTTCAGGACACACTTTCTTTTCTTTTTTTTTACTTTTTTTGTGGGGTTCAAGACATGTTATATTTAGTTATAGGTCTACTTGTAAATTTCAGGTTTTTAACTATGTTTATGAAAGCTGAAATGGGAAAAGGAGAACAGTTATGTAGAAATGGTATTTATTTGAACCTGCAATCTCAGGATTAAAGTTAGCAATTTTTAAGTTACCTTTTTAAGTGATTTCATTTTGTTGTCTCTTTTAACCTATACTTTCTGCAATACAAGGCTTTCGAAGCTCATTGCATGCATATTCTTGTTCTGTGATTGAACACCATTTGATGGTAGTTTTGTCTTTTAACACATGCTTTTGTCAATTGTTGAAAATTCTATTGTGTTGCTATTCATTCTTTGAATTGATAACTCTAAGGCATTGTATCTAGAAAGTATCAAGTTAGTTTCTTATTGTGACAACAACGAAATTATTAGGAATATTTTTCATTTTTTATTTTTTGCTTTTTTTTGGTTTTCTACTTTCTTATGACATTTTTTAATCCTTAAAGGTATTTATTACCTTTTTTTATTTTCATGCAGCTTCAAATGTTGTGACCAATGAGTTAGATTGTGGATCTTTATTTGTATGTACCTTGCAATTCATTATTCTTGTAGTTGGAAATCTAACATATAATCAACTTTGTCTTGTTGACTTTGTAAGGCAAGGATAAGTTAATAGATATGCTAACATATGCTGAAGTTCAAGAGGCAATTAAAAGGAGAGTAGAACTGAAGGCCATAACTTATGGGCAAGAGATGATTATAAATGCGAAGGAGCATCAAGCTGAGCCAATGTAAAAAATAATTCCAACTTTGGATGCTGAATTGTACAGTGATTGGATCATGCCATTGATGAAGAAGGTTTAAGTTGAATTTATTGAGGATGTTAGGCTAAACATAATACTATTAGCCCTTAGGGTTCATAGATGTGTAATTTTTGAATTTGTTAGCTCTATGATTACCTTATTGAAGATTGTTTATTTGATGGCACAATATTGATTACTGTTATTTAAGATAGGTTGTAATGAATGGTACAAGAAAATCTTGAGTTACCTATTATAAATTTGTCAATTATGCAATCAAATATACCATTGCTTTTTTTTATGTAGATATAATATATGAAATATTGATGAAAATTTACTTTACTTTTGGTTAGCAAATCTTTGGAGGAATTGAAGTTGAAGCTTCCAATCCCATATGTCTTACTCAGCCTATTAAAAGGCTTCCATAGTCTCTTGAATTTTTTTTTATGCCAATTCCCACAAATAAATATATGACAACAGGGCTAAATTGATTAGAATGTACATTGAAATTGAGCTGTATTCTACCATTATACTCTGTAGCCCTTTTTTGGACCAATATTAACAAATAAGAATGACACTAGTGCTAAAATAACTAGAATTTCCCTTGAATTGGACTGCTCACAATTGGTAATTTGGCACGTACATGGTAATTCATTGTGAGAACATGGTAATTATATGAAAAAGCTAGTAATTAAGTAGATCTCTTCCAAAAAACTTTTCCTAATCCCATAAGTCTTACTTAACTTAATTAAAGTATTCCATAGCCTATATCCCTTTTTTGGACCAATAACAACAAATAAAAATGACACTAGTGCTAAAATAATTAGAATTCCCCTTGAATTAGATGTTCATTGCTAATAATTTGGTAGTATCCTGGTAATTCATTCTGAAAATGTTGGTAATTCTGAAAAGCTAGTAATCATGTAAGTCTCTTGAAAATTTTATTCCAATCCCATAAATCATACTCAACTTAATTAAAGTCTTCCATAGCCTATAGCCCATTTTTGGATCAATACCAATTGATAAAAATGACACTTGCTAGTAAATTGGCATAATATGCTTCTAATTCATTTACAAGACATTGGTGATTCTGAAAAAACTAGTAATCATGCAGGTCTCTTCAAAAACATATTTTTCCAATCTCATAGTCGTACTCTACTTAATTAAAGTCTTCCATAGTATGTAGCCCTTTTTGGACTAGTACTAAGATAAAAATGACATTAGTGTTAAAATGATTAGAATTCTCCTTGAATTGGATTGCCTATTGCTGGTAATTTGGCACAATATGCTGGTAATTTGTTTGAATTAAGCTGGTAATTATATGAAAAAGCTAGTAATTTTGCAGCTCTTTAATTTTTGTTTCCTCCACTCCTATAAGGCTTACTCAACTTAATTAAAGGCTTTCTTAGTATGTAGCCTTTTTTAGGACCAATGCCAACAAATACAAATGACACTAGTACTAAAATCATTAGAATTCCCTTTGAATTGGACTGTTAGAAGCTAGTAATTTAGCATGCATTATCTGGTACCTCTTTTCAAAGGTGCTGGTAATTATTGGAAAATGCTAGTAATCTTGCAGATCTCTTCAATTTTTTTTTCCCACTTCCATAAGTCTTACTCAACTTAATTATAGACTTCTTTAGCCCCTGTACTCTTTTTAGGACCAATACCAACAAATACAAATGACACTTGTGCTAAAATGATTAAAATTCCCCTTGAATTGGACTATAGATGCTGGTAATTTGGCATTCTTCATTGGTAACTTGTTTTGAAGGCGCTGTTAATTTTTAAAAACACTAGTAATCCTCCAGGTTTTTTCAAGAAAAATTTCTCACTCTCATAACTCTTCCAAAGTCCCTAGCTCTATTTTTTGAACCAAGCCTATTTTCCAATCCTCTTGAACAGTTTCATTTTGCTTTAATTTCCAATTCAAAAATAGTTTAAGGAAACAAAACCATGACTTGGTAATTCCTATATAGCATAACATATAATTTTTTAAAGTTTAATAAACACCACTTGTATGTATATATGCACACACACATAATTAATATCAACTTAAAAGACTTATCCATTTGCCATCTAGATTGTAAACGAGAGTATAGGTTGTAAAAAAATTCAAAAAACTAACTATAAACACAAAAGAATTTAACTTTAATACCTTCACTGTACATAAAAAAAAATTATGTTATATCAGTTTTAGCTTCCTACACTTTGTTTGATATTACGAATTAATAATGAAGATATATATTACTTAAATATACTTGTCTAATAATATTGAAACTGTTTGTGGCTTTGTGCCTAGTTATGATAATCTTGGGTTTCCTGGTGCACCTTTCAACTCAATTTGTGATCTCCACAAACATGTCATGTTAATTAATTTAACAAATAAATACTATTTGAGAATGACCCCAAAACAATAGAACAATCATTTTGAGCCAACAAGAAGAAAGAATAATTCACGAGCAAATCAAAAGTAACATTAAATCATATAACATAAAAGTAAAATCATGTCCCCTTAGAAGAACTTTTGTTGTAGCCTTAGCAGATGCTTTTCTTTGTTCCAATCTAGCCAAAATGGCATCAATTTTTTAGCTTCATTAAGTACTTGACAACACCTAGCTAAGAACAATGCTCGCATAATACAAAACAAAATAAATAGAAAACAACTCATTTCTCCTTAGAAGGGGCTTTCTTTGCAACCTTAGTAGTTGCTTCTCAGTTTCAATCTCAGCTACAATGGCATCAATTTCAGCTTCCTCCAATTGATGCAGGCCATGTTCCTTAGCCATCACAGCAACTTCAATGTTCTTGCCTCTACTCTCAACGGCCTTATTCCATATGCCACCAAGGAAAAGTCATAAGTGAAGCATATTCATAGGGTCCAGCTCCAAATATATAATGATCATGCAACATGCATAGAGAGAATCATTAACCAAGCAAGGGACAATTAACCAAAAATGATCATGAAAACTTTTACATGTTAATATTATATATCAGAACAGGAACAAGTTGTTTAGAAAATCGGATTAAATATCTGAAATTTTTATGACAATCACACAATTGTTTAAATGAGTAAAACAATTGTAAATTGAGACTAAAGTGTGTTTACTTGCACAAATAGCAAAATAATGTGCCACATAATTTGCAAGAACATCTATCAATTAACCAATTTTGCGGTTTCTTGACCAAAAGCTTCCTTGTAGTTTTTCTCTAGGAACTCCTGGATAGAATTTGAGTTTCTACTAGTTGCATTAGCTTTCCAAGCTGAATAAGTATTAATATCCTTAGACTTTACAAGACAAACTTCAGCACCCGACTTTGATAAGGCTGTGTACAAGTTCACCAGGTCATGCCATATTTCCATTTCCAGACTTCTATCATGGTTTCCCTTACTCTGTTCAATAGAGACGGATAAGTAATACATTAGTCTGACATATGTTAAAGTGAAGGTTCTAAACTCCCTTTCAAGTTGATAATTTGAGTTATTAAAGAATCAAAATAATATATTTTGCATATATGTATCAATGTAGCATACCTTCGTAACCTTATTTGCAATCCCTAAACTTTTGTTTTGAACTTGAAGAACATCAAGGAGGAAAGTATATGTCTCCATTGCACTTTGTAATCTTCCCTACATGATTCAGAGTTTAGCTTTTGTTCTCAGCAACTCTCCTTGATCCCATTTTCCACTTTGATCTATAGCAGCATCAATAACAATTTCAACACCTATAAACTTCTTTTGAGCAATAAAATTTGATTAAGTAATATGTATGCAATAACACAAGATCCTCCCTCAAGCTTAACCAATTTCTTAGCATGATATAATGCAATAAGGCTCTAGCTTCCTAGGAGAAAAAGGTCCTTTAGCTAGTTTCATCATTTAATGAAGCAGTATCTCAAGTATATCAATGAAATCAAATATTGGGGTAAGACACTTTTTTTCTTACAAAAAGAAAAGGAAAAAAAATCACATAGTACACCCTAAAGATGGAAGCATAATTTAATTTCCTGGTAAAAAGGATCAGAATAAGAAAAATAAAAGATAAAAAATAGATAAAGGTCACTTTTTAATGTGAAGCACATTAACAATATGATGCAGCCTTTGTCCTATTTTATTTTCACATTAAGCACTTAGTAGTTAGTTGTACACATCACAGACATCACAAATGTTAAGTTCAAGAATCCTATAAGTTGATGCTCACCTGATTTGGTTAAATAACCACTTTCATGAATTGTTGATTCTGCTTCTTCAATGTTGCTATTATCTATCATTATATTGGTTTCATCACCACGGCATGAAGGATAGCCACTTGCTGTTGTTGAATAGTCCCTTGTTGCAAGGGACTCTGATGAATAGCTTATTTCATCTACCACTACTTGCTCCGAAACACATGCACTTGATCATCATCTTTCTAAGTCTCTCTCTAATGCTTAACTTCCTCTCACTTATCCAACTCTTAAATATTCTCATGCTACCACATTGCAATTGATATTTTACTAAATCATCATCAAACATAAAGAATAAGTGGTGTTGTTCGAAATGGTTTTAGATGAAATAGGAGTTCAAGTTTCTCATAGGAAAAGAAGATAAAAACAATAATGGAGATGAGAAATAAAAAGGGAGGGAGATGAAAAAAGAACAAGAGGAGCACTTTATATCCCAACAAGTCGTAAAACCATCTCATACTATAAAGTACATGGTAACACCATATTAAAGCAACATTAGAAAACCACCTAGCAATCTAGTTCATGAAAAAATAATAAATAATGTCTAACTAAAAAGATTGTGTGGTTCTGATTGTATAGAGCCAAGGGACATGATTAACTTAGATAACTTACCATCTTCACCACTTTTTATTTAACTAATCAATAATAGAATACATTAACTTGATTTTCTTCCTAAAATTCATTTATTACTTAGATTAGAATAACCAAAAGGCAAGACTTCTTTTCTTTTCTTTTTTCTTTTTTGCTTTTTCTTAAATAAGATTGAAAGGAATCACGTGGATAAATTGCTAGCTATATGAATCAAAATTCCAAGATAATTTTCAAAGTAGGAATTGGATTGGTCTTTAAAGGGAATAGAAAAACTAATTATCAAATATGCGAAAGAATATGAAGGATATAGGATGCTTCAATCTTTAAAACTAGGCAAAGGGTTTAGGTAGAGAGGTCTTCCTAAAGGAACAAGCATCATGTTCTCTAAAACCTACACCACATGTTCTTCTATCACATCATCCAATGGTTTTTAATTTCAGCTTTTTCCTTCAAAGTTTGAATTTTTATCACACACCCAGAATACAAAAACGAATGAAAAGAGTATAATTCTCAAGAAAATCACTAAGCAAATGAAACAAAAAAAAAGGAAAATACCCGTCAAAGAAACAAAGTGCAAGCGAGATTGAGCTTGGTGATCCTAGTAGTGCAATGCGGATGAAGGAGAAGGAGGACGGCAGCCATTGGTCGCGTAAGTGGGCTCAAACAATGGTCCTGGATATGTGGTAGTTGTATGAAAAAGAGAGAGAGGGAAGTGCATCATGGATAAAGAAGAGAGGAAGGAGGTTGCATCGTGGCCATGATGCGGCGATTGCGATGGTGGTGTTGTGGCTGATAAGAGTGAGTTGAGAGGTGAGAAGCATGGCATGAAAGTTTGAACGGAGGGGATGGGGTTTGAAATTTGGGGCAAGATTTTTCAGACCAAGGTTGACTATGGTGGATCAAAATTTTAAACCCCACATATGAGTCCTCTACAATGCTCTATGGTGTCTTAGTATAGACACCCCTCCGGGTGTTAAAATAGCATAACTCTTGTTAAGAGGCGGATGCAGAGGAAGTGATTAGAAATGTGTCAGCCATCGGTCCTGATCGCAGAAAGCGATCTATGGAATATGGGAGAGAGAGAGGTCAAAGGTGCTGAGTTGTGATTGGTGGAGAGGATGTTTGTGGGCACTTTAGTGTACAAGGAAGAAAAGGGTGAGAAAAAGACCGAAATAAAAAGGATATGTTCTTTCTACATATATTGTGTACATCACTTCTATCTTATCTATTATTGGATGAGGTATAGGCCTTGTTATCCACCATTAATGGAATATGAATCAACATGACATCTTATTCAATATATATATAGATAATATTTGTCAGGGTATTGGCTAAGACCATAATTATAGAACTTGGCTTGAAAATCAACTTGGCGTATTGGGTTAATGAGTTAGTTATTCAACCAATGGGTCATTGATTTAATTGGTTGATTTTTTTTTTTTTGTACTTCAGAAAATACATTGGTCGTAATAAGGTCTGAATCTAAGACCTCATGCATACTACATAAACCCCTAACAACTAAATGAATCCTAGTGACTTTTAATTGGTTGAATTTGACATAATTAAATAAATATATGAAAATATATTAAAATGGAAATAAATACAATGAAATGACATAAATAAATAGCAATTCAATACACTTTAGATATAAAATATATATCATATATTTCCATATCATAACACAATTGCATATATGGTCTGATGCTAAGGATCTGTGTTTGCCATCTTTAGTGTCACGACCCGATTTTAGAAACGAGATCGGCACGTGACATATTCCATTTCCACATAAGCCTAATGACCTGTTGACTGTTTTACAAGCATGCTCTGTTCATAAAAATCTATTTAAATCATAATTTCATTTTCTACAGATAAATCATCTACTCTTTTACACAAAAATAGTCAAAGTAGAAGTTTCACAAGCTGGTTTTAATATCGAAAATCATAATGCCAACAATATATGAATAAAGTCCATCTTTTACGAAACAGCCACGAGTGGTAATGTTATATATATGTACCAAAATAACATAATAATAATGATATGCATGAAGTACAAAATATGCTCTACGGTCTAGGACCTTGCCTGCAATGTACTAGAGCATTCTAACGAACAAGGATGCATGCTTCAGCCCAAGTGAAGCTTACCAGCTGAGACTCTACTATGGCTGAGAAGAAAAAGGCTAAGTAGAATCTTAGTCGTTGTTCTATCTATAAAAATAAAAGAAAGGAAAGGGTGAGTTTTGATACCAAAAAATAGTGAGCCTCACCTGAAACGCCTTTTCATGGGACATCAAGGAAATAGTGCATAGAAATCATAATGATAACAGTAAAACTCAAAGGTCATGCATAATTACATATACATACATATATATAAATTCAATCATCATTTCATTAAACCATAGAAAAATATTTTTTCCTCAAGTTACTTTTATGCTAGGAATCATATAAATTTATAGTGTCGTAACCTTAGAGAAACAGTAATCTCTACTGTGGTTATGCACAATGTTTGTGATGTAACAAAACTCTGAGTATATATCCGTCACATCTGGGCTTTATGTATCGCCATCCCAGCGTGACAATAAATTTTTTGGAGTCCCTAGCCCAGCCTACTTAGTACCAAGGTTAACAGATCAATTTCAGTCGTTAACTCGTTGGCTGTTTCTTTAGCTACTTTTTAAACTAGCTAAGTAAATCCATTTAAATCTGGAAACCCTTAAAAACCTTTTTATTCTCTATGAGCTTTGAATCCATCCGATTCTAACAATCTAACCTTAGCATAACTGTGGCTATGAAATCATATCCAAGGGATCATCCTTTGTAGACATTGTGATTTTTAAAGCCCAGAGATAGCCGTCAAGTGTTCCAAATCTCATGAAAATTCATGCTCTAAACCTTTTAATTAATCATCCAAACCATTGTTCAAACTATCAAGCTATTCATAACTAGAGAACTTAATATCATATTTTCAAAATAGCAAAGTTTTACAATCACAATTATATTCTCATCTCTAAACTACATATCTGGTTATAAAACTATATCATATGCATAAATTAATTCCAGAATCCATTGAAATAATCATAAAAGTCTCTAACAGTTACATATATCATCAATTCCACATAAAATCATTATAACAAACATTCCTATGAGTTTTATCAAAAATAAGTTTCATGCTTTAAAATCAGGTTCAAAACATACAAACCAACAGTAACCTCAACCTTCTTTGCAGAAATCTCTAAACTCAAGCAATAAATGATATCTTTATGAAAATAATTCTAATGCACAATATAGAGATCACGATGAACCCACTTACTTAGAGGGGTAGAATAGCTAGAATCAACACCAACAGCACACTAGGAAGTAGGAATGACATTGATATTTACTATACCAACCATAATATGCTAGATTAACCTCTAAAACATTTAACTAACTCAATCTTAACTCTAATAATGGTAGAAGAGCATCATGGCATGAAAACCATGAGAACACAAGGCCAAAACCCCAAGAGCATGAGAGATTGAAGGAATAAAGGAAGAAAAACCATTAGAATGGTATACCTTTAAGCTTAGAAGATGAAAAATCCAAGTTAAATTTGAAGAAATTGGAAGAAAGTGGAGTTTCTAAAGTGAAACAGGGATAGGATATGGTGTTTTCGTATTTGAGAAGGGGAAAAGTGTTGAGAGTGTTTTGGAACCCAAAATGGGTAACACTGTTGACCGTTGTAGTCTCACTAGAAAGTATAAAATCGTCCACTACCGTCTTACTATTCCCTGACCACTGGGCCTCCAGAATGGTCTTTCACTTATTTACATTTCTTAATTTTAAATAACTTCAAAACATAAATGTAAATAAGGAAATACCCTCTATTTGGATTCAAATAAAATATTAGAAAAATCAAAATCCCAACAAATCAAAATTCAAATTTTGGATTTTAGTTCAAATTCAGAAATTCTTACGATTTTATAAACTTGTAGGCTAAAAACAAAATGCTTAAAGGTTTCATAAAATTAATTAAAAATCACTCTTTAACTTACTTTTCTCTTGGGAACAATTAGCGAGTCGTTTGATCCCAAGAAATGGTTCTATCATATAGCCTTCCAAGGGCGTGTAGGGTCTAGATTTAGTGAAATTCAAGACCCGAACCAGATAAGGGTAATTGCCACTCTTCTTAGTTCGAAAAAATTTTCTAACCTTTTTATTTAAAACTAGGGTATTACATTTAGGATCCATAGCTTAGGTTGGACTAGCTACATGCCTGGTTCACTAGTTTACTAGTTGTATTAGCCAGTTCAAAAACATAGTTAAAAGCAAGGTTCTAAAATTGACTAGACATCGAACCGGGTAAGGGTTTAGAGATTCAGAGATTAGAGGTTCAACCGGTTCAATGGGTTCAACTGGATATAACGGGCATATAATAAACATATATTTATATAAATATATAAAAATACAAAATAAAATATATGTCATAAAATAAGTAAAAATTAAATTAGGCATCAACAAAATCCATAGAACATAACATAATTCATCTCTTAGTCAAAATAAACATTATCCATATAGATCAAATCTCTCAAGTTACTACTTCCCATATTAGAAAAGAAAAAAAAATTAGGAAATATAAGATTTTAAGCCTTTTTTTTAAAAAAAAAAACCCAAAATAAGACAATTTTGCAATTTTTTACCAAAAAAAAAAAATGGTTCAAACCGATTTTTGGGCCGTTTTGCCCTAAGCGGTTCTTGGGCGATTCTTTCTGGTGGTTTTGGGGTCTAACCCGGACCCAATAGGTCCGGTTGCCAAGTCTGACAAACCTGGTTCAATTTTCAAAGCAATGGTTAAAGTATGACGATTTCCACCGAGAGAATAGAAGTGTTAATTACATATAAGAGTATGTCAATTGATATACTCAAATTATACAATTCTAGCTAAATACAAACAAAATTGAAGTGGAATTGGTGTTTTGAATTGAATTTAGACTAAAGCTTTGAGTTGCACAACAAAACTAGCTACAACATTTTCTTCGAATTTCTTTCTTTTGTTTAGGAAAATATTATTTAAACTCATTATGTATAAACATAGTATATAAATGTGAATATCTAGTTACACATGTATTGAGATACAAAAGTGTTGAGCATATTCATGTTAGTAAGATGTTGTATTTGGTGTTGAGAAGTTATGTACAAAGTGTTGAGCATATTCATGTGGGATGTTGTATTTGGTGTTGAGAAGTTATGTACAAATAACCTTAATAACCTTAATGCGATATACATATATATATATTGTCATGCCAGTTGATAGCGCCTAATTCTATACATCCTTACTGTTGAAGACGACCTACTAGAGTGTCTTTGTCCTCTTTTTGAGGGTCGTAGTAGTGTGCATATGTGGCGTGTTCAGAGGCATCTGGCAAACCCAACTACATGCCGTATTCACTTTCTATCTGGGTGGAGTTTGACCCCTGAGGAGTCTCCATATTATCTCTCATATTGTAGTTCTTCTCCTTTCATGGGTGGTGGCCATAGGGGTAGCCACGACGGCGATGAGCTTCTGTCTAGCCTCGTGGTTTGCCCGTCCATGTAGAAGAGCACATCCAGTTCCTCCTGGGTATGGTGGGTGTAATAGGATGGCTTCCTCTAGACTTGTGGTGCTAAACATGGTGGGAGTTGCGGTTTGTCACATGAGGAGCTTCATGGAGATAGCCTTTTTCTTTTTTATAGGTTTTAGGGGTTATCATATGTTATTTGGCATGTTAGTAACGTTTGTTTTCATATTACTGTATTTGCCAAACCTTTGTTGGTTGGCCTCGCTACTTGTTACTTGTGTTATGTTTATGGAATGTCACTATGTTAAGTACAATGAGATACATACATACATATATACATATACATACATACATATATAATGTTTATGTTCATAGTCCATTGGGATATGAGATTGCTTGTGATGGATTTTTATTATATGTGGTTTGGTATCGATGGGTGTATGATTTGTTTATGTGTTCCATGCATGCAGCTCATGTTTTGTTTTTTAAGTTTTAAAAAAATTTACTGTATTTTCACTATAATTATTTCGAGTAAAACATGTAAAATTCTGAGATGAAATGTTGTGAAATGGCGGGCCCAAAAGGTAGAAGGAGTTGTGCAAAATAAATATATGAAAGCATAAAATAAATGACACCAAGAATTTACATGGTTCGACTTAAAGCCTGTCCACGGGCAAAGACGACAAACAAATATTTCACTATAGAAATATGATGGAGATACAAAAGGTGGACATACTCCACTCAACCCAAATCCCAAATACACCCAGAATACCTCATAGTATTCTTTCTCACTAGTGTATGCTCTCAACTCACAAAAGAGAAGAATTTATATGGAACAAATAATTCTACTTTATTAAAAATGAGCAGAGGATTTTATTTCTCCGTTGTTGATCTGATGCTTGAGGTGCTGCAAAACATTGCTCTATTTATAGAACTTCATATGCCAAAATTTTCAACTTCGTATACAAAATTTTCAAATTCAATACCAACCATCTTCATGCACCATTTATTGAAAATTTATCCACCCTATGTGCTCCACTGAAAGAGTCATCCCATGTGCTGCATCATTAGTTTTCAAAGAGAAGAAAACAAGCCACCAAATTAGAAAAATACAAGCCACTAAAACTCCAAACCATTATCTATTTAGAGACGCTTGATCTTTTTCTGTTTGGTTCTCAACAAGCACTTTCCATTTCTTGAAAGTATGGAACACATCATTCTTGTGTTTCAAAAAATAAACCCATACCTTCTTCGAGAAATCATCTAAACATCAATAGGTATCTAGCACTACCTTTTGATGAAACAGATACAAGGCCTCATAAGTCAAAGTGGATGTAATCCACTGTGCCGTTAGTCCTATGGATAGCAATGCTGAACTTGACTCTGGTCTGCTCCGTAGACACAGTGTTCACAAAAGTCAAGCTTCTCAATTTTGTGATCACCTAGCAAACCGAGCTTACTCAAAATTGATATTCTTGTTTCACTCATATGCCCTAAACGCATATGCCACAAATGAGTAGTATCTGAATTTGAATTAGATGAAGATGATACTGAGGTAACACCAATTTACTTCCTTAAAGTAAATAAAGGTTGTTGACCAACTTGCTATTAATCACAATAAGAGCAACTTTGAAGATTTTTAAAACTCCACCTTCGCAGAATACTTATAACCTTGAGAATCGAAGATGCCCAAGGATATAAGATTTTTCTTCAAGTCTGGTATGTACCAAACATCAGTCAATATTCTCACAACTCCATCATGCATCTTGAGTTGGATTGTTCCAATGCCAATGACCTTCCAGGGCATATCATTTCCCATACGGACAACGCCACCATCTATTGACCGAAAAGTTGTAAACCAATCCAGTTCAAACACATGTGGTAGGAGCAACCAGAATCAAGCATCCAAGTATCACCAATTGAACTGGTTAAATGCTGAGAACATTATTAGTACTTTCAGCAATACTATCACTTGAATCTTTGTCCTTTTTGCCTTTGAGTCTCGAACATTCTACTTTCCAGTGCCATTCCTTCTTGCAATATCGACACCTGCCTTTACGATTTCTAGAGTTTGATCTAGACTTTCCCTCCACTCAATCCAATCTCGTTGACCTCCTTCTGGTAACTAGGCCAGATGCAGTATCATCACAACTGCTAATATCACGCTCCATTTTGTCACGATTTAAAAGTGCAAATTTAACCTCATCAATTTTGAGGCTTTCATGACCATATATGAGTGTTTCACGAAAGTGCTTGTAGAAAGGAGGTAAGGAACAAAGCAACATCATTGCCTATTGCTCACTTGAAAATGTCTCATCCATATTTTTCACATTCTGTGATGAGTGATGTGAACTCGACTATATGAGATTGAATTGATGTCCCTTCTGCCATACGGAGCATGTACAGATGTTGCAAAACACCGAAACGGTTAGCCACCATCTTAGTTATATATAATAATTCCAATTTAGTCCACATCGATTCTGTTATTTCTCTGAAAGGATCTCCTGCAGCACATCATCTGTAATGCATAACTAAATAATAGAAAGAGCCTTTTGGTCACATCTTCCCATTCATAATCCTTCATTGTCTTGGGCTTCTTTTCCTTGCCAAAAAGTGCTATTTTTACATCTTGCACAAGAACAACCATCATACAAACCTTCCACATTCCAATATTAATGCCCCCATAACATGAATGTCAAATTTTGTAGTAGGCATTTTTTAAACAAATTAGTCTAGAACTCTATAAAAGCTCTGATACCAGTTTGTTGTAAAATAACGGCTCAAAAGGTAGAAACAAAGTGACGCAAAATAAATATGTGGAAGTATAAAATAAATGACACTAGGAATTTACGTGGTTCAACTAAAGCCTATGTCCACAGGCAAAACAACAAACAAATATTTCACTATGGAAATATGATAGAGATACAAAAGGTGAAGACACTCCATTTAACCAAAATCCAGATATACCCAGAATATCTAAGTATTTTTTCTAGGTGTATGCTCTCAACTCACAAAAGAGAAGAATTCATATGGAACAAATAATTCTACTCTAGAGGATTTTGTTTCTCCATTGTTGATCCGATGCTTGAGGTGCTCCAGAACATTGCTCTATTTATAGAGCTTCATATGCTAAAATTTTCAACTTCGTATACAAAATTTTCAATTTGGTGCCAACCACCTTCATGCACCGTTTGTTGAAAATTTATCCATCCCATGTGCTCCACCGAAAGAATCATCCCATGTGCTGCATCATTAGTTTTCAAAGAGAAGAAAACAAGCCACTAAATTTGACACAAAAGCATAGCAACTAATAGTTAGCCTTAATGTGACTTAGGCATATTAGGTTAAAAATTAGGGTTACAATCTCCTGTAAGAAATTGAACTAAGCTTACTACCTCTGACACCAACCTTCCAAGTGAACCGAAAGAAGTTCAAACCCATTCAAACTATTAAACCTTATGTTGTCTACCAAGAGGATGATGCTCGGGATAATAAGGACGAGGACAACATACTCGACCTTGGGTTTCCAACAACATAGACAAGATATATATTGTCTAGACCTACCTCATCAAAGATCCTGCTTCTATGTTCAGGCTCAAAAATCCAAAGTACCAAGGAACTAACTCCTTAAGCCTCTGCACAAGTTCCAGGTACTAACATCGACGCCAAAAACATTAGTTGTTGTCACCCTACAAGTTCTTGTGGTCATGCTCCAAAAGATATTGAGTATTATTGAAAACATCAATGATGGTGACCTCAAAACAACAATTGGTCGATGTGAGTTCCTTGGTGAGCAAAGCTATCTCTGACTTCTTTGCAGCTTTTTGCTTCAAATTTGAAGATCTTTACCCACACCATCTAGAAAGGTATCCTTGACATTGGTGACTTCGTGGCTCAACTTCAACAAACTTTGCAATCTTTGGCCAAGTTACGAGGAAGCCAAGAAGACGAGTAGGTCAATGCCAAGCTCGACAACTTTATTATTAAGGGCCATTCAAGGTCTGAGAAGATTGCCACTAAAATAGTTGTTCTTAGAGAAAAGGATGCATGAGCTAGTTGCCAACAAGAAGGTTGTCGACACCTTCATCCAAACTTGTGAAGTGCAAAAGAAGGTTGACAAAAAGTTCAATAAGCAAACTAGAGAAAGGAAAATCAAAGCTTAAAAGGCTCTTATCTTGCTACTATAGCAAAGGAAGCTAAGGTGTCAAGGGCAACCTGCGTTGGCAAGGTTTTAAATTCAGGCCGCATCACGTATCCGCAATATTGCTGCCGGTCGTAGCGCAATCGCATCGGACCATAATTGCAGTGTGATGCATTTTCACATAAATTGACCGCAACATAATTGCAACGCAACCACAACGGTTTACATCGGATTGCATCAAGGCCACAACAAGCCGTAATGGGGTCTTTTTCAATTTGTAGACACGTAAAAATTTCACACCACATTAGCTACAATACGCATTGCGATGGCCGCATTTCGCAGCCGCAACAACACCGCATCTGACCGCAATCGCAATTTAAAACACTGTGCATTGGTCAATAGGAAGCTCTGAAGGCTGCCATCAAATATTTGCTGAATGCTTGAATTTGCTCGCTGTGTTGAGCTTTTTGTTCTATCTATTTGAACTTGTTTTCTTTTATTTCCCAAAAGAAGGGTTTTTATTTTCTTTTATTTTTCCATGCCACAAAAGAAGGGCTTTTATTTCTCTTATTTTTGTCATGCATTGGAAGAGGGATTTTATGAAAAGCAACGTTTTTATAACAATTTGTCCGTGTAAAATTCCTATAAAAGGCTTGCTGTGAGGTGATGAATGAATCAGTTTACAAAAAAAATTCCCTTCCTGTAAAGTAAGTCTTGTGTGAGGGTGAAAAAAAATTATTATGTGGTAGTATGTGAGATCAAATATCCCGGTCAATTACCTACTTATATAATGATATCAACTTCTACTCATGATAACTATCAGATAAAAATGATATACTCATGATAAATTCTAATTCATCAAACCCGTTTTGTTTCATGAAAAACTATTTCTTACCTTAGTCTAGTGCTTGAAAAGAAAATACTTGTATGTGGTCAATGGCAGAAACCTTTTTCTATTTTGGCCATGAGGGAGAAGGAGGCGTCCAATGGTTCATTTGAGATTAGAATATCATTAAATATCTTTTATAACTTTAACATCTATGTAAGACAATAAAAGGTAAGTTATCTATTCGTCATGAGTTTCACAGTTGAGTAGGCTCTTGTCCCACCAAATTGTCAAACAAAATTTATAAAATAACCTTTTTTTTTTTTTGTTTGCCTTTCTTATTGTAGCATGACAGAGGAGGCATGTAATGGTTCACTTGAGAAATCCTACTAGATAACTTTCAGCCATTCTTGATATAGAAGATCATCTCATTTTTATTATAGCTGTAACACTTTAAGCCAGATCATGAAAGGTAAGATATCTATTCCTCATGATTTTCACAGTTGAGTAGAATGACTAACTTATGAACTGATCGGGAGAATTAACAAGGTCTTATTCCACCAAATTGTTAAACAAAATTTATAAAATTAACTGTGTATGTCACTAAAATTAATATACTTAGTGCATAAGCATTACAATCTTCACTGTGATGACCAATTATTTACAAAGATGGCCAATCTTCCTAATACAAACAATTTTGGGATACTCAAATCACTCAAAGATCAACCACATAATGATTATGAACAAATTAAAAGCATACACTAGCTGATTCCGACACATATGATTATGAACAACAACTCATTAAATAAAAAAATGTTTCCGTAAGAAAAACCGAAATGATGCTGGCTCCAATTTATACAACGTACGTGCTCGGAGAAATTCTCCCACATGATGCACAGAAAAACAAATGGGGTGATGCAAACTTATTAAATAACCATCCTCCTCTCTGCCATTTTCTGCTTTTGCCTGTCTTCTCTGTATCCTTCCCAAGCTTGCTTTCGAATTGGAAGGCCTTTCCCTTGTTTGTGCATAACTTAATTCATGGCTGAAAGTTTCAGCATTTTGGAAGATCTCTTGGAGGTGGTTTCAATGATTGTTTGGGACCTTTGCCATTGTCCACCAAAAAGGCCATCTTTAAGCCCCATGTTGTATGCACCTCGAAATGGCAGTGCAAGAACCAAATTCCTGTCAAATATATGGCAATAGAAAATATTATGAAGAGATATTGAATTTTGAATGATAGAATCCTATACACTCAGAAAATATCTAAGAGTTTGATCTATATACTGAGGTGTAAAATAAGTTTATGCCATCAATCAATAGAGTTTCAAGAAAATATCAAATCATAATGAGTATTTATCTACTATGATTTGACACATTTTACATTTTATCAGATATTAAACTCTTAATGATCTGATTGTTTAGACCCAAAAATATCTAAGAGTTTAATTTATATAATGATAATGTAAAATAAGTTTAAATTGTCAACCAATAGTGGTTAGTTATCTACTATGATTTGACACTTTTTAAAATTTTATCAAATAAAAGTATATATCAATTTTATATTATTAATGTATAGAAATTAACCTCAATATCTATGTGTCTATGAGATTTAAAAGTTTTTACCTGGATTATCTGCTCTGAATCTAATAGCAACCCACCCTCCAGTTGGCACTCCAATTGTGTTCCTCTCAACAGGATCCACAAGGTTAAAATTCTTTGGATCATTGCTGGGATCGTAGTTTCCTACTCCTCTCCCAACAGCATAGAAATTGAATCCATGAAGATGAACTGGATGACTCTCAGGGGCAATGAGCCCGGTATCCTGCAAAACAATCTGAACCGTGGAGTTGAACGGTAGCCTATAGACCTTGGTGCCATTTGTGGTCTGCAGATTTGATGGTGGATTCCCTGAGTAGTTGAAAACAATAGGAGGCTTTGCAGGGAAATCAGTGGTGAACACCCAGAGATGTTGAAGTAATAAGCTTGAAGTATGGCAGTGGTTGGCATAACAAATGTCACATTATTGATAGAAGCCACTACTCTGCTCCCATTCCCAGCTTTGCAAGATGGACATGGGTTAGTCCCCAATCCAACAGTGAAGAAAAATGAGTGATCAATTGTTAATGGGACCTGTGCTGGGTATTTTTTGGAATTAAGGCTTCTAAGAGAGTTGATGAAGGTGTTGGCAACTTGGGTTGCATTTTGTGGAGGAGGGGTGGTGAGAACTGTAGGGGTGCTGGCAAGAGTGCCAACATAGTGCAGTGTGGCTGTAGCAGTCAAGTTGTCCACAACTACTGGTGGAGCATCATTGAATGGAGAAGCTGCCACCATGTACTTGCCAGGTTCTTTGTCAGCAGTTAAAAGGGCATTGGCGGTTTGGCCAGGGGCTATTAAAATAGTGTCAATCTTGAAGGGCTTTACGTATGAGGCATCAACTTCAACCACAGTGAAGCTATGGCCAGCAATTTTGAAGAAGAGCTCCTCATTGAGTGCAGCATTGATAATTCTCAGTAGGTAGGTCTTGCCTCTTTTCACAGGAAGCTTATAGAGATCTACTTATGTAGTCAACCAAGAAGCAAAATAAGCACAATTAGTGGGCACTTAGTAATAAAAATATTACATATTAAGAGGGCTTTGAAGAGAAGAGAAAGAAGGATAAAATACCTTGTGCAGAACAATTGGCCACATACACTGACCCTGGAAGGCCATTAATGGTATGAGCATCCGAGATATTTGGTGCCAATCCTGAATTGAGAGCTTCATTAATAACAGCTTCAGTATCAGATTTCCACCATTCTCCTGCAATTTATCACCATGATGAATCTTTTATGCATTCTAGTCTTGTTGAGGACAAATGGACAATTAACACAATAATGAATTGGAAAATCTGAAGGGGATTCATATCATTTGAGTTCATAATTCACCTAATACCACAATCAATTCATGATCTGGTTTTGGGAAAGGATATGGCACACCACGCTTTGGCAAGATAACTATGGCACCATGGACAGTTGACCTTAGCCAGTTAACATGTGCATGCCAAAGAAGTGTTCCTCTTTGCCCTTTAACAGTGAAGTCGTACACATATGTTTGTCCTGTCTGGATTGGGCACTGTGTTATGTATGCTGGTCCATCAGCCCAACCAGTTCTCAGCTGCCTTACACCATGCCTGCCAAAATGGTAATCACTCCAATTAGCATCCAAGATTGTAATTTTTTAGATAAAATAACTTTATAATAAGGTTCATATAGCTTTGGTTTCTATGTACAATACTTTGCTACCTGAAGCAAATAAAATGAAGTGTTTGAAGCCTCACCAATGGATGGTAACATTGTTTGGGACCTTGTTAACGACTTTGACCACCACTCTATCACCTTCCCTGGCATAAAGAGTAGGTCCTGGGAACTTCCCATTAATGGTTACAATTGGTTTGCTTGAACATAACCTAGTGGTGTTCTTCAGGACTACCTGCGTGCACCCATTACCAAAAATCAAAATTCAGGCATGCCTGAGCCCTCTGGAACACTCACCTTGAGTATGGGGTGTGTGTGTGTGTGTATATGGTTGGAAGAAGTGACTAATTAACCATTTTATGTAGTGATTAGGAGGTCTACTTTTCATGTAACTATAATTTCAAAAATTGAAAACTATTTTCTGCTTTGAATATAAACAAAAAGTAGGACTGAATTTTGGAGAAAATTAAAGCTTCAAGACTAACAATTAAGATTACTCTACTGACACCAGCACACTGTCTCCACATACAAGTAGAAATATATGAGAACGTACTTCATTATACAAATGACAATGCTATAGTTTTCATTGAATTTATGCTTTAATTTCAGGGTAACTTATGACATAATATTAATTTAAATAGATAATGAGAACTTATATTGGAGAAATTGATGATAAAGTTGTAGTTATTGCCGCATGCCATTGAAATTTTTACAAACTATTTAATTTCGATGTGATTATTTTGTGACATGATAACCCTTTTGTTGGTCATATGTCGTAGCAATGTACCAAGAAATAATACAGCTGAACTCATTAGTAACTTTAACAGAAAATGGCAATCCCTTAAGCGGATCTAGCAGTTCTCACATCATTATTTCCAAGTACTAGAACTTTATACAGGGTTTAAAGTAAAAATCTAGTATGACTAAGATGGCTGGATAAATTAAAGCATTAATTGCATGCAGTTTGAGTGTATAGTGCACTGCTTTCTAAGCTCCCACAGTACTCTAAAATGCATGAAAATAATGCACACCCACAAAGCTAAGGACGAATGTTTTTACTTACATGGAAATGGTAGTGCCTCACTTTGCACTCGACCAAAGCTGGGACAATGCAAGCTATGAGAAGCAGAACTCTAACCCAATAATCCATTTTAACTTCACTCACTCACTTTCCTCCTTCCTATAGCTTCTATGCTAACTTGTCGTATATACCAACTTGTGTGCTTAAGTGACTGATGACCAACTCACACTTAAATAGGCTGAAACAGCAGGCACGTTGCTACACCTCATTGTGCTTACTTGGTAGGTGAGTTATGATTCTTGGAAACTAAGGCATGGCAAGTTGAAAACAGGAAAGAAAAAACCACGTTATCTCATGGTATCTTACATGTCACATAAAGTTGTGCACATAATGGTAATGCAAGTATCTTTTGGAGTTAAGTTGTTACCCTCCTTAATTAAACACATATTTGTCTCATAATTGTGCTAGTACTTGTTTGATGTAATTAGCTGATTGGTTGTACTCTGAGGTTTAAATATTTCTTTCTGTCCCCTACTAACTAAGCATTAATCTAGAAAGTTGTTAAACAATTAATGTACAGTACACTAGTTACTGTCACAAAAATTCATTCATCATTTTTAGGCTGACCGGCTGAAACAACCTTTCAACTGCAGCTGCACGCAATTAGCTGAGGTTAACATAAAATGACTTTGACCAACCCCCACCCCGGCCCCCCAACACACAACACAAAAAAAACAAAAACAAAAGGGGTTAACATTGATTTAATCTTTGTTGGTTCTGTATATATATACATTTGACACAAAAATCATTAAATTAACATAAGTGATAATCTCAAGCCTATTCTTATTCTTATTTCAACAAAAATTATTGATTAAGGGAAAGCAGCACGTCAAAATTTAGGGTGATGGCACAACTTCGGGCTCAGTAAGTGTGTACATATAGAAGTATTTACAGTTAAGCTACTAATAGAGAGAAGAAGGAATCAAATTCAAATTACAATAATGTATGACCCGATGTCAATTCTGGGTCAATCAATCTCAAGCCTAATCTCATTTTTTTTTATCTTGCAGACCTTTTCTATATTACACCATAAATAAATCTTCACCGTCAAGTTTTAATTCAATACATTAAAATTATTTTTATTTTGCTCATTTGTCATAACAAATTAACAATCACGTATACGCACAAAATTTTAATAATAAAGCAGAAAACAACGGTAGCTATATATCTGTTTGTTTATTTATTTTTTCATAATTTTTTCATCTTATTAAGATAAGAATATAATGAAATTAAATATTATTTTAAAATATAATATATTTATAAATTGAAAGTTAATAAATATCTAAAATAACTATATTTGAAAAATAAAAAGCATTTCCAACATAAACAATATTGGATAGTTAACATGAACTATTTTCTATTCTTTGTTTGGTTAAGTACTGTCCAATAGCACACATTGCATAACAATCTCCCATACATATGGGAAGAACGAGAGAAAGAAGATGACAGGCTCATTTTGATCATTTTTTTTTAGGTTCATTTTTATCCTTGACTTTATACATGCAATTCATTGCATAATCATGCTACCTGGCACGATAGATTTGTGGTGCCAATTTACGAATGACAATTTCCACCAATAAGGAAATAAACAAAAATTAAAACAAGGAAAGAGAAAAGGGGGATTAGATAAAATCAAGGGATAATAGTCAACCATTCACTTTCTCACTCTAACATGAAAATTAGTTGTTACATAAGGTATTTCTCTTCATTTTAATCCCTCAAATTAAGAAATTAATAATTTAAATTTTTAAATTTATAAAAAATAATTAAATTAGTCATTTTTATGATTCAAGTAGTTTGTTGGGCTAATCTTCATAAACATTAACAATACCTTAGGAACCAACTTAAATCACTTTTTACAATGAACTTTAATGACTAAATCTTTAATTTATTTATTTTAAAAATTAAAATGAAATACACTTAGAATCTCAAAAATCGAAATAAATTTTTACTCGAGAAGGAACGATAGCTATTTATAAGGCTTATATTGGCCAAGATCCTTAAGATAGCTTGTAGACATCCGAGAATGTCACAGCCACACTCTTTCCATGCTAATACTCTTCTCCACCAAGCCCCAATACACAACGTTAACAAGTATATGATTAGCTTAATTCCTCTTGATTTCAAAAGTAATTAATCTCAAACCCTATTATCATTTTTTTGCTCTTCAGCTTTCAGATAGAATTACATTCTCTTGAAAATTTCACATAATTTTATCATATATAAATTATTACTATATATTGATTAAGGAGGTTTAATTTGGATCCAACCAAGAAAAAACAAAAAAAAAATCTAATCAATGGGTGTAAGTAGATTTATTTTATTTTATTTTTTTGTTTGAAAGATCAGATTGATTTAATAACTTCACAACAATCCAAACCAAACCAATAATAAAATTGGTGTTTTGGTATGTGTAATCAGTTCATTTTTAGTTGAAACCAATCCAAACTAACTATATTTTTTTAATTTATCTCTAAACATTAAAAGTCTTATACTTGATTTTTTAGTAATAGAGTCATTTTTATTATCTTTGTTTACATTAATTGGCGGAACTTGAAAAAAAAATTAAGGGGGGCAAAGTATTTCATGTAAATTAGATAATGATAACTGAATTAAAATTAACTGTATATTATATATATATATATAACTTTTAGTAAATAAATAATACGATAATGCTAATATCTATTTGGATTAATTGTAAAATTAAATTATTTTAATAATAAAGTATATATAATCGATTTTTTATAATTAATTATTTGAAAATCAATTTTACGTTTGAATGTATTAACTTAAAAGTAATTTTAAAGTAGAGTGTTTTATTTAAATTGTATAAGAAAATTATTTTTATATAAAATTATTAAAAAAAGTGAAATAATTTTACAGATTTTATAATATTTTATATGGTTATTTTGACAAAAATATTTAAATTTAAAAAAATTTACTTATAATCAAAAGCTTTAAAAATATAGTTTTATTTATAGATGAACTTGACAGTGAATTATATTCCATCTTTCTTATTAATAATTTAATAACTTTTTACCTAAATATATAAAATTATTTCAATATAATTTTTATTGAAAAATAATTGTATTCCCAAACATAGATCTAATAATATAAAAAAAAATTAAGTATTCTTAAAAACTAAAACACAGCTTATAGTCAAGAAATTTTATTGTCACTATTCAACTCTTATAATTGATTATCTATTATAACAAAAAATATTTTCACTACAAAAGTATACTCAATTGTGATAAAATATTTTTTTATTTTTATTAAAAACAAATTAATGGGCTTTTAAATTGGAGAAAACCTTTAGATAAATCAATATCATTCATATAAAATAAAATATTAAAACTTGGCCTATTTATTAAATAAGATCATATACATATATATATATATATATATATATATGTATATGAGTTAAATCAAGTTACACCGATATAATACATCAATGTAATTTTAAATAAAGTTACACCACTTATAACTTTCAATGATATTATTTTTTTTATTGATTCAACCGTTGAATTATAATTACCTATCATAAAGATTATTTGTGTTAAATTTCATAAAATTTGAATATCAATAATAATGCAATCTTGTAGTTCTTTATATATATATATATAATTTTTGAAAAGTCTTGGAGGGCAATAGCCCTCCTTGCCCCTCTTAAGCTCCGCCATTGCTTACATTTATTTAAAGAATTTATCTATTTGCACTATTATTAACTATATCATAAATAGGTTTTACATTGTTGTTAATTGTTATAAGAACAAAAAAATAGAAAATAAAATTTCTTATTTTTTATTTTAACAAGGTGATCCAAACCAAATCAGGGTAATTATTTATTTTATGGTGTGTGGATTTAACATTGCTTCATATATTGCTTCAGGAAAATATTACGCCGTTGTGGTCTGTTAATGGCGATATTTGAACTGTCGGTGATGATTAGGGGAACCCCGCCATTGGCAAGGTTTCAACTCTGGCACGGACAAGACTACAACCCAAACCCCGCCATTGGCGGAGTTTCATCCTGAAGAGACTGAACAGCACCTACTTCGGATTGGACAACTCATGGAAACTTGCCATTGCCAAAATTTCACCAGTCAAAGGCTACACTGCGCCTCTGCTCCAAGGATTCTTTCGCCTGTGAATTTGGCCTAGCATGGGCAGTGTGATGGCAAGCACTCACAAACATTTGGTTGAACTCAGTGGCTATATATATATATATATATTTACGCTCTTGCTGGGGGGTTTGGGATTGAGAGGCAGCGACCAAGAGCAAGGTTGAAAGGGTAGAGATAGAGTTAAGATTTTTTTTTTTTTGTATTGGAGTGCCAAAAAAAGAGTTAATTTTTTTTTAAATTGAAAAGATGGTGAAACCCGATGAAACCATGGATTTTACAAAGCATATTTAAGAGGATATCCTTCATCACAATGTAAGTAATATATTATTTTAATTTAATTTTTTGTTTACATTTTTATGAAATTTAGTTACCATAAATTATTTAGGAAAATTGTTTTTTTATTCATCATAATAAAAAAATTTATACTATCCTTTGTTATAAAATAAATTAAAAAAACTTTAATTTAACGATCTTTATGATTTTATAACTATATAATCTGCTTGGTAATTTAGAAGTTATGGCAGGTTATTATTCTATATTAGCTTTTGGCATTATTATAAAATAAAACAAATAGACATATTTATTAGTTATTCTTATTATATTAGTTTGTACTGTAAAATACAAAAAATTGGCCTTCTAGAATGAAATAATTTAGGAATTTTTATTTTAAAATTTACTAAAAAGTTGTTTTATAGTAGTTATGAAACTATTTTTATTACAAAATTATTATTTTTTATTTCTAGCTTTCTAGAATTTAATAATATTTGTTACTAATAAATAAATTGTTTTAAATTTTAAAAATTATAATTTTTATATTAATTATTTGTATTATATTAGCTGTTGTTAGAAAATGCAAGAAACTGTTATTTAATAATGTTTATGATTTATAATTTCAAAATTTTGTGTTTTTACTACTAATTAAAAATGGTAATTTGTCGGTTTATATTACTAATTAATTTTTGGTTGTGTTTTTACTACAGTAAAACAATTTCTCGGTTTATAAACACGTGAAATTAGATTTATTCTTTATTTGTCATTGACACTATTATAAAATAAAATAAATCAGAACTTTTATTAGTCATTTTTATTATTAGTTATTATTATAAAATAAAAGAAACTAGCTTTCTAGCATTTGATAATTTACGAATTTTTATTTTGAAATTTACAATTTTTATTAGTAATGAATATACTATTTTTAATTTTAAAAATTTTAGTTTTATATTAATTATGCTTATTATATTAGCACTTGTTAGAAAATGCAAGAAATTGTCATTTAATAATCCTTACATTTTATAAGTTTAAAATTTTTTATTTTTATTACTAATTAATTTGTTTTTATTTTAAAGTTTAAAGTTTTACATTATTTGTTTTTATTATAATAGATCTTCTATTAACAATAAAAATTTGGAAATTAATAACTTTCATCATTTTTAATTTTAAAATTTCTAATTTTAATTTTAGTTATTTTTATTATAATTGTGTTATGATAAATTAGAAAAATTAAAATTAATAATCTGTAGGATTTTATTATTAAAATTTAAAGCTTTTAACACTAGAAATTGGATTTGGATTTAATTTTTATTTGTTATCATGTGAAATAGGAAATGAGATTGTTGCGGCCTCGTTTCATGGTCCTAGGTCCTCCAGAAATGAGATACGTGAATACTTGAGAGTTTCAGGCTTACTCTACTTTTTCGAATTGATCACACAGACATTAACTTAGTTTTGATTTACCTGGTCGAGGCTTGCGGCAGAAACACATACATTCCATTTTCCTTGTGGTGACTACAGTGACATTGGAAGATGTCGCCATGTTGCTTGCGATCCCCATTAACGGTAATGTTGTCACAGGAAAGACTGGCATAAAGTCTACGGAGTTGATGGACTTGTGCGAGTCCTTACTTGGTGGTCGGCCCCCAAAACAAGCACTGGAGGTGTTCTTAGCATGAGATGGCTAGATGCACATATGATGCAACTTGGCATTGATACCAATTGGAATATCCGGTGTCATGCTCGTGCCTATATATTGGCATTGATAGGCCATCGATTAATGCTTGACAAGAGCACATCAGAGGTGAAGTGCAAATACTTGCCATTGCTAGAGGATATAGAGAACTTGCAACACTACAGTTGGGGTTTAGCATGCTGCTTGCTTATCGAGGATTATGTCGTGCTTCGCGCAAGGGTGTTAGTGACATTTCTGGTTGTATGATATTATTGCAAGCGTGGGCATATTTTAGGATACCATTTTTGGCCCCTATACCAGTCAATCCAATCAGTTTTCCATTTGCAGCGAGGTAAAAATTGGATCTAATTTATTTTTGTTAAAATTGTGATAATTTTTTCTAATTAATATGATATGTAATAGATGGATTCGTCCAAACTTTCCACCAAACGGCTACAAAAAGACCATGGATGGCTAACAGGGTATAGATGGTTTGCAGTCTTGTAGGTATGGGCAAAATGTTCCTGACCAATTTGTTATTATGTTCCATTTAACGATGTTTGCAGGTGTCACTCCTTTATGTTATTCATGTTATTATGTATTGCAGTTTGTGTGGTGACCATATTTGGACCCCTTACTTGATGCTCTTGTTCAGAAGCCATTCGCAATGAGGCACCATTGTGGTCTTGTGTTGTTCCACTTATATGCTTTGAGATAGTTGAGTGGTATAGTGCTGACCGCGTAATACGGCAATTTGGCTTTGCTTGTTCCCATAGAACTTGAAAAGCTTGATGGTGTGCATAATAAAGATCTTCGAGGACGACGGGGACAATTGATTGGAGACATAAATGGCATCGAAGGGTCTCGATGTGGAATGCTCGATGGGAACGCCCTTGCAAGGAGAGCCTACTCAAGACTACAATGGCACTACTGATTACTAGTTATGGTATTCCTTTCTACCTTTTCCTAAAAGGTTGTCTCAAGAGTAGCAACAGCCACCCCTCAACCATCTTCCCCATTATCCCCCCCAATATTCCCCTTATACCACCATCATCGCAACCACCCCCACCACCCAAACCGCCTGCCCAACCGTTCCATTGGAATGACCAAGGAGGTGGATGGCTTTACCTTCTGCAACCTCCAAGAGCCTCACTTCTATCCAGCAACAGGCCACCCAGGTTTTAATTGTACTTGTTATGTGTGTGGTGTAGATTGCCCAGACCCAGGTGGCACCATCACGATGCTCTGTTGATACTCCTTTCTTTCAAGTTAGTTATAGATCAAGGCATATGGAGCCATCGCAACATTCTTGATACAAGAGTCTTCCATGGTGGGATTCCCGGGTACCTCCTTCACCGTTAGGTTTATCTTCACGACCCAACCCGGGCACATGACCGGCACGTGAGAAATCTCATCCCCACGTAAGCCTTGAGACCTGTAATGCTTTATATGCATGCTTTGTTCGTAAAAGAAATGTGAAAATAGAAAACTTCTCTTTTTCTACATACAAATCACCTAATTTTTGAAATACGAAATAATCAAAATCGTTTAAACAGTCAAATCTACAATTTTCATAATCTACCTCTAAAGTCTGAAGCCATAATATAATATGTGACAATAAATCGCTCGTTCTAAATTGTCCATGAAATTGGCATACAGAAGTTATTAAACACAAAACAACAATATACTGTTTTAATATGTGAGATGCAAAATGTGATCTAAGGTCCGGATCCTGCCCACTACTAGAGCACTCTAAACGAACCCAGAATACATGCCTCACCTCGAGTGAAGCTTACCATCTGACTCTTTGTTGTGGTTGAATAGAATTTGCAATCATGGTTCTATCTGTAAAAATAAGAGAAACAGAGGGGTGAGTTTTGATACCCAAAACTGAGTGAGTTAATTCTCACCTGAATCCTCTTCATGGGACATCCAAGAGCAATAAATAAAACAAATCATAATAATATTAAAAGTACTTGTAAATCTTATGCAAATACATGTCTCTATATAAATACATTCTCAAACCATCCTTTCATGATATCAATAAAAGCAATTCCTTTAATTCATTTTCATTCTGGAATCATATAAGCTTAAAACCATGAACTCTTTCATACTTTCTAGTGACTACTTTATCAATTCAGAAGTCATTTCATTAACTAACTTTCATACCTGGTATTAGATCAACTCATACTAATATAGCTTCTAGAGAAACGAATTCTGGGCACATCTGTTACGTCATCGCCGTCCCCAGTGTGTCAATTAATTCTCTGAAATCTCTGGTCACATCTGGGCGTTACGTATCGCCGTCCCCAGTGTGACCATAACGGGCACCTATATAGGTCCCTTCCCTGAATACTCTGCCGGCATACTTGGTACCAAGGTTAATGGATTTACTACCGTTAACATACAGCATGTTTCTCTATAGCTCCTGAAATTAACCTGAAACTTCTTAAAACCATTTTATTCTCTAAGAGCTCTGAATCTATATAACTCTAAAGTTTGACCTTAGCATAACTGGGACTATGAAACCATACTCTGATTTCAAGTCCAGAATATGTATCCGCCACTGCTCTGAGTCATCCAAAGATTCGAACGCTAAAATCCTTTTATGTCTAAATCTCTATATCATTTCTTACTAAAAGTAAACTTGTTATATTCTGAAAATTGAGTCCATTCGATTCTAAGGACCTTAGCATAGCTATGACGTGGAACCATGTCCAAGGAATCACCCTTTGTGGACATTGGGATTCCAAACCTCCAGAGTATGTAGCCGTCAACTGTTCTAAATCTCGTGGAACTCACGCTCTAAAACTCTTTTATGGATTATCAAAACATCATTCAATAATCAAAACTCTTTAAATCAAACTATTAACCTGTTAAACATAGTTCCAACCACATACTAGAAAAACTCAATATCATATTCTGAAATCATAAAGTCTAAACCATCATTTCAGTCCTTTTCTCTAAACCTCGTATCTAGGTATAAAACCATAGCATAAATATAAACCAGTTTCAGAATCCAGTAAAACAATCATAAAATCTTCTAATAGTTACACATATAATCAATTCTACATAGAATCAGTTCAACAACCATGGTCCCATGAGTTTCGTCTAAAACATGTTTCATGCTTTAAAACCAGGAGTTCTAGACATAGAATCTAGCGGTAAACTTCAAATCCTCATCCAGTAATTCTCTAAATCAAGCAGTAAATCATAGTTTTCATGAAAATAACTCTAATACATAACATAGAAGTCACAGATGTGAAGCCACTCACCTGGAGGGGTAGAATGCACGAAACAGGTACCAACAAGACACTTGAGAGTGGAACTGATAATAATATCTGACATAGAAGCAATAAAACTCTAAATCATCCTCTAGATACTCAAATCTAATTATAACTTTCATGAAGGAGCACCATGGCAAGAAAGCATGAAGAACACTAAAGCCAACCTCTAGAATCATGATAAATTGGGAGATAAGGAAGCAAGATCAACAACTATACATACCTTGAACTCTTAAAGGAAGAAAAATGGAGTTTAATTGAGAAAATGATGAAGAAATGGAGTGGGGAGGTGAGGATTTCGCATTTCTCCTGGGGGGTGTGGTGTGTCTGAATGATCTGGGCCCGAAATGGGGTTTTTATGTTCGCGTTCACGCCGGGCAGGTCATATGCCTGGGGTCCTCTGCCACTTTGGCACACCGACTTACTCTCTGTTTACCTCCTAGCGGTATCCAAAAGCTCCAGACACCGACTTTACCCTCTTAACCGCCTGGGCGGTCATAGGACCGCCTGGCTCCCCAAGCTCCAGGATGCTCCAATCCTGGTATGTATTGGACTTACTATCCTACTACTCACTTATTTACATTTATTAATTTTAAGTTAATCATTTGTTTTAGGGTTTAGGGTTAAACTTTAAAACATAAATATAAATAGGGAAATATCCCCTATTTGGATTCAAATAAAATATTAGAAAAATCAAAATCCTAACCAATCAAAATCTCATTTTCTGGTTTTAGTTCAAATTCGGAAAATCTTACGATTTTATAAACTTCCAAGCTAAAAATGAAGCACTTGAGGGTTTCATAAAATTCGTTAAAAATCCCTCTTCAACTCATTTTTCTCTAGGGAATAATTACCGGGACTTTTGGTCCCAAGAGTATAGCTCTATCATATAGCCCTCTAAGGGCGTGTAGGGTTCAGACTTAGCGAAATTTAGGACCCAAAATGACAGAAGGGTAACCAACACCCTTCTTAGTTTGAAAAAATTTTCTAACCTTTTTATTTAAAAGGGGTATTACATTATCAATCAGTTTGATTGGGATTTAGGCCAATCTTCTAGAAAGGCTGGTCAATCATCCACTCAGGGAGAGGTCGGTCAATCTTCTTCCTGGACACAACTTGATCTAAATGAGCAGCCTTTCCAACAAAATGTGTATGTACCTCAAATGGAGACACAAGCTTTCAGCTGGACATTTCCACGGGCAGGAACGCCGATTGATATGTACATGATCCCAGCATGCAATTTGAGGGTAGAGGATATCATGGAGATGTACAAGAGGTTGAGAGGGCGGGTGAGAGAGAAGGATGTGATGATGAAGATGAGGGTAGGGTGATCACGGTGAGGATGATATGGGAGATGGCGATGAAGGTGAGGGTGATCAGGGTGAGGGTGATGTGGGAGATAGGGATGAGGGTGAGGGTGAGAGTGATCAAGGTGAGGGTGATGCGGGAGATGGCGATGATCAAGGTGACCATGACAGGATTGATCTGAATAAAGAAACAGGAAAACAAAAGCAGAGCATGATAGGTAAGGCATTTGGAACGGTTGTATCGTGGCTGCTAAACTATATGAATATGGCAAGCAATTACGAGCTACTCCAAAATCCCCTGATAGATTCTCCCCAACCCCTTTTTGGCAAGTCAAGAACCCACGTCCGCACAGGCCATTTAATCAATCATAGTTGTGTATCTTTTTTCATTTGAAACTGAATTAGTATTTGTATTTAGTTAGTATGTTTATATTTGGTATTAATTAAGGTTTATATTTTTTTTATGTTGAAAAATAATAAAAATAAATAGAAGTAGATGAAAAGAAAAAACTTAATAACACAAGTACAACACATCAGTAATAAAATTAATACAACTACAACATATCATAATAAAAATAACACAAGCACAATACATTAGTAATAAAAGATAAAATAACCGACCTAAGATAATACAAATACAACACATCAATAATACGAGTATAACACATCAATTATAAAATTAACACAAGCACATCACTACGAACTAGGACCAGCGTATGGCAACGACGCGACTGTGTCCTCACCACAACAAAGGCCACAACGTCGTGGTCCTCGCATCTCATGAGAATCCATTTCATTCAAGTAACGAGTAGATTTAGGTCAACCTTTCACTGTGCACTTTAAGGCTGGGTTAGCACAAATCTTTGGACCTCTATCCGGAGCCATGAACTTTCGTGTCCCACCACCCCAAACTATGTCTGGTACACTTTGCAAATTTGTCTCGTCCTATAGACATCATCAACATATCGGTGCCAATCAAACCTCTCGCTATCACAACAAGCAATCACATGGCGACAAGGAAATCGATCTACCTGGAAATCGCCACAATCACAAAATCCGTGCCTGAAATCAACCTTGTATTCTTGTTTGCTAGACCTTTCTTTAACAAGGAAGGACTCATAATGTCTGTCGAAGGTAAGGATGTCCATGTTTCTGCTTGCTTGTTAGTTTTCTCGAAGTCGTGTAGTGATGAATTTCGAGAATTCATGACCAGTGCTTTGCCGGTAAATGCATCCGCCCTTTTGAGCAAACAACTCAGCTAGGCAGAAGTATGTTGCTCTAACAAGTGCTGTGATAGGTAAATTACGAGCACCCTTTAGAATAGAATTGATGCACTCGACTAGGTTGGTGGTCATATGCCCCCACCGATGTCCACATCAAATGCCTGAACCCATTTTTCTCGAGGAATTTCATCGAGCCAATCAATATAATTTGAGCCACTTCGTGCATCCTCATAGCGATAATTAAATTCACGTTAGTCCTTGAGTACCCTACAAAAGTTAATGTGTTTGATACGTTAATTATTGAATATCATTATCAAACCTTTATTTCAGACAAAAGTGGGAGGAAAATGTAAATTACCTATGCTCACTACAAGCCTGTGGAAGAATGGCACCTTGAATCTGCGCAAGAAATTGATGGCGATGAGCCTAATACAATACATATGGAATGCTCTCAGAGGCTCCCACTGACCATTGCTCCAAACTATTGCTGCTTTAATCGACTCATGATGATCATAAATAATTCCAACTCCATCACGGGTCACTACATGTCTATGATGAGTTGCATTTATGCACTCATTCTCGTCCTAACTCTGAACATTTTGCATTTGAATTGTACTCAATTGATGTTAAATTAGTGAATTTGCAATTTGTCCTCAATATGCATCATTAGTTAATTTCATAACTATAAACATTATTTTTGATGCATGATCATTTATTGGAAGTGCTTTGTGTTTTTAATCTCTTTGTGGGAGTATTGTTTGATAATAGGGACTTCCAGGTTAGTGCAAGAGAGAAGAAGAACTCAGAACACTGTTGAGGTTTTGATTCTGCTCACTGACTTCCAATTAGTATTTTCGTAATATCTGGAGCTAAAGATGTCCAATTGAGGTGATTTTGGTGGCGTTAGAAAGCTTATTCAAAGAGCTACAACTTCTATTTTTAGGCCGAAAAGCTAATTCGAACATTTTGGAGACCGCCCAGGCGATGAACAGAAGTGAAGTCACCGAAATTCACACGGAGACGCCAGGCGGTCATATGCAAGCAACCAGCGAGCGGACGCGAATTTTGCAAACTGGACCCGATTTTAGTAATTTTTTCTTTTAGGTTTCTGAAGACTCATATTCTATCATCAAACTCTCTCTCTCTCTCTCTCCACTCTCTCTCAGGTTTTGGGAGTTCTCAATCTTTGTTTTGGCTCCTTTGGGATTATAATTTCAGCTTCCTTTCAATAACAGTTGTGAAACTCCCCTATGGAGGAGTAATCTCTTTACCGTGTGCAAGGATAACTGAAGATTGAGATTGTTCTTGAGGTTTCCAATTTTAATTACAATTCATGGTTGGTTTTTCTTCCCTTTACTTTCTCTTTTGATATCAATTGCGAAGATTTTTGTAATTGTATTTTTAAGAGTTGTTTGATTGTGCATTCGTGCAAAATCTAGATACCATTGGAGTATTTGGTTGATTGATTTAATTACATCCAATTGGTTAGGGATTGAAATTAACTACGATAGGAATTAGGTTGCTGTAATTGGTAATCAAACTGGCATAGGTTCATAGAATCACGATCGTGAATTACTAGTTCATATATTAGCCAAACCCTTAGTGGAAGTGCAATTGTATAACTGCTAAGTAGAATTGCATCATTGTTGTGTGATAACATAACTAATGAAAGCAACCACCGCCGTGAATTAATCTTTTGAACCGATGATTGAACAATTCTTGATCTGAAGGACTCCTTGTATAGGTAATTTCCTCATATAATTTTCTCATTATAATTTCTTAATTTAATTTAGTTGCTACAATTTCCAAAACCCCCAAATCTCTTGAATCAATTAGAACACTTCCTTATGAGATGACCTGAGTTGTGCCCTCTACTACATTTTTGGTGCAACTTGACACTTTGTAAATTTTTAATTTGTTGCGGGCAACGACACTCGCACCAGTCTATGTAGATGGTCTAGGAAAAAATGTCATGCATCTAGTCTCACCCTCGACAATTGCAAAATCAATTGGCAATATATTCTGATTTCCATCTTGTGCCACTGCAATTAGAAGACTTCCTTTATATTTCCCATACAAATGTGTCCCATCTACCTGACAAGTGGTTTGCAGTGTTTAAATGCTTCAATGCAAGGACCAAAAGTCCAAAACACTCAGCAAATAGCCGAACATTTGGCACCAGATTATCTGAATTAGCACGGTAGGAATTAGCACGGTAGGCCTCTATAGCATCAAACATGACAATTGACCCAGGAACAGGAGCACATAGTGCTCCACACCATTATGGGAGCTCTCATATGAGTGCTCCCAATTACCAAAGGCTTTTTCAATTGCCTTTTGCTTTGCTGTCCATGCTTTTCAATACGTTGTCGTGTACCCATATCGAGACTTAACCTCTGAATCACAGTTTCACTTTAAGAGATGGAGATTGTATCATGGGCTCAATAAATTGTGCAATCGTGTCTGAATCCAACTTTGAGAGATCCTGAATTCCCTGAAGTGTCAAGTATGAGGTCCATTGTACTTCCTAATTTCCCATAAACCTTTATACTTCCTAAGACTAACTCTAAGAAGCCATCCGCAACCTCTCTCATGGTGTATGCATCTGCAATAAATTGTCTTTGGTTCTGCGCGCATACCTTATAGTCCACTGCATTGTCAATGCTATACCTCTTAATTGCTCTTATAGCATCCTCCCTACTATTAAACATCATTCCAACTTGAAATTCCCCATCAGTAATAGGTACACCTACAAGGTATTTATTATGAAATGTTTTATAAAAACAAAATAAAAATATATGTAATAGATGAAAAAATAAACTATAATTCTATATTTCAATAATAGAATACTCATTATTGCTAGTCAACTTTAATTAAAAAAAAAAATTCTACCTACTTTAGTAATATCATAATTAAGATTTAGTTATTGCTATTTATTTATTGTAATAAAAGATACTTTGAAATTTATATAATAAAGCAAGTAACAAATCAAAAATTTCAGAGTTAGTACCATATACCAATGTTTGTATACTCAGGAAACTAGGTGCATGCATAGCATCCAAATCCAAGATGCACATGAAAGACGCTCCTCATTCAGATGTTGCCTAGCCACATTGCTTTAGATGCCTTCACCATCTGCATCATTGTCTACTTCATCTTCCACACCATCTTCACCGCTTTCATAGTCGTCTTCATCAATTTCTTCCAATTCTACTAAATCTCTTCCAAGAAATAGGCTCCACTCGGGTTCTTCATTTCGAGCAACTTCTTCAAAATCAACATATAGCTCAATGGGAGAAGAAAAATTTGTATGATACCGCCGATGTGTCATGAATATCTATTACATGCTATCGTTGTTATTTATTGGAGTTGCTTGATATTGTACGAAGCCGCCAAAGATGGAGACTGGACACCTATAACTTAATGCAGACGCCTTTGGAGTGCCAGGATCTATGGACTAACATAGTCCATCCACTAGCTCCATATAAGACATTGTGTATGGAATAGAAAAACATGCTGGATTTTGACATGTAAATGTCACACCCACCTGTGTTTCTAAGAACATCACCATTGAAATATACTATTATATTTGCTATATCACTCATTTTTTCTCTCTATTCTTGGTACAACCATAATACTTTTTTTCCTCACACTCACAGTTATAGAAAGAAAAAACTTGAGTCTCACTACACTTTCTCACTCAATAAGATTGCCATGGTAGTAGAATGAACTATTTTTTCAGTCACAAAACTTGTGTTTTCGGTTTTGAAGTTGCACCCATTTATATAGAGCTCTCAACGAGCCGTTGGGGTAGATGGGTTAAAAAATAATTTTTAATTGATAAAATCTCACCATTGGCGGCTTTTGTATTAAATAATTATTTTTTTTGAAATTCTAGTCGCTTTAATTTAAAAAAAATTAATATTTTATTAATGAAACCTCGCTATTTCATTTAAAAAAATATATTATATTGTCGAAATGTTGCCATTGGCGACTTTTGAAATTAAAAAAATAATATTTTAAAAATGAAATCTCGCCATTTGTGAGATTTCGTTTAAAAAAAATTATATTTTATTATATGATTGATATATTGCAGGTTTGGTTTTAAAAAAATTTATAATATTTCTTTTATGAAATCCCACTATTGGCGAGATTTTATACCCCATAATCACGTAATTGTCCCATCTAATCCATTTCATGGCAAAATTTTCCTCTCCACACAATATTGAAGAAAAAGACCCACCAAATCATCCCAATCTTTTGGATTAGTTTGATTTGGTTTGTTGAAAAAAAAAATCAAATCAAACCAATCCAATTAAATTTCATTGGTTCAAATGATCTTCCACGTAAATCTTATTCTAACTAAACTGTTTACAACCCTAATCAATAGTATAAACTAACATCTGATAATGTCATGTAAAATTTTCAATTGAGATGATTCATTTTATTTTGGACTAAGTACAGAATACACCATAAATCTTCATCGTTAAGCCTTATTAATTCAATAATTAAAATTACTTTCTCATTTCTTTAATTTGTCATAACAATCATGTGTATACACAAAAATTCAATAATAATAAACATGTTATAATATATGAATACGCTGTAATTTATTTACAATATGTATTTCAAAATTGACCTTTCTGTGTTAATCAATGTATTTATGCGCACCTGAACAAAGATTACAAAAGTTACCAGTTTCAATGAGGCTTTCTTAAAGTTGTTCATATGTTGTCAAACTCATGCAATTAATTAGACGTTTAACCTTAATCATTGGGCTATTAATGATCGATAAGCATGATGATTAAGGTGTTCTTCATTATGCTGATTATCTTTGTCTACACATATATACTGAAAAAAAAAATGTTCCATGAAATGAAACATTTAGCATAACAATGGGAACTGGGAAATGGTTAATAAATCCGATGCTTAGATCGCAAAATAAAGTGTGGTTGCGAAATGGCTTTCAGGTCATGTATCAGATAGGAGCTCATAGCCTTTTAAATGATGTACATCATGATTTATTTGACAACTAAGATCAAAACAAGTTTTGGTTAAGTTTCAACTCTTTTACCCCTCTGGGCTCTTCACATTGCGTCATCTACTTTTTCTCCTCATCTCATTCAATCTCTATTTTGGTATGTAACAGACAAACACAAATTAAATGTGACACATGGTAGTTTACCATTTACTAATGGTTGGTTAAAGTTGATAATTATGAATTTTTAGGTTTACGGTCTACTTGTTTTAGAAATGAGTCTACATCATGCAAATATGTTGTAATGTTGATGTTGCTTCACGGTACGGTGGTGGTACTCTTAATCTTTACACATATGTGATTGATTGGGGTTAATAAGCTATATAGCCCAAAGAAAATGAAAATATGGAGAAAGATATCTTTTCTTTTTCATTCTTTTGTTATTTTATTTTCAATCCTTCTCGTTTTGGTCCTCCTCTCATAATTAGTCTAGAACTTTTGTAATTATACCAAAAGCTTCAGAAAAGAAAACATGAAAAAAAAGTCTCAATTCACTTCATACGTTGCAACTTCTAGCTAAAATACAATTAATGACAGTGGATTGGGATTTGTTTTAACACTCTTTTCATTAGGAGAAAAAAAATTGAGAGGGAGAGTGGGAGCTGAGATAAATTCCAATTTGGCTAGCACATTGATTTTCCTTTTCTCCCTTTATTTACGTTTACTTTCTTTCATTATAGATTAGGAAAATACTATTAGTCATCCAGAATTTTTTTCAAAAAATAAACGCCAAAATAACAGGACATTATTGATAATCTTTAGTTGAGTTGATGGGTCCTATCATCACATTTAATTCAACCACCATCATGTATTCTGTACAAAATTATGTTATATTATCCCGAATGTCCAGCATTATTCTATAGATTTTGAAAGAATCCCAATGATCAATATTTCCCTACTCACCTGTAAATAGGGTTGACTTCACTTGATCAATCTTCTACTCATATATCGCTGTGATTTTGGTTCCATTTCATATTTTTCCCTTGCCAGTGGATGATCTATAAGTACTATTAGGGGCTAATAACCAGAGCTATATATTCTAACCCAAGAATTAATAGAGAGAAGAACTTTTCCTTAACTTAAACTTTTGTTAATGATATATATAGGATGATACATCTACTAAGAATGATTTTATTATGCGAGAAGTGAGAATGAGAATATTGAATGAAGATCGTTTACTTAATATATTTATCCATACACAAAGACAACATTATACCAATCACTGGGAAAGGACTCCATACCCAATATATGTCTCAATCCTTTCATGCTTGTCCCATAAGATTTCAATTTGACAATACAACACCAACTACGTACATAGACTACACAAACATCTACATTGTCAAAATAGCTAGGACTTTTATCCTTATATTGCTTCCCATTCATCATCTTTTAAATCAAATCATTCATGGCAGATTGTAACTCCTCCAATAACATAATAACATTTTTGTAATGAGTCCTACCTACATTGGGGAGGTCACCTTGAAAGAGAGGCTTTATAAGAACTTTTGGAGTGTGATTCTCCCAAGCAATTGTACTTGTTACAAAATGAACACTTCACAATAAGTAGCTTCCATATAACCTGCGATGACTCGCAGAGTGTCAATGAAGTTGGCGATCAGAGGCCAAAGTCTAGCAAAGGTAGGAGGCGAGGTGCGGCCACCAGGCAACAATGGCACCATCATTTTAGGTGTATGACGGAGAGCACCTAAGAAGATAGGGCTTCCTTGTGGCTTTGGTTCGCCGGCCTATTTTCCCAAATGGGCCAAGTTCAAGCCCAAATTAAAAGAGAGAAAACAGGGCATTTTTTTTGAAACAACATTGGCAATGGGCTAGCCCAACTAATAATAAGAAAACAAAATTGGGATTTCCTGAAATGTTTTGACCCAATTCGATTCAGCTATTAGAGAGAAACCAACATATTGGGTCATGGCCAATGGGTTTTATTTTTAAGCAATGGGATTCAAGAGGAAAGTTTATTATGTTGCTGGATTTCTTATTAAATGGGCTTCTAGAAATGACAGTCATACCTAGAAACTAGAGCCCAATATGCTAAGTCATCAATCAAGCCTTAACTCATAATGGAAAATTATTTTTATGTTGGATCTTGATGTTTTATTATTGAGTGGGATTTTTTTATTTTTGGGGTAGTGTATTCAGTAGGATATAAAAGAATTAAAATAAATTTTTGTTTTAGATGTATACATTTTATAATTTAATGTACTAATAATTAATTGCATACATATTTCTATTTATATATGCATGTAATTTTTAAAATATATTAAATGATTAATTATTTATATTATTTTATTATATTTATTTAAACTTTATTATATTTTTTTAATTATATATAGTTCAACCAGTAACTCACTAATTGTACTGATGTGATGATGGCTTGACTTTTCAAGCCCCATGTAAAAGCAATTGGACAAATGTTCAAGGAGCTAGTGCTACAATGTTTGCTAACATTAGATGAAGATGTTAGTTATTTCCAATGTAATAAATCAAATGCAATTAATGGTTTCGATTGCAACAATCAATTGTTGTAAATGAAACACCAAATGTATTAATAAGTGGTGTGTTGGACAATGGTGCAACGGAAGCTCTATAAATAGAGTTTTCGTTGAGCTCCCAGTGCATCAATTGGAGAAATCAATTAAGTCCTCTTTTCCTTGTTTAGAAAGTAATCTGTTTTCTTTGAGTCTATTTTCAAGTGTTGAGAGTATACACTAATAGAAAATCTTTGGGTGTATTTAAAAATTGGGTTGAGTGGATATGTTCACTTTTGTATCTATATTATATTTCTATATTGAAATATTTGATTACTACCTTTGCCCATTGACGTAGGCTAAAAGTCGAACCATACTAATTCCTAGTGTTATTTTTCTTACACTTTCATATATTTATTTTATGCTATTTTATTTGTGTCTTTTAAGTTCGCCATTTCACAATAGGTTAAACCATTGGCCCACTGACCTAGTACTTGAACAGAGTCTATCATTGAGTCAAGTTTTATAACTATGGTCCTTGGGCTATGACTATTAGCCACATCTTGTGTGAAGTCAATTTTTGTGTTGATGGCCTCGTAAAGTTGGGAGTCATGCAAGAATCTAGTCTAGAGATGGTGGATCTCATGGTGAGATTGTGGGAAGGTCAGTGAGTTTATTATTTGCATCCTGGATAGGATAAGAGCTAATAGTATAAGATTTAATAGGATAAGGTCTAATGGTATAAGACCTATAAACTTTTAATACTATACAGTGTTTGGTGTAAATGTATAAAATATTATATTTTATATTTTATAATATTATCATTTATTGATAAATAATTCTAATATTTTAATTAAATAAAATAAAATAAAATATTTTATTAGTGATTTAAATATAATTTTTAAATATCATATTTAGGTAAATATTTATTAATTAAAATTTAATTTATTTTAAATATTATTATTTATTTCAATATTTTATAATTATTTATTATTTCAATAAATTATATAAATATTAAATAACTCTTTTATATATTTTAAATATTTTATATGTTTAATTATAATTATTTAAATTTCAATTTTAAAATAAATATCAACTCAAAATATTTTTATCATTGATCTTTACTTTTATATATTACATATTATTTATTATTTATTTTAAATACTTATTTCTATTTAATATTTATTATTTTATTTTATTTTATATTTATTAATTATAATTACTTTTTATTTTTATTGTATATAGCTAGATTGATATCATATATTATTTGTTAATAATATTTATTTATTATAAAATAATTTTATTTATAAATATTTACTTATTATTATTTATTTAAGAATTATTTTATTTTAATAAAATATTAAAAATAAAAGTAACCTTATACGTTAAAAGCTATTAGGCTTAATACGACCTCCTCATGTTGTATTAAATTATACAGCATTTTAACATATAAAGGGGTTATTTATATAATATGTTGTCTACACCAAATAACGTATAGTATAAGCTAATACTATCATGCCTAATACAGCATACCAAACACACCCTAAATCAAAACAAAAAATAGTGCTAATTTTGTTGTATTTTAATATATCTATTTAGTTTTTATTTTTTTTGCAAAATTGAATTAGTTAAAGGATTATTTAAATATATTTATGTTTTGTTAGTGGATATATTAATTTATTTTTCTAGTTGATATATTTTGTTAAAGAATATATTAATTTAATTTTTAATTTAACAAACAACAAGACATATGTGAGCTTGACATTTGAAATTGTCTTCAATGAGAAATGAGATACGAGTCTATGTGTAGCGTGCCGGTCTACTCTCGCTTTGTGGAAATCGGTAACATAGCGGTAAATCAGAAGCTTATCTCAGGACTGGTTGAGAGGTGGAGGCCTGAGACTCATACTTTTCACTTTCTATGCGGGGAGTGCACCATCACGCTAGAAGATGTCACTATTATGTTAGGGCTCCTGATAAATGGTCGACTTGCCATTCGATCTATTGTTACTATCTATGAAACATTCCTAATTTGTGTCAATATCTATTGGTGTTCGTCTCGGGCTCCTGGATTTTAGTGGAGGTGCAATAAATTTAATTTGGTTAAACAACAGGACTAGAAACCTGGAAGTCAATTTTGATTTATCAACAACAGATTGTCCATGGTTTCATACTAGCCTTGTTGGGCCACTGTATTTGCCTAACAAGAGCACTACTAAAGTACATGCAAAGTACTTGCAGTTGTTCAAAGATTTAGAGCAAGTTGAATCATATAGTTGGAGCTTAGCATGCCTTCCTCTACTTTTTTAGGGGCTTTGTCGTGCAACTCGCATTGAAACTAGAGAAATCAACGGGTGCGTTGTTCTACTACAAGCATGGGCCTAGTAGTGGACGCCCTTTTTGGCTCTCATACCGTCCATGCTTTTTGTTTTTCCTTTAGAAGGTAACAATTTTTTACTTGAATTTTTATATTATTCTTGTTAAAGTAAAAATCAATGAAGAGAAAACTGGACCAACCGATTTGTTGAACCTGTTAACAGAGACTGCTCATCTTGCCAGTTCGATTATGAGCCTAAAACCATGGGAATTCAAAACGGGTCAAGAACCAAAAAAAATAGATGAACCTACGGTTTTGAGAGGTTGCTAGTTCGGCTCTTTACCTAAAAAAAAAAAAGGCAAAATAGTAGAAATAACACCAGAGAGAGAGAGAGAGAGAGTGCTAGAAAGAGATAGGGAAGGAAGGCATTGCATCTTGCATGTGCTTCGACAACACGGCAGATGGAAGGTCACCACAACGCTTATTGGTGAAAGGCGACATCCGCGTTTGTGGTGTGTGATTATGGAGAGGAGACCGCAAGCTTCACGGCGCTTGAAGATGATTGTGACAAGCTCGCAATGGGGAAGGACACATTCGCTGGCTTTATAGCAAAAGGCTGCTCTGGGCGTGGTCCGTGACGAGAAGGGAATGGCAAGTAGTGGAAGAGAGCAAGGCTGAGCGGACGCGTGACAGAGGTTGTTCTATTTGTGATTTGAGAGGAAGAGGAGTCGTACTAAAAGAATCAAAGAGAGATGCAGTAAGCAAAGTGCTAAGGTGGAGAGCCTACTACTTCGCACAACACATTACTTTACAAGACATGTGGTCCTACCTTGACCAAAAACCAGGAAAAAAACTATATATGTTGGGTTACAGCATATATGATGGGTGGGGCTGCTGTGTTGTGGGGGTTTGAAAAGTGAAAACGATTATTTCTATTTTAATGGTGGTGGCTGAGTAATGTAATGGGGGGAAGGTGCATTTGGGTTTGAGATTTTTTTTTTAGGGAGTGTATTTGGGTTGAATTTCATTAGTTTGACATGTTCATTCAACTCAATTAAACACACACTTGTCATGAGTCTCATAATAGTTTTTCATTTTTAGAAATTGTTACAATAATTTAATTTGCTCTTTTGCTATGCTTATATATTTACGTATATTTTATTATATTTCGATTAAACTTCTGTTAAAATCTCTAAACCTTTGAACCAATATCCTAACCAATTTGATGCTCGGTCTAATTTTCTCTTCTTTGGTTAAAATTAATATCTAATTAAGATAATGTCTCATAAAGCAACCACGTTACTTGTGACATTAATTTAAAGGACCATCACACTATAAGGTTGTTGATAGATAATTTGAGACATTAGGTAAACATTTGAAATATTGTACAATTTTTTATGGTGACCATAGTTATCATTATTTTCATATCTGATATATTTTTGTTAATGCAGTTTATATGGCAACCATATCTAGATCCTCTGATTGATGCTCTTGTTTAGACGATGTGCGGGTTGACCGGCAATTGTTCTCATCTGTTAGTTTACTTTTATGTTTTGAGGTAATGGAGTTGCACCCATTCGACGAGTTATGCAACAGGGACAACTCCATCACCTCAAAACATAAAAGTGAAGTAATGGATGAGAAAAATTGCCACTCGACCCGCACATTGTTTGGAATAAAAGCATCAATCACAGGATCTAGATATAGTTGCCATATAAACTGCATTAACAAAAATATATCAGATATGCGAATAATGATAGCTATGGTGACTACAAAAAAATTAGACAATATTTCAAATGTTTACCTAATGTCATTATCTATCATTAACCTTATAGTGTAATGGTCCTTTAAATTAATGTCACATGGGTAACGTGGTTACTTCCATCTATGAGATATTATCTTAATTATATATTAATTATTACTTTAACAAGAACAATACAAAAATTCAAGTGAAAAATTGTTACCTCCGACTAAGGGGAAAAACAAAAGGCAAGGACGATATAGGAGCCAAAAGGGCATCCGCTACGAGCCCATACTTGGAGGAGAACAACGCACCCATTGATTTCTCTAGTTTCCATGCGAGTAGCACGACAAAACCCCTGAAAAAGTACAAGGCATTCTGAGTCCTAACTATATGATCCATGTCACAACCCGGATCGCGAGGAACGCGAAAAGAATTAAAGTTTGAAAATTGGAGTCGCCACCAAATTTATTCAAAATGGAAAACATGGAAAAACCATTTATTTTTAAAGAAAAGGTCTTTGTAACCAGATTAAAGTTAAAAAGTCGGTTATGCATAGAGAGAAGGTAGGATTTAATCCTGCACACCCTAGTACACCCATTCTTACAGTACCTATTGATTTGTGCAAATTATTAATAACCTTCAAAATATTTATTTTATTTACAAGAAAATTAAAAAAATCTTTCTTAAAAAAGAAATTTTGGAACATCAAACTCACAATTCAGATATCCAAAATACCAGAGTTAACAAGCCGTCACGGCTAAATTAACATCTTTATTTGAAATAATATGACAAGTTGAATACATGGAAATAAAAAGATCTCTTATAAACCATAAAATATTTACAAATAACTAAAAAACTTATTTTGATATTTTTTACAAAAGGAAAGAAAACAAATAAATTTTCAGGGAAATTTTTCGAATCATTAAGCCTCACTTCAAATGCCCACAATATTAAGTTAACAAGCCGTCACGGCTAAATTAACATTTTTATCCAAAATTCCCCAAATAAATGAAAATTTTAAATTAAATAAAAAGTCTCATAAAATAAAAAAAAATAAATAAATAAAAACAAAAATTATGAAAATTTAATTTTGACTTGATAGGATTCGGAATCGCCTCTCCTACGTATCCCCTGTGCAATAGGGAACTCAAAGTCACATAGTTCTTTAGAAAATATTTGTGTGTTGGTTGATTTTAATTTACAAATAAACATTTTTCAAAGAAAAATTTCCTTTAAAACAAAATCCGCACTTGAGTAAGATTTAAGTTAGCACCTGGTCACTCAATAAATCCTTGTGATTCAACAATAGTGAAGATAACATTTTCTACTCAATCACTATTATTGATCATTGCACAAATAACAAAGAATGAAATTATATTTTATTAAAAAAATAAATAAATAAACAACCCAACAAAATATACACGCCCAGAAGAAATAATTTAAACTTAAACTAAAAGGTTATCCCCACTATCCAAAATGCATGCTAATTTTGAAAAAAACAAATAGCCTAAACACCATCACTATTCATCCTCTTTTTTAGCCGTCCAAAGAGAGTTTTTAACAACACACAAAAATAATGCATATTGTCTAAGTATGAAATGGAGTCCAGCCCAACCACAAAATAAAAATCAAGGCCAAATGAAACATGGACAACATAGGGAATATTACACGGTTTGGAAGTAAGCGAGAATATCAGGGACTTTATTATTTATTTATTTATTTTTGTTGGCTGAGACAGATGGGCTTCATTCCTTCTTTATTTGTTGTTGAGAGATGGCATGGGTTCCTCAAATTGAGACCCTTCCCAACACACACTCAAACAAACACACACTAACACAACACAGAATCAACACAGAGGGAAAAAAAAGGCAACGCGAGAGGAAAGGACTCGCAAGAGGAGGGAAGAAACCGGCACTCCACCGCACAAAGGGGATGGTCGGCTCGAGCAAGGGCGCCGCGCGAAGGGAGGGGAGCTAGGCGAGATCCGCGGGGATTGGATTCTGATGGTGGTCCGGTGGCTAGTTGGAGGCGGAAGTCGCGACGGCCAGTGAGCCAACCTCGCGGTGGTTATGCGACCGATTCGACGATGCATGGAAGGGTGGATGGCGGCGTTTTCATATCTGAAGGGAACGCTAATGAGGGTGGCTGATGATGGTGTTTCGTGGTGGCCTGAGAGTAGATCTGAAGGGAAGAGGAACTTGTGATGGAGGATGGCTCAGGGAGGTCAAGGGAGATGCCGCATGAACCTAGAGAGAGGTTGAAGGAGGAGGCCCGCGGGGACAATGGCCGCGACCTCCTTCTGATTTTTGGTCCTTTTTTGTTGATTTTTTTTTTTGATATTTTATTTGTTCTGGACTGGAATTTTTTAATAGAAATGGGCAATTGATGATGATGATGATGATTTGGACTATGTTTTGGTGGTTGGATATTGTTTGTTTTCACAGATGTGGGTTAGTAGACTTTACAAAGTTTTGGCTTAAAATTGCAGAGCCTTACCTATTTCTTGATGTTTGCTTCTTTCAATCTCCCAACTTCTGTGATTTTTACTCTCAACAAAACCTTAGAATAAAACTTTTCAGAAAGTCCAAAGTCCTCTCCCCTTAATCCCTCTTTGTTTCTGAATTTATACCATTCTCTGAATTCATGACATGTGATCTTTGAGAAATTTATCCTTATTATTGCAGATTTTAGGGGATCTTGGTGCCATTATTTCTGAAAACATTGATGACGTTCTTTCGGCTATCCATACTCCGCTCACTTCTGCTTGCACGCCCGCTTTCATTTTGTTTGTTTTCTCTGAATTGGCACGCCTCATCATCTAACTTGTTTTGCTAGGCATCGAATTGTTATCACTGAATTCTTCTTTGTCATTTTCTTTTGAGAACGCTCTTTTGTTTTCTTCTTTTTTTATAGATTAAAAGAAAAGGAAAATAAAATAAAAATAAAACAAAATGGGCTGCAACATTTTTGTTTTCAACTTCAAACATGGACAAGGCTAAACCGAAATGGGCGCTTTCTTTCTTCTTTAAATGGGCTTAATCTAACAATAAAAATATGAAATAGACTTAACGGACAAAATCAGGTGTTTACAATCCAACTTGCTTCAAATCTTTGAGCAATTGCAAGTACTTTGCATGTACTTTAGTAGTGCTCTTGTTAGGCCGAATACATTCGCCTAACAAGGCCAGGATGAAATCACGAGCAATCCGTTGTATTGTTAAATCAAATTGGCTTCCAAGTTTCCACCACGTTGTTCAACCAAATTAAATTTATTGCACCTCCACTAAAATCCAATGGCCTGAAGGAACACCCAGAGATATTGGCACAAATCAGGGAGTGTTTCATAGTTAGTCACAATAGATCTAGTGACAGGTCGACCATTTATCGGGAGCCTAAAGAATAGCAACATCTTCTAGCGTAATGGTGCATTCCCTGGATGGAAAGTGGAAATTATAAGTCTCGTGCCTCCACATGTCAACCATGTCTTAGATAAGCTTTTGATTTACCGTTATGTCACTGATTTCAACAAAGTGGAGTAGACCAACATGCTCACATAGCCTCATATCTCATTTCTCATTGAAGGCATTTTCAAATGTCGAGATCACATATGTCTTGGTATCTGTTAAATTAAAAATTAAATTAATCAACTCTGGATAAATAACTTTCATAGAAAATTAAATTAATATATCCTCTAACAAAATATATCAGCCCAAAAAAAAATAAATTAATATATCCACTAACAAAACTTAATATATTTAACTAATCTTTTAACTAATTCGATTTGCAAAGAAAAATAACTAAATAGATATATTAAAATACAACAAATTCAGAACAATTTTTTATTTTGATTTAATCACACAAATTTACTAAATATTTACCTCCCAACCGAATATACAAAAAATATATAAATTATAAATTTCAATAACAAAATGAAATACATTACATTTTGCTCTACAACTTCAACAACAATGTGACCATCTGAATCAATTGTATTATCAATTTTTACAATTTTTTCTCAATCAGATATCTCTTTATCTATTTTTTTTCCTCACTTCTCTTCTGGATTGTTAACACATCCACTTACTCCTTTTATAGCAACTCCCCTTCTCAACTCTCCTTCAATAATACAATACACAGCCTTTCTCACTATTCTCTCGTTGAATCATTGATTTCACGATGCAATCCATTCAAATATTTTGTTCAAACGCATGTAGGTGAACAGAAGAGAACATCTTAGTGTGCCTCGATAAAGAGCACTTCCAACTCCCTGTCCTTCCATGTGTCAGCTTCCTCTCCCTTCTGCATGGCCAGCTTCGCGCCACTCCTGGGTGCAAAATAAAGTCCGCCAAAGGTGGATTGATGGTGAGAGTTTCCCATTTGATGGTGCAGATTTTGGTTTAATGGTGGAGTCTGAATCCCCACAGGTGGACTCCACACGGGCATAGATTCCAAATCAGTGACATGATGGCTCTCAGCGATTCCTGTTCGTCATGTAGCTAAATCCGCCCTAAGTGGAACAAATAAAACCATATTTAGGCAAATCACCTGATAATCATATATCTAAGCATATCATCATCCTAAATATCATATGTAAATTATTTTTTCACTAAAATTAATATTAAATAGTTAAGTGTTATGTCTATTTTAATAATTGAATGTACTATTAATTACAATTTATAAACAACTTTTTCTCTTTCTTATTGATTGTTAACTTCATGAATATTTTCTAATTTTTTTAAAAAATTATAGTAAAGCAATTTTATATTTTTAATTAAAATTATGCATAAAATTGATAGTATGATTTATTTTATGAATTTAATTTATATGTATTGTCAATGTTAAAATAATTTACATAGACATTTAATCATGTATTGCCACATCGATAAATGTGTTTGACTTAACCACCCAAAAAACATATGATTGAATGACGGTATAAAATTCTTTTATATTACTCTAACAATATATCAAAATCAATCTCTTATTTTATAATAGTAGCACAATTTGTTTTATCCTATGGGTTTTTAACCATTTTATGTGATAATCAATTCTTTTAAAAAATTCAACAATACATTAATTTACTTATAAAAAAATCATACAGAAGCATTAATATTTTCAAAAGCATAGTAATTTATTATTTGTTAAAGTCAACAGTGTAATATTTTTATTTTATATATGAAATTAATATTTAATAAAGGTAATGTAATACGTATGAAATTAGTAATTATTATGAAAGAGAAAAGGTTCTGTAATTAATATATAGTATAGTTAATTAGTGAGTGGAGATCATCAAGTGAGAAGAATGATTAATTGTAAGAGTGATTTTGACTTCTAAATTTTACATGAATGATCAAGATTAAAATACAAAGTCATATAACCTTTTAAAATAATCATCCATATATGATTCTACAGCTCAAATTTTCTCATCCCATTCTCATAATGAATCATTGCTTTTATTTGATACGCCCCCGTATGTATATGTATAGATATTTAATTTTGATGCACTTGTAAAAAATATTTACAATATTTCAAGTAGTGTGTGTAAGAGTCAATATTTACTTATTTTTATGGAAATATGTGATCAGTACATACAAAAGAGTTTTACACTATTAATAAGCTCTGCATTTTATTTTGTAAAAAAAAAAAATTATTTTCTTGGAGCAAGTCATAATCTTGAATAATTATGTGGTTTTATTATATCTATATCAAGAGTTACGATAAAGTTAGATTAGTGTAACTTTAGGCATACTTATATGCCACCTAATAACTTTTTATTTAATATTTTTTCAGTCAATTCAATTGTTGAAACTATAATTACCTATTAGAAAAATCATGTGCATCAAATTTTATAAAAATTGAATATCAATAAGAATATAATTATGAAGGTCTTATTCTTATTTATTTTAAACATATATATTATATTGATTTTTATATGCATAACAATTATGTCAAATAATTTTAGATTAATTTAAAATTTTATAAACTTAATCTATATGATATGATTTTCTAATCCAACGATGAGCTTTGTGAAAAAATACACAGATAAAAAATTACATAACAAATACTTAAAATTGCACTAATATAATTCTAACCTCCACATTAATTATTATCTTTAACAAGTTCTTTCACTTCAATAATATCCTCTCTTATATTTCTTTCTCCTCCATTACTTCAGTCTCCTTCTCCTTACCAATAAGTCTCTTCTTTAGTCTCAATTTATTTTTCTTATTACATTTTCATATTTTGTTATTAAGATATGTATTGTCGTATTTACATCTATGAAGCCTGAACAAAATACATTATTCAGCATAACAAAGTACTATATTGTTAATAGTATAATTCTTTAGATATAGTTTATAGTTTTATTACGCCTGATCTGTAGTCTATAATTGTAAGCATTTTATTTTACTTTACGGACTGGTTGAGAACTTAATATATTCAGTTACCCGACTAGTAATTATTTGACGTTAGATATTGGAATCCGAGTCAAATTAAAAGTTTGTTTTTTCAATTTTAGTTATTTGATTTTGTTGTTTTTCATTTTATAAGCATGATCAAGAAGACCAGCGTTCTATTGCTATAGTTTTTGGATTGGGGTTGAATATAATTTGCATGCGAAAAATGTAAATTGACATTTAATAACATTTAAGAAAAACTACAAAGAATTATATTAGGAAAAGAAAGTATAAAACTTGAGACAAAATAAAAGAGACTTGTACACCAAAAGAAAAATCAATAAATGAATAAAAGCGACTTCTAGTCAAGGAGAAAGACAGTGGAATAACAGAGGAGAGAGAAATTTAATAACGGATTTCATTGAGGTGAGAGAAAATGTTAATATAATAATTAATGTAGATATACTAATAGAATTAATTACATAGCTATCCATACCCATAATAGTAACTTGATTCAAGAAAAGGAGAGAGCGAGTATTTTATCCTAAAGAAAATGTGGAATTTTCACACTTTTTTTATGACCCATCCTTCACACATTGCACTTCGGGAAAAGGTTATCTATCAGGAAAAAAAAAAAAACTAATAGATGAATTCATAATTAATTTAGATACCAAAAAGTTTAGATTAACATAAAAGTTCCTTTCAATATAAAATCAAATGATATCTCTGTCTCATAAATATATAGATAGTTACAAATCATTTATCAGCAAGGGAATCTAAAAATCAAACTCATTTCGTAGCCATGCACGAATGGAAAACTAACTCATTGAATCAACTATCGTTGGCAGCTGGATAATTAATTTATGAATGGATCAGAATTTTTCACTTTCTATTTTGATTATTTATATTTTAAATCAATCTATTTTGGTCCAATCCAAATTCATTTTTCACTCCTAAATAACATTGAAATTATTCTTCATCAAATTATTTTCTAAAAGATAAATATTACTTACTTTTCAATTTATTTGATAAAGATCATTCCAATGACTTATCTGAATTGCTTATTTAAATTTGAACTTGCTCCGTTTCTCAGAATAGCACCTCAACCAACCGTTGTTTCGTATATCCAACCAACTATTTACTTGTATAAATACAAAGATTAACTCTCAAATCGTAGGACACAGATCCAAATTTGCTTTATAAATCAACTCTGCTTCTCCCGCACTGTGACGGCAGTACCTGGAGAAGAATCCACCTAATGCGTATGCTTCCTAGTTTTGCTCACATTTTTGTGTTACACATTTACTCACAATAAATAACTAGGTGCCACGAATCCTCAACTTTATCATGATTTTTTTTTCAATTAAGATATTAGAGATAGGGATGAAAATGAAAATCTAACTCAATCCCTCGTAACTCATTGAAACATATAAATGTCCATCATTAAACTTGACTTGATTTCATAAACATTTCTCACTAATGAATTATATTCATGCATGACCATGGTCCATAATTTTTTTTTCATAAATTCAATAAGCTTGACGTTATTCTTAGACGGGTTTTGCTTCCAATTGTGTCTATTATTTCTCTTCTTATTTATATTGAATTATCATTGTGCTACATAATTAAATTTACTGATGTGTAGCCCCTACCTACAACTCTGCCTCCACTCGACGGAAAAGGTCACAATGGTGCAAAAGTTTTTGATGCTTTTTGAGATCAAAGTCTCTCTCTTCTCTGTTCATTCTTTTGGCTATATTGAGAATGTGGAATGTGGATTTCCCTGATATGGGTATGTGTTATTTCTGTTAGGTGTTTGCTATCATGTGGTTGGTTTCTACCTTGTAGTTTTGGGTGTTTGTGGATTGTGGTATCATTACACGCATGCAGCAACATGTATACCAATGCTTATTGAAGTTTGAAATTAAAGGGTCCAATGGTCCAGTCTCATCTTGACACTATCAGTGTTGCTGACTCAACTAGAGGTAGAGGGAGTGAGAGTGACAAAAAGTCTGATTTTTTTTTTTTATCTGCTCAAGACTTAATCCAGATTCCAGGACCTGTACCAAGGAGAGGCAACTCTAACCACAGATGATGCTCCATTCCCATCCCTATAAAAATAAAACCTGGAAAGAGATGGTTAAAGGAATACAGTCTCTTACTAGTTGTGCCACATCATGTGATTGAAAATCTGAATTTTAGTTTAAATCCCATCCCCGTCCCATGATTATAGGGGTAGAGGGTTTTCTTATGTATGGGCTTGGGCCAATAGTTGGAAAACCCGTATAGATAAAAATCTCCAAGTTTAAGAGATAGACTGAAAAATGTCCTGGGCTAGTTGAGGGAGGTTGGGGGACTAGGTAACCGGAGACTGAGGAACCAGACGGATCAACAAGTGTTCCAGTTTTTGTGAATTATAATCCCAATTGGCCAGTGTGATTTAACATTGTTCAATCCTTTCTATAACTAGTTCTGTATCTGTTAATACGCTTACGTTGTCCCTTTTTTCCCTTTTGTAATGAAAGTAATGTCAACTTGACAGGGTGTTGCAAAGTTGGCAAATGGCAACTCATGGTTAACACTTCTTTGTCAAATTCCTGTGTTGCTGAATTAGTAATAAAAATCACATTTTTTGCACCATACTTGTTCTCCTTCATGACATCAAGTTCATTGTTTTGCTCTTGATTCCCACACAAATGCTTGCTTCATAAGTAAACTCTCATAATAAGCATTTATTAGGCTCTATGAAATTGGTTATTGCAACTTCATAAATTTTCCTGGCTGTTTTTCTCTCAGATTATAAGCTTGTATTACTGAGTCATTTATCTTGAGATGCCAAAAATTGATCTTTGTAGGTAACTAAGCCCTTTAAGATAAGAAAGAGAACCAAGAGCTAGCAAATTGGAAATCTGCAGTATTACAATGGCTGAAGACGACATATATACACAAGATGGGACCATTGACATCTACAGAAAACCTGCCAACAAGAAAAAGACTGGAAACTGGAAAGCTTGCTGGTTTATTCTTGGTATCAGATTCTTTTAATTTTCTTTGTTTATTAGTACTAATGTGTGTGTAAACTTCCACAATATATCAAGTTATAGTAGCCATGATTGTATTAGAATTTGAGGATCCTAAGATGCCGAGTTTTAAAACATTTTTGTGGCAGGAAATGAATGCTGTGAAAGATTGGCATACTATGGCATGAGCACGAACCTGGTGAACTATCTTCAGGATCGTTTCAACCAGGGAAATGCAACCGCCGCAAATAATGTGACAACATGGTCAGGCACATGCTACATCACACCTTTGCTTGGAGCCTTTTTGGCTGATGCATACTTGGGAAGATACTGGACTATTGCCAGTTTCTCGATTATCTACGTCATTGTAAGTTCTGTTCCATAAAATACCTTTCTTGTTTGTTGAAGTCCATGTTATGTTAAAGGCATTTGAGCTTCAGTCTTCTGATCTGAGCTCAAGTTCAAAGTTGACATGGATCAATGTTTTGAATAGCAAGTATCTTAATGTTGTGCTTGTTTATGGTGTCTGTCTTTATCTATTATATTACTCTTTTCAGCATAATCCGAAATCTTCGGGAACTAGAATAAACATTGTGTTCGTTTTCACTTTTAATTTTCCTTAATGTCAAGCCAACTGAATCGCATTGATAATCAAGTTGGTCTCAATTCAATTGAGAAAAATATGTTTCAGTCTCAATTTGTTTTTAGAAAAATATTTTTATTCTTCACTCTATCTTTTAACACGAATCATTTATTTCATCTGAAATTTTCAAGTCATTTCATCTTTTGTTGGGAACTGGATTTCAGAACATTTTTATGAGGAATAGAAGGATAATGAAAGCAAGCATTAACCTTTCGCTGAATTCTTATGATGATAAACCACATTAATAATGGATTCTTGTATACTCTACAGGGAATGATGCTTTTGACATTGTCTGCTTCTGCCTCTGGACTAAAGCCAACATGTAATGCTAATGGCTGCCATCCAACATCGGTACAATCTGCAGCTTGCTTTATAGCACTCTACTTGATTGCTCTTGGAACTGGTGGTATCAAACCATGTGTCTCATCATTTGGCGCAGACCAATTCGATGAAACAGATGAGAAAGAGAGAAAAAGGAAGAGCTCTTTCTTCAACTGGTTTTACTTCTCAATTAACATCGGTGCTCTTGTTGCTTCCTCGGTATTGGTTTGGATACAAATGAATGTGGGCTGGGAATGGGGTTTTGGAGTTCCTGCAGTTGCAATGGTCATTGCAATTATATTTTTCTTTGGCGGTAGTCGGCTTTACAGGCTTCAAATACCTGGAGGCAGTCCCCTTACAAGGATTTGTCAAGTCCTTGCTGCAGCTTCTAGGAAATTTAGGCAGGAAGTGCCAGCAGATAAGTCTCTTCTTTATGAGACTGCAGATGTAGAATCTAACATCAAAGGCAGCCGCAAGCTTGATCACACAGAGAACTTAAAGTGAGTTATTAAAGACATATTGCCATTTAATTCTGTAAACATCAGTGATTAAAATGAAATCTTCATGTACTTTGTTCATTTTTGGGAACTATTTTCAATATACAACTGTAATCTGAGTGTAGGATATAGATACTTATTGTCAACCAAAAAGTAATTTCTTGTGATTATTTCATCAAGTTAAACTACTAACTTCTTTTGAATATAAGGATGAAGGCCAGACTATGAAATTGGAAGTATAGGCAAGCATTTCCCTTTTCATATTTTGTTAGACTTCCTTATAAACCATCTATTGTTTATTCTTGCACCCTCAAGTTTGATTTATATCCATCCTTAGGTCTTTTCTGATTGAAAAAATGTTGATTATATCCAGGTGTTTGGATAAGGCAGCTGTAGCGACTCAATCTGACCGCATGAAGGATTCACCTAATCCTTGGAGGCTCTGCACGGTGACACAAGTTGAGGAGCTCAAATCCGTGATTCACTTGCTCCCAGTTTGGGCATCGCTGATTGCCTTTTCAACTGTGTACAGTCAAATGAACACCATGTTTGTTTTGCAAGGCAACACAATGGACCAGCACATTGGCCCTCACTTCAAAATTCCATCAGCATCCCTCTCCCTTTTCGACACTCTAAGTGTCATCTTCTGGGCACCCGTGTACGACCGCATCCTTGTCCCATGTGCAAGAAGGTTCACTGGCCATGAGCATGGGTTCTCACAACTACAAAGAATGGGAATTGGCCTTGTCATTTCCATTGTTGCCGTGGTCATTGCTGGAATATTAGAAGTTGTGCGCCTCGACATAGTTAGGAAGAACAACTACTATGATCTCAAGACCATCCCCATGTCAATTTTCTGGCAAGTCCCCCAGTATTTTCTGGTTGGATGTGCTGAAGTATTTACCAACATTGGTCAGCTGGAGTTCTTTTATGGTCAGGCACCTGATGCTATGAGAAGCCTGTGTGTAGCTCTGGCACTCACAACAAATGCCTTGGGGAATTACATTAGCACATTGCTAGTCACTATTGTGACTAAAGTCACTACAAGGCATGGTAGGCTTGGTTGGATTCCAGACAATCTAAATAGAGGCCATCTTGACTACTTCTATTGGCTCTTGTCCATTCTCAGCTTTCTCAACTTCCTTGTTTTTCTTTGGATTGCAAAGAGGTACAAGTACAAGAAAGTGGCTGGAAATGCAAATACTCACTAACACAATATAGCTTGAGGTTGCACTGCTTTCTTTGATCAAGAGTTTTATTTTGTTGGGTACTTGTTATATTGGTATTAAATCATTTTCGCATATACTTTTTCTTTGTACAGATTATATATGGAGTGCTTTAGACAGTTAAAGATCGTTTTTGGTTTTCTTTAGAATTTTCTTAACTTCTCGTATCTGAACTTTGATCCTGAATCTTTTGAATTTGAACCAATCCATTGGGTTCACCCGTAATGATTCTCTTGAGCTGGGAAGTCACTTCCCCTTGAATTGGGCTTCATTACCCTCTTGAAAGAGTTGATAGAATATTATGATGGACAACTACCTGCAGATGGATCTTCAAATTAAAATATGGTAATAATGAACCCATTGAGGACACATTGCCTGCCAAGAGACTATTGTTCCAGGAGCTTATTGTCTATCTCCGTTTAGTTGCTTCTTGCAAACTTAATTCTTAGATCAAGATGTCAACATGCCTTCTCACATTGAACACTACACAACAGAGAACATGTGGCATAGCCACCATTTTGCTTCGTTTACTCTTTTGAAACACTGAAATCAAATGTATCAGCAGGGGTTTTGTGAGGGTTGACTATTTTACCAGTTTACCCTAAAGGCTGGATACACAAACTAAATCAACTATATTGCACGGGTACCATACAATATGGGTACAGGGTATGGAAATTTTGCAAAAAATAAGATATGGGTACATCAATATATATGCATAAAATATTAAAATTTCACAAATTTCACATGATAAATAAGAAAACACATCCACTTCAATATAAAATTCGTCTAAATTGTTTAATATTAAACTCTAAAAAAAATTACTTTTTCAGCGCTAATAAACAAATTATCAACCATTTATGGGTAACGATGCAATTGATTATACTTAGTGTACATAAATTACAATACTAAAATCATTTAGGACTAGGCTAGAAATTAGAATCTCCATGCACAAAAATAACAAAAATAAATTAGAATCCCTATTATCATACCAAACTAAAAGATATTGGATTCTTTCGAGCATAAGACAAATAAGAATCCTTATCTTTTTATTTTTGTCCAAAAATGTCCTCATTCTTGTTTTTCAATGGATAATAATGTACATGGAACGAGAGGTTCAAAAAACTATGCAGCCAACGAACATTTGGTGCACCCCGTTTCTCACCCAATTCCCCGTCATTGTTCTCACCCTTGTGAATACATACTGCCCCTGTTATGAAAGGATGATTGCCCTCAAGGCCATTCATCCTTGCTTCAGTCCTACCAATAGCAAGTATAATATCCATTACACAAGATCCCCCAGCAGAAGTTCTATTTTGCGCCTCTGCAAGTCCAATGAATCTGATTCCCAACCCGGAGATACTCGCAAACAGGAGTTGCTTGCCCAAATCGCCATGCTTCAAGCTCAAAAGCTCCGTCTAATGGATTATCTAGACGAACGATCTGATTTAACCCAATTCAGTGAAGAAACCAAAGCTCAGTTCGACAAAATTGGTGAAGATGCTCTCAAAGGATTAGATGAAGCCGATGCCAGAGTATGCTTCAACTTTTGAGTTAACCATGTAAATCATGCACAGCATGCAAGAAAATCTACAAGTAAAAAAGCACTTCAATAATGACCCTCTTTCATTCATTTGTGATTAACAGATAACAGCAAACATAGAGAGCCAGATGTTAGAATTTGAGGAGTCTGCGGAAATTAACAGACAAGAGATTCAGAATCGTGAAAACAAACTAGAGGAGTTTGAAGTTCAAATGGAGGAGGGCAGAAACGAAGGGCTATTCTTTAAGAACCTCAGAAAGAAGACACCTGTAGATATTACAAAAGCCAAGGAGGAGGCAGAAAAAATCAAAGATGTAGCCAGAGAAAAAGCTGGTAGCAAAACCAGGAGATACGTTTACCTCTTCTTCATTAGCCTTCTAACCTTTGGAATAGCCAAAGCTATTGCCTCATCCTCAACTGATTGGAGAAAAGTTGCAGTTCTTGGAGCGATTCTCATGGCTTTAACTTCTCAGTTCATCAATGAACAAAACATGTTATCAGAAACTGGAAGAACAAGAAAGAAAGACTAAAATAATGAAGGGTAAAGTAACTGAGGTTCAATTTTACTTCAATTCACTGCAAGTTTCTAAGGAAGGTAATATTATTGATGATGGATTATGCGTGATGCAATAAACCCAAGTGAGAGCTTAAAACTTGGGTCTGATAACATCAAGCTGCTTTGATTTGGCATCAACAACAGCTGATTTCAGTGGTATCACTACAATCACCAAAACCAGAGTAACTGGGTTTACCATGTGATGCTGATGAAATTCTTTACATTCTATATAAAATTATAAATACTGAAAAACATACCTTGCTCATCATCAAAGCTTTTCGAACTGTACATTTAGAACTTAACTTCTACCTCTGCATATTCTACCATAGAAACAAAAAGGAGATGAGAAACTATACAGGGTCATTCCTCATATACCTACTTAATGCGTTAAAGACAACAACCTGTTCATATAAAACCTGAGGCACATAGATATCCCACAAACCAAAGCACTTGACCCTTTCTGTTTGGACAACTCCAAATAACTGTACTCACACCCTATAGGCAAGCTGAATTGCAGCCATATCTACACTGCTTGATCTCAATCCCAAACATATCATTAACCCTTCAGGCGGGAAACCAACAAAATATTTGTATTTTAATAAAATATCTATGGCTGATGTACTCAGCAAGTGAAAGAAAACATAGGAGCTGAAAACATTAATTTTAACTCTACCTATATTGCGCTTTATAACAATTTGCAACTCTTTACATAGCTAGTTTCATACCTCGATAAAAGAAGAGGGTTGTGTTTTACAAGATCTTTATGACATGGGTCAACAATATTGTAATTTGTTTTATATTCCAAAAGAATCTATAGACATGGTTTGTGGAAGGATACTAAACTGTAGGCATTCCCTGTAGGCAAGCTGAATTGCACCCAAATATACACTGCTTGCGCTCAAACCCTAACATATCATTAACCCTTGGTGGGAAACCAACAAAATGCTTATATTTTAATAAAATATCTATGGCTGATGTACTCAACAAGTGAAAGAAAACGTAGGAGCTGAAAACATTAATTTTAACTCCACCTATGTTGTGCTTTATCACAACTCTGTCCATAGCTATTTTCATACCCCGATAAAAGAAGAGGGTTGGGTTATGCAGGATCTTTATGAAATGGATCAGCAATATTGTAATTTGTTTTATATTCCAAAAGAATCTATAGACATGGTTTTCAGAAGGATACTATAGTGTCTTCTAATCCATGTAATGTTGGTTCCACTTAGTCGGACAAAACTTGGTTGTTGTTTTTGTTGTATTTTCTATCCCTAAAATCATGTTGAAGCCCCATAAAAAATCACGGCCCTAACAAGTATATTCCAAGTAATGGCAGTTGGCAGAACACCATGCTCCAAAGCATCATCTAAGAACCCAATTGCATCCGTCACTCTACCCCAAGAGCAGAGCCCCTTAAGAGTAATATTATATGAGATGATGTCTGGTTGTAGGCCATCTTCTAAGATGTGAGCCCAAATATTTGATGCTTTTTCATAGTCCCCAACTTTGTAAAAACCTTCCATCATGGTATTGTGGGTCACAAGATTAACACAGTTCTTCTGTCTCATCATTGAATAGAGCTGCAGAGCATTCTCCACTTTTCCAGAAGAACAAAGTCTATGTACGACGATGTTGTACATGGTAATATCCGGCTTAAGGCCCATGTTAAGAAACTGATGCCACAGCTTAAGGGCTGTGTCAATCATATTGCTCTGACAAAGACCATCTATCAAGGTGCTGTATGTGATTATATCTGGTTTCCACCCTTTCGCCAACATTTCCTTAATGCAATCATGTGCTTCACGATATCTTTCTGCTTTACATAATCCATTCAGAAGAATATTATAAGACACAACATTTGGTAAGCAGCCTTTGATGCTCATTTTGCCAAAGAATTGAATAGCATTGTCAAGTTTGGAATGTTTGACAAACCCATCAATAATTGCATTGCAGACATGAGGGTTCAACTTACAGCCGCGCTTATCCATAAGATTAACAATCCCGGCTGCTTCATCTAGTCTTCCTTCTTTGCACAATGCATTTATCATCGAGGAGTATGCAAAGGCATCCACATCACCTTCCTTATGCACAGCCTCTTCTAACACCCTTAGAGCCTTATTCAGGTACCCATTCTTGCACAAACCACGAACTAGTATTCCATAAGTAGCAGATCCGCGCTACAAGCTGTCTCATGCAAGACTTCCCACAGCGATACTGCTTCTTCCACCTTCCTGTTTTCAAGCAACCCCTTGAAAAATATGTTATAACTAACTATATTACGACAACCATACTTCTCCATCTCCTCCCACAACACAAAACTTTCCTCAACCTTCCCAGATTTACACAGTCCATTGAGCATAGCATTACAAGTAACAACATCCGGCCTAACCCCTCTCCCAACCATCTCCTTATAAACCCTCTTGGCACCATCCAAGTTCCCACCCTCACTCAACCCATGAATCAAAGTACTATACGTGAAAAGATCATGCTTCCTCTCATTCCTCTTCATCCTCTCCCATATCTCCAAACCCTCATCAAACCTTCCACACTTACACAACCCACTGATCATAACATTGTAGCTCGCGGCATTCGGATACACCGAATCCCCACTTAACAGCCTCTCCCACATCTCCTTCGCCCTCGCCGGATCCCCTCCCTTGAAGAACCCATCAATGATCATGTTATAGCACATCACATCCGGCGCCACGCCTCGTTCAGGCATTTCATCAAACACCTCCAATGCGCCACACAAGTCCCCAAATTTCACCATCCCATTGATCAAGGTCCCATAAGTGAACCTATCAGGACTCAAACCCACACCCCACAACCAATTCAACAACGCCTTCGCCTTCTCGAACTGCTTCTTCTTACACAAGACCTTCATCAAAACATTGTAAGTCTCCAAGTTGGGCACAACACGGACAGTGTCGAAGTAAGCGAAGAAGTTCTCGACGCGGTCCCATTGGTTGGATTCAGCGAAGGCGTTGAGGAGAGCATTGAAGGACCTTATCCCGGGGGAGCATCGGAAGAGTTGCTCCATGTTCTGGAAGAGGTGGAGGGCCTCTTGGGGCATGGAGTTGTTGGCGTAGGCCTTGAGGGCGGTGAGGGGAACGTCTTCGGGGCACTGGCAGTCGTGGGAGCGGATGGTGTCGAGGATGCGGGGGAGGTGGGGGAGGAGGAGGGCAGGGGAGGCGGCGACGCGGCGGAGGACGTGGTGGAAGACGGCCGGGGAGTGGGAGTAGCCGGGGCGGAGGGTGGCGTAGTGGAAGAGGTGGAGGGCGGCGCGGGGGTCCTTCTCGGACTTGAGGAGCTTCAGGAGACGGTTGGGGGACAAGGATTTGGGAAGTTCCACCATGGCACGGAGCCACGGAGAGCAGAAATGTGTGGTGGTGGGTACTGGGGCTTGGAACAAATATGAGATTACTTCAGCGGGATTTTTAAGAATCCGACAGGCGAGAGCAATTCTGACAAGGATTGAACCGCATTGAGAAGTACATAAGCCTTGTTGGTTTCGTCCAGGGAACACCACCTAAAGTACAATGTGCATGGTGTGCAAATTGTTTAACCACATTTGTGATGTATAAAGTGTGGCTAATTGTTCAAAGGTATTGCTAAACACATGTAAATGTAGCCACACTTTATAAATATATCTAAATGTCTACAGTGTAGTATATCATAATTTACCTGGTGTGTCATAGCCTTCACCATGGGATGTTAATATACAATCAGGTTAGTGTTGGTGGTGAATTCTACCAATCCAAAATCTAAAATAAATTTTATATACATATATATATATATAACAATAAATGGTGGAAGTGTTGCCACATCTTGGATTCATGGTGAATTTGATACTATCTCATCATTTGTCAAACCACATCCTCATTGAATTGTTTCAACTTAATTACTTTGAGACCATACCTAAGCATTGTCCAGAGAGAATAATGTTTAAAATTATTGTTAATTTAAGGTTATTCAAAATCTCTTAGATAGGATCTTAACTTTACAGATTGTTTTAGAGGAGACACATTTACATCTTAATACTGGTGATTGATGGCGCCTACAAGAGCGGGTAAAATACCGCAAGTGTACGGGTCGTTCAAGTAGAATAATGTGAGTTAAGAGTATCGTCTCCAGGATTGGGTATAAATATGCTATCGAGTTATTAAACTACCGTGTTCAGGCCTTAGCAAAATGAGTTAATGAAGTTACGAAGGAATTCTAAAGAGCAAGTAACTAGAAAACACTAACACAAATTAAAGTTGAGAAACAACTAAGGTTAAAAGGCCTAAGGGACCTTTTTCACCCTCTACTTCACTTGGATATGCAAATTACTTAATTGAATATTAAGGAATTGGTTTTGTTAGCATGTCAATTATAGTTAAACGCCTATGTCTAGGTCGATTAACCGTGTCTCTTTCACCTAAAACACTAAGTGTCCTTGTGAGTTAGTGTGAAATCAACCCATTGAGAACTAATATCAAACATCTACTATGCAAGGTCAATGGGTATGTTTCCATCCCATTGACTAATCCTCACACCTAAGCCAATTAAGTGTAAAGAACAAGCATTACCCATTCCAAGGTCCAATATCTCTATTCCTATGTCTAGTTCAAGAGAATCCCCAAATCAACTTAGATGGTGGCCAAACATATAAGAGCATTAAGAATATAAATGGGTAACCAAAACCAAAATCATCAACATTCAAATAAACAACATTACAAACATCCAAGATCCATAGAGGATTCAAAGGATCCCTAGTTACAAATTTAGCTATCCATAACAATGAACAAAACACAAACTAGTTCAAGAGACATAATGAATATTAAAGATATAAAGAGAGAGGAAGAGGTGAACAAATGGGGCTTCAATCCTTCTCCTAGCTCTTGGTCTTCAATCTTCAAGATGAATCCTTCTCTAGTGTTGGCTCCTTACAAAACCTAGGGTTCCTCTCTCAAAAACTGGAAAAGGAGGCAAAACGAACTCCCCTCCTGATCCTGTCTATTGGGTAATTATTTACTAAAAATGGGCCTGGGCGTCGGGTTGCGACCGAAAAAATTGTCAGGTCGCGACCTGACTCACAAAACTGATCTAATGTTTAGGCGCCCGGAGGTTGCAACCCAGCAAAATTCAGGTCGACCCAACAGCAAAAACTTCAATTCAATGGCTTTTTCTTCATGCTTTGCTTCCTTTCTCTTGGCTTCAACTTGAATTCTCTTCAAGCTCCAAAACTTCTACAATTTTCTCTGCCAAAAATCATTCAATGAAAATTTAATTTGAATTATGCAATTCATCCCAATAGTCTTGATTTATGACATCGAATTTTTCAACAAAAGTTCTAAAACAAATATGAGTCAATTCTTCCTATTTTTAAGTGTTTCACTTGGAAAATGAAAGACAAGTCATGCAATTTCAATCCCAGTTAGAAGCTAAATAACTCCATAAACTGGAGTTATCACACCCCAAACTTAAGCTTTTGCTAGTCCTCGAGCAAAATAATCCAAAACAAAGCAAAACACTTGGGGACTTTCAACTAGAAGCAAGCGGTCCAAAAATGAAAGCAACTCAAATTCAAGCATTGCTAGGGTCAAAATGTCATACATATCCTCAAGAACTATTTCACAACCTTACAGAAAAGTACCACACATGCACTTCCAAGACCATGTTGTCACTCATATGCAACTTTCATGCACAAATGAATTTCCAACAAGCATGCATGCAAGATCTCTTCCTAATTTCGAAAGACAAGCTTGGATAGGTCTCTGAGAAAGCACATGCATAATTCATTACATCAAAAGGATTGTTTTCACCTCTCTCTCCACTAATGTAGACAAATGCACAATCAAGAATCAAAAGGGTCTTTCAAAGCTTGTAATGTGAGGCCAAGGGTGAATGGTTAAGAAGGAAAGGTAAGGATATAAATCAAAAGTTGAAATGCATAAACCTGAAAATCCTAAGATTTGAGCCAATCCAAGACAAAATTAAAAGTTGCAATTTGTGAGATTCAATGCAAAGGACCCATGCAACTGATCATTCACACATTTTTTTTCTTCTCTTTTTTTTTTATAACTTTATTTTTTATTTTTTTTTCAGATTTTTTTTTTTTACTTTTTTTTTTCGCTTTTCGATTGACAATTCTCCACTATTGATTCAACTCACAAAATGCACAAGAAAACTAACAATTGGCTCCAATCAAAAGAATTTTACATGTCATACACTCAACAAGGGTAAATGAAAAAAGTTTTTTTTTTTATTTTTTTATAAGAGGGGTTATTGGTAGGAAAAATGTGGTTAAAAGAAGAAAATAAAGACCAAACATATTCAAGGCTTCAAAGGGGACCTATGGATAATCACATATCAAGGTTAGCTTCAAAGGCTCAAACGGTCCAAGGAACGCCCTAATTATTTTCTCAATCATGCATTGCCTAGGATTTCGCCTCAAGAGAGATTACAACAACACTTACAACAATACAAATCAACACACATGCCACTCATACACTTTCTCCAAAGATGTCAATCTACTCAAATTCCAAGGTCTCACACACATACAAATGGGAACTATATTCATACACAATTGAAGCACAAAGTTAAACACCATCAAGAGAACTCATGTGTATTCCCAAAAATGAGGTCAATCCATAATCCATGCAATCATTGGATATTCAATTTTAACAACTAGCATGCCAAAACTTAAGTTGCCAACAAGCATTCATTCCACACATTTGTTTTTTTTTTTTTTTTAACCAAAACCAAAAGAGGAATAACAAAAAGAAAAGAGAAACGAAAAAATAACTTCTAACAAACTGATAAACATGAGAATAACATCAACCAATACTAGAAGTCTAAAACATTAACAAAAGTATTAATAAGTCTACTAAATACCCCCAAACTTGAACAAAACAGTGTCCTCACTTTAGCACAATGACCAAAAAGCATAAAATAAACAGAAAATAAGGTAGAAAAGGCAAGAAAGAAAGACGCCCTGGGCAAGTAGCTATGGTGAGTCGTGCGGTGAAAGATCGGAAGCATCACTAGTATCCTCCTCAGGAGCTGATAAGCAGGATCTGCTAGTGTGGAGACATCAAATCCAGCCTGTGTTGCCAACCATTTGAAACTCTGATGATAATAATCATCCTGGAATCAAACGGTGCAAGCCATTCAGTTACGCTCAATAGTGGCTAGACGGCGGTGGTCCTAGGACGGCGATGCGGGCGATCCTGACGAGGCGGATGATCGGGGAAGTGAACACGGTCATAAAAATCATGCCATGGTTCCTTCGGATGGATAAGCTCTTCGGTGTTTAGCCATTTGACATTAGCTCGCGCAAAGGTCTTGGATCATTGATGGAAAGAAAAGGAGCCAGAACTGCTAATAGTGCGAAGCATTCCTGCATGAATCATTGCAGCAACATCAATGGCCTTGCGCTCCATGATGGCATAGATGAGGATGGCCTTGTCCTTGTGGACAAATGATGAATTGGAGGTCGGCAAGAGACGAGCGATGATGAAATGGAACCAACCTCGAGCCACATGTAGTAAATATCGAGGAGAGAATTTCTTGAACTCACCCTTCGAATTCCGCCATGGAATGGGTTCTCGACCACAAATACGAGCTATGACAGCCTCCATGTTAACTTCCCCTTGCAATAATTGGTTGTATTCACAATGTGGTGAAGGTGCACTAAGCCCTAAGATAGAACGGAGTTGATGGGGCTCAAAGGAGATTCTGCCCTGACAAAGACTTTGCCATCTTCCCGAGGAAAGGCAGCATTGGCATAAAATTCCCTCACCAAGCTAAGAACTCGATCCTGTTGGTTACAAAAGGTAGACCACCGATAGTGCTCAATGGTTTGAACCATGTCCATGGGTTGGCGTCGACCAAAGGAAATCCCTCTCTCAGGAACAGGGTCCTATGGACGACGAAGCTGTGAATCGCGCTGGCTTCACTGTTGGAAAGTGAGTGGTGTCGAGTGGGAGAGCATGAGGCTTTCTGTTCTTTCTGGTCCTGTTTTTCTTTGTAAGTCCAAATGTAGAAGCTACAATGTCAGCTTCTGTTTCTTGTTTACCATGATTTAAGGATGGGAACCTGAAATCAAATGCCGAAGAAGTAATTACCATTAGATAGGTACAAAACTCAAACCAAAAGCAGCATCCTGGCCATACTCACGACACTGTCATAGTAATAATGGTATCCAACAATACCATACAATATGCCATATTCAGTTGCACACAAATTCCATAAGGCACCAGAACAGAAACAAAAAAGAAATAGAACACATGAAGTTGAACACAAATTCAATAACAACTCAGCATTCTCAATCAAAGAGCACAATACAAAAATTTAAGGAGCATTGGAATCTAATAATGTAAGCTCTAAACTCATGGTATGAGCTTAGCAACGAACAGGACTCCAAGAAATAGAAAGCAACCCAGAAAAACATAATCCAGCATGTATGAACAGAAATATACTCCAACAATATAAGCTCCAGCACTAATAATTAGAAAGCAAACCATCAAAATAATCCAATGAAATTTGAATCATTACAATGCTCATCAATCAGGACAACATATCAGAGATAACAAGCACCCTTCTTCTTCCCTCTTTTTTTTTTTTAAACAAACAATGCAGAAAATAGAACAAAAATAAGACAAGAATAACAAGGATAAGAAAAGAACAAAGAGAGAACTAGGAGGAAGGTGTTTGCGTTAATGAACCGGAAGGGACGCGAGAGCCGCAGGAGAGGAGTAGGCGGTGCGACTCGGAGCTAGCGGAGTGAGAGAGAGCAGATGCAAAAGCGAGGAGAGGTGGCTGTTCGCGCCTGGGTCGTGGGTGGTTGTGAGACGCGGAGCTCGCGCGGAGGAGAGCGGCTGGTCTGCGCAACGCCCGCGAGTGAGACGAGGAAGAGGAAGACATGGGTGCGCGAGCCCGACGGAGGGAGGCACGAGTGAGCGGCGGAGAGGGAAGAGGACCAGGCGGAGCTCGAGGGGTGCGCGAAACCCGGCTGGGGGCTAGGGGTTGGTAGTTGCGGGTTGTGTGGTGTGAGGCGAGAGAGAGAGAGAGAGCAGATGGTCTTGAGTGGAGGCGGGTTGTGTGGTGTGAAAAGGGAAGGGTTTGTGTTTGTGTTAGAATGGGGAAGTTTGGTTTTTTTTTTTTTTTTTAAGTTCTTTTTTTTTTTGGCCGAGTTTTGAAAAAAAAAAATCTCTATATTTTGAATTTTGAAAACTGACATAGATATATATATATTTTTTTGAATTTTGAAATTTGGATTTTTTTTTTTTAAGTTAGGTCGCGACTCACTGCCTCTCGGGTTTTAGTATGCTGCACCACATAGGCTAGCGTTGAGTCGCGACCCAGTCATAATTTCTGGGTTGCGACCACCGCCTCCGGGTTTTAGCATGCTGCACCACATATGCGACTGTTGGGTCGCGACCCAGTCATAAATTCTGGTTGCGACCCACTGAGGCAAATTATGCAGCAAGAATTTTAGTCATTCCAAGCTCTTTTCTTCCCAACAAAACAATTTCTAACACATGAAAAACATTCATTCACCACAATTAACACTAATATTCATATGAAATCATCAAATCACAAGAATTAGACATGACAAGGAGCATAAGGCATGTGAATTGAACACATTAAACACTATGACACTAAACTTAAACTCAACACCACACAACAAAACAACTCAACACAATAACATGCTTAGAACATTATAACCTATATACAAAGAGCAAACATCAGGAACTAAACATAATACAAGGCATAGGAACATGACTTTAATCAAACAAAGAGGGTGCTCACTTTAAACCAGAAAATCACAAGGTAACTATATTATTCATGAAAACAACAAAACAATATGAACAAAATACTAGATCCTCAACAACCACACAAAAGACACAAGAAAGCATAAAAAGAACTCCAGCACACCTTGCTGCAAAATTTTGTAGCAATATTGATGCCTATGAACCAAGTAACCAAACACAATACTACCAAACAACAAAAACTAGAAAAAACAGTAAATTAAGAGGAAAGGATTAAGAACTTGGGTTGCCTCCCAAGAAGCGCCTTAGTTATAGTCTTGGCTAGACTCTGCAGACTTCATATGGAATTTGTCAAAGTGAGAGATGTCTTTTGACGATCCACCTCTCCACCCAAGTAGCTTAAGACTGAGAGTTGACCTTGAAGGTTGACTTTGAATTGGGATCTTCAAGCTCTACCGCACCATGGGGAAACACATTTACCATCAAAAATGGACCTGACCATCGAGATTTGAGCTTCCCCGAAGAGTTTGAGCTTGGCATTGAAGAGGAGGACTTGTTGGCCTGGTTCAAAGCTCTTCACCATTATATGCTTGTCATGCCACCTTTTTGTCTTCTCCTTGTAAAGTTTAGCATTCTCATAAGCATGAAGACGAAATTCATCAAGCTCATTGAGTTGGAGGAGCCTTTCTCTCAGCGGCTTGTAAGTCAAAGTTCAACTGCTGATTGCCCAATAGGCATGATGTTCAAGTTCTCCAGGAAGATGGCAAGCCTTTCCAAACACAATATTATAGGGTGACATCCCTATGGGGGTCTTGTATGAGTTCGATATGCCCACAAAGCATCCTCAAGCTTCCTTGACCAATCTTTTCTAGTGGGGGATACTGTTTTCTCCAAGATTCTCTTCAATTTCCTGTTGGAGACCTCTACTTGACCACTTGTTTGAGGGTGATAAGCAGTGGCCACCTTATGAGTCACTCCATATTTAGCCAATAATGCCGCAAAATACTTGTTACAGAAATGAGTACCTCCATCACTAATAATTGCCCTTGGAGTTCCAAAACGAGTGAAAATCTGCTTTTGAGGAAATTGACCACCACCTTGGAGTCATTGGTTGGCAGTGCACATGCTTCCACCCATTTTGACACATAGTCCACCGCTACAAGAATATAAAGATTGCCAAAGGAAGGAACAAATGGACCCATAAAGTCTATGCCCCAAACATCAAAGATCTCTACTTCCAGAATGGATTGCAAGGGCATTTCATGCCTTTTAGAGATATTACCGGTCCTTTGACACCGGTCACACCTAGCCACGAAGGAGTTTGCATCTTTGAATAAAGTAGGCCAAAAGAAGCCAGATTGCAACACTTTTGCAGCTGTTCTTTCCCACTATAGTGACCTCCATATGGGGATGCATGACAATGTTCCAAAATATCTTGCACTTCTTCCATGGGAATGCACCTTCTAATAACATGATCCGCACACGTTTGAACAAGTATGGCTCATCCCAAAGGTAGTACCTCACATCATGAAGAAACTTTTTCCGTTGTTGAGACTTCAGATCTGGTGGCAACACTCCAGCAACTATGTAGTTCACGAAATCTGCATACCAAGGATAAGAACAGGTAAAACTAAACAACCTCATCAGGAAATGACTCCTTAATTGTTATAGGCTCATTTTGACACTCAACATTCTCAAGCCTTGACAAGTGATCTGCTACCTGATTTTCATTCCTTTCTATCCCGATCTCAAGGTCAAACTCTTGAAGCAATAAAACCCATCGAATTAGCCTTGGTTTTGCATCCTTCTTGCTTATCAAGTACTTGATGGCTGAGTGATCTGTATATACTACTACCTTAGTGCCCACCAAGTATGCCCGAAATTTGTCAAAAGCAAATACAATGGCCAACAGCCTTTTTCAGTGGTGGTGTAGTTCAACTGAGCATCATTGAGAGTTTTGCTTGCATAATAAATGGGGTGAAGAATTTTCTCAGGTCTTTGGCCTAGCACTGCTCCCACTGCATAATCACTTGCATCACACATTAACTCAAATGGAAGGTGCAAGTTTGGAGTGGTCATAATAGGGCTGAAACAAGTCTTTTCTTCAATTCTTCAAAAGCTTCCAAGCAAGCATCATCAAATCTGAATAACACATCTTTCTCCAACAAATTGCAAAGAGGTTTGGCAATTTTTGAGAAGTCCTTGATGAACCTCCATAAAAGCCAGCATGTCCAAGGAAGCTTCGGATTCCTTTCACTGAAGTTGGAAGAGGAAGCTTTTCAATGACCTCAACTTTAGCTTTATCCACTTCAATGCCCTTGCTTGAAACCCGATGCCCAAAACTATTCCTTTTTGACCATGAAATGACATTTCTCCCAATTTAGCACCAAATTAGTTTCTTCACACCTTTGCAAGACCAAAGCTAGGTGCTGCAAGCATTCATCATAAGAATTCCCAAACACAGAAAAGTCATCCATGAATATCTCCATGATTGCTCCACCATATTAGTGAAAATAGCCATCATACACCGTTGAAAAGTTGCTGGTGCATTACACAAACCGAAAGGCATTCTCCTAAAAGCAAAAGTACCATAAGGGCACGTGAAAGTTGTCTTCTCTTGGTCTTCTGGGGCTATGGCAATTTGATTATATCGGAATACCCATCAAGGAAGCAGTGAAGGCCTTTCCAGGAGTCTATCAAGCATCTGGTCAATAAATGGAAGCGGGAAATGATCTTTCCGAGTGGCTTTGTTGAGTTTCCTATAATCCATGCAAATTCTCCATCCTATGATTGTCCAGTAGGAATTAATTCATTCTTCTCATTTGGAACCACTGTCATTCCTCCTTTCTTTGGAACACACACTGGACTAACCCACTATATAGGATATAATACGCATCAAGCCACTTGAGTATCTCTTTCTTGACAACCTCCTTCATGGCGGGATTAAGACGCCTCTGGTGCTCAATAGACCCTTTCTCTTCATCTTCAAGTAAGATTTTGTGCATGCAAATTGCTGGGCTAATACCACGAATGTCAGCAATAGTCCAGCCCAATGCAAGCTTGTGATCTCTAAGCACCCGAAGCAACTTATCTTCTTGTTCCTCAGTTAGTGAAGAGGAAACAATCACAGGCGTGGAATCATTCCCAAGATAGGCATAACGCAAATGAGTTGGCAATGGCTTGAGATCCAACTTTGGAGGCTCTAACATTGATGGCTTGAGAGAAGTTTTAGATGAAGGGAGCTCTAAAGGCTCAAACTAGGTGACCTGAAAAGCTTAGGAGACGCGTCAAGGTTTGACACAATTGAAAACATCATCATCAACAATGCTATCAACATGCTCACATGCAGGAGATAATGACAATGCAAAGGGGTCACAAGGAAAAGAATTATGAAAAACATTAGAAACAACATGGTCAAGCATACCTATGTAGGAACACTCCTCATGCTCATATGGAAATTTCATGGCCTTAAAGATATTAAATGTTACCTCTTGGTCTTGCACACGCATAGTCAACTCACCCTTTTGAACATCAATGAGAGTCCTACCCGTGGCTAGAAACGGTCGGCCAAGAATCAAGGGGACATTGCGGTCTTCCTCCATGTCCAAGATGATAAATCTCAGGGAATATGAACTTGTCCACCTTGACAAGCACATCTTCAACAACTCCTCTAGGATAAGTGAAAGAGCGATCCGCAAGTTGAAGCGTGACAGTGGTTGGCTTGCATTCCCCCAATCCTAACCTTTGAAATATTGATAGGGGCATGAGGTTTATGCTTGCCCCTAAATCACACAAAGCTCTCCCAAAAAATTGAGCTCCAATGTGACACGGAATTGTGAAGCTTCCAGGATCCTTCAATTTGGGAGGGAGCTTGTTCTGCAAAATAGCACTACACTCCTCTGAACAAGAGTTTCAAAGTCACCCAACTTGCGCTTCTTTGAGAGAATGTCTTTCATGAACTTTACATAGCTTGGCATTTGTTCCAAAGCTTCAGCAAAGGGAATGTTTATGTGAAGTTTCTTAAAAACTTCCAAGAATTTTTGAAATTGCAAGTCAAGCTTTTGTTTGGCAAAGCGATTCGGAATGGTAGAGGAGGAGTAGTGGGCTTCTCATTCTTCTTTTTACTATCTTCTTCATCAATCGCTTCCTTTTTCTTGTCCTCCTTTACTTCTTCAATATCTACTTTCTCTTGCTCCACCTCTTGATGCAATAATTTAGTCTTGGGATTTCCTTCAATCTCCTTTCCACTCCTAAGAGCTATGGCCTTGCATTGCTCATTATTGCCACCCTTGGGATTAGTTATTGTATCACTAGGAAGGGTCCCTAGGGCGATTACTCATTGCTTGAGCAATTTGGCCAATTTGATTCTCCAAATTTCTCAATGAAGCTTGACTTTGTAATTGAGCATCTTGGCCAGCCAAGTGAGCATCCGTCTTGGCCATGTAAGCATCAGTCTTATTAATGAAGGTCATGAACATGCTCTCAAGAGTTGAAGTTCGGTCATGATAGTGCTCCTTAGGTGGGGAAGGTTGTGGTAGAAACCCCGGTGGAAAGTTTGGAGGCGCCTTAGGTTGAGTGAAGGAAGATGAGGCTTGTTTGTTGTTTCCCCAAGCATAGTTGCCTTGATTCCATCCCCCTTGGTTGTAGTTGTTGTTGAATGGTTGGTTAGGTCCCGTTGCGATTTTGAGCCAAGAATTGCACACTCTCCATGGTGTGAGGGCATTGATTACTTGAGTGTGGGTCTCCACACAAGTCACAAGCACTAAAAGAGCTTTCAACCGAATTTACATTCACATTGTCCAACTTCTTAGCAAGGGCTGCCACTTGAGCTGAGAGAGAAGTGAGGGCATCCACCTCATACATACCAGCTACCTTCTTTGTAGTCATCCGTTCAGTTGGCCATTGATAATTGTTGGCTGCCATTTCTTCCAAGAGATCAAGAGGGCATCAACTGCTCAGCCATCAAAGCACCTCCTGAGCGGCATCAATAGTAGCTCTCTCTTGAGGAAGTAACCCCATGTACACAGTCTGAACTTGGAGCCACTTAGGAATGCCATGATGCGGGCACTTCCTAAGCATCTCCTTGAACCTTTCCCATGCCTCATACAAGGTTTCACCATCTGCTTGCTTGAAAGAGGTGATGTCAGAGCGTAGTCTAGCTGTCTTGATTGGTGGGAAGAACTTGGCAAGAAACTTTTGGGCAAGGTCCTCCCATGTAGTAATAGAGTTGGCAGGAAGTGAGGAGAGCCATGCCTTAGCCTTATCCCTTAAAGAGAATGGGGAGGCGCAAACGAATACCTTCCTCCGAAATGCCATTGTGTCGGAAAGTATCACACACCTCCAGGAAGCTAGAGAGATGAGCACCAGGATCTTCACTAGGCAACCCACTAAATTGAACTGTGTCTGCACCATCTGAATCAATGCAGGCTTAAGTTCAAAGTTATGAGCTTGGATGGCCTTGAATGCTAGAGTGGACATCCTGGAGTTGTGGAGAAGCATAATCCCGCACGGAGCGGTTTGGGTCCTCATGATCTGCCATGACACATCTAGTGCGATGAGAACGAGGTTGGCGTGGAAATTGAAAAACTCTTTCTAAATCCACACGAACAGTAGTATCTTCAAAGCTTCTAGAGCGTCGCATGCAAATTAGAGGTACCTGAAAATAAAAGAAAATAAAGGCTCAAGTCAACAACTAGTAATTTAAATCAAAAGTAGCATACAACTATAGCCAATCCCCGAGCGCCAAAACTTGATGGCTTCCTACAAGAGCGGGTAAAATACCGCAAGTGTACGGGTCGTTCAAGTAGAATAATGTGAGTTAAGAGTATCGTCTCCACAGGGATTGGGTATAAATATGCTATCGAGTTATTAAACTACCGTGTTCAGGCCTGAGCAAAATGAGTTAATGAAGTTACGAAGGAATTCTAAAGAGCAAGTAACTAGAAAACACTAACACAAATTAAAGTTGAGAAACAACTAAGGTTAAAAGGCCTAGGGGACCTTTTTCACCCTCTACTTCACTTGGATATGCAAATTACTTAATTGAATATTAAGGAATTGGTTTTGTTAGCATGTTAATTATAGTTAAACGCCTATGTCTAGGTCGATTAACCGTGTCTCTTTCACCTAAAACACTAAGTGTCCTTGTGAGTTAGTGTGAAATCAACCCATTGAGAACTAATATCAAACATCTACTATGCAAGGTCAATGGGTATGTTTCCATCCCATTGACTAATCCTCACACCTAAGCCAATTAAGTGTAAAGAACAAGCATTACCCATTCCAAGGTCCAATATCTCTATTCCTATGTCTAGTTCAAGAGAATCCCCAAATCAACTTAGATGGTGGCCAAACATATAAGAGCATTAAGAATATAAATGGGTAACCAAAACCAAAATCATCAACATTCAAATAAACAACATTACAAACATCCAAGATCCATAGAGGGATTCAAAGGATCCCTAGTTACAAATTTAGCTATCCATAACAATGAACAAAACACAAACTAGTTCAAGAGACATAATGAATATTAAAGATATAAAGAGAGAGGAAGAGGTGAACAAATGGGGCTTCAATCCTTCTCCTAGCTCTTGGTCTTCAATCTTCAAGATGAATCCTTCTCTAGTGTTGGCTCCTTACAAAACCTAGGGTTCCTCTCTCAAAACTGAAAAGGCAGGAAACGAACTCCCTCTGCTGATCCGTCTATTGGGTAATTATTTACTAAAAATGGGCCTGGGCCGCGTCGGGTTGCGACCAACAAAATTGTCAGGTCGCGACCTGACTCACAAAACTGATCTAATGTTTAGGCGCCCAGGTTGCAACCCGCAAAATTCAGGTCGCGACCCAAAGCAAAAACTTCAATTCAATGGCTTTTTCTTCATGCTTTGCTTCCTTTCTCTTGGCTTCAACTTGAATTCTCTTCAAGCTCCAAAACTTCTACAATTTTCTCTGCCAAAAATCATTCAATGAAAATTTAATTTGAATTATGCAATTCATCCCAATAGTCTTGATTTATGACATCGAATTTTTCAACAAAAGTTCTAAAACAAATATGAGTCAATTCTTCCTATTTTTAAGTGTTTCACTTGGAAAATGAAAGACAAGTCATGCAATTTCAATCCCAGTTAGAAGCTAAATAACTCCATAAACTGGAGTTATCAGTGATAACTCCATGATTTGGAGTTATTTATGTTCCAAATGGGCTTTAATTGCGTGCTAGCTGTTGTTGTTTTTATAGTGAAATTGGTTTCAATTAGTTAGATTTTGGTTGCAATAGTCTTAACTCCACTTTGAAAGAAAAGTCCACAAATCCAAGTTAAGTGAGTTAAATTGTAATTTTTGTTGAATGTTTTTTAGATTTGGATAATGAAGATAAAGCCAATTGGAAATCAAGAATGAAGAAAATGTGAAAGCATGAGGAGGATTTTGGAGCTGCATTATGAAGGTTTATTTGCCGCCTCACGGGTGCTTGAGCATCCAAAACAAGTGCTTAAATGCTAATATACCATAAAAGTGTATCAAAAGTGCAGCAGAGCGCTTAAGCTCCCAAAACTAGCGCCTGGGCATCTTGTATCAGATTGAATATTGAATTAGTGATATAGAAAATGACTTTTTACTTTGTCAAGTGGATACGAGGTGCGGAAATAACCAAGAAATAGAAGGAAAATGAAGGCTATAAGGATTTGGAGGCTAGAGAGTGGGAATTGGCTTGGATGCTTGGGAGATTAAAGCTTAAAGAAGACTTTTCTACAAAAGAGTGAATCGTTTCTCCTCTTTTCTTCCCTTTCCTTGTTCTTTTAGTTTTGCTTTGTGTTTTGTGAATATTATGGCTTTCTAAACTTGTGACTAGGAGTACCTTTGAATCCTTCAATGATCTTTGGATGAATGTTGAAATTTCTTGAATAGTTATCTACAAATTTGGTTTTGTTCATTCAATTTTATTTGTAATGCTCTTTGACGTTTAACTACCATCAAAGTGATTTGAATGATTCTCTTGAACTAGATATAGGAATAGAGAATTTTGACCATTGAATTGGGTGATGCTTATTCAACGTACCTAATTGGATTAGTTGTGTTGATTAGCTTATAGGACAAACACATACCTATTAGCCTTGCATAGCAGATGTTTGATAATTGTGCTCAATGGGTTAAGTTCACACTAATTCAGAGACACTTAGTGATTTAGGTGAAGGAAACACGATCGATTGTCCTAGACGTAGGCTGTTAACTAAATTTGACATGCTAACAAAATCAATTTGAAGATAGCTATTTAAGTAATTGACATATCCATGTGAATAGAGGGTGAAGAAGGTCCTCTAGGCCTTTAGTCCTCATTGTTCTCAAAACTTAATTTGTTATTGTCTTTTAATTTATTTTGTTAATTTTTGTTAATTTCCATCAACAACAATTCATTTTAAATTTCTTAAGCTGGAATATGGTAGTTACTTAATCGATAGTAGGATACGACACTTGAATAACCACTTTATTACTTGATACGATCGGTGCACTTGCAGGGACACTTTTGCGTTATCAACTAGACCATACCTAAAGAGAGAATAATATTTAAAATTATCATTAATTTAAGTTTAAAATTATTGTTAATTTGAGGTTAGTTAAATTCTCTAATCAGGAGATAGGATCTTAACTTTAAATATTGTTGTAGAAGGAGACACATTTAATATTATTAGCACAAATGCACCAAAAGTATGGTTAGAAGAATGCCACAAAATTAAATTTTGGAAGGACCTATAAGGTTGAGTTCAGAACATACCTTTAGGAGAAAATATTTTCTTAAAAGGAGATCGAAATAACCATGTGAGAAGCGAAGCTCGTAAATGATGGATTACATGATAATTATGGAGTAGAAGGCAAATGCAGAGGGTAAGACAACTTTTGATTTTGCTTTAACTTTTGATCTTGTTATTGCTAACACTTGTTTTAGGACTCATTACGTATAAGCATGGGCAAACTTGCTCCCAGATCGATTACTTTTTTGTTAATCTTTGTTAAATGTCATTCGTTAGCAGTAAACAAGAGTTCTATTAAAGTAAATCATTCATTATCATAGACAAGAGTTTTATTAAAATCCTTCTTCTATTTTGGCATCCTTTACTTTCCTATGCTATTTGGTGATTTTCATTGCATTCTTTTATGGTGTTTTGGCAAATGGCCAACATGCCCAACAACTATATGTTGATATTTGAGCTCTTGCAAAATTAAGAAACAAGAAAACAAAGAAAGAGCGTGTTAAGCCCTAGGTGTGCAATGCACTACCCTTAAGGATTATTTTGTCACGGTGTAGAAATCTACCATAATATAGCAGGCTCTTCTAGCATTAACTAAGAACTCAAGAACAGCAATGACAACACATGTATAACCCAGAGGAAGATCACGAGGAATAAGTAGTATTCTCTTTAAAACAAAGGTTGAAAAAGTATGAACATAAGTGTGTTTAGTTTACTGATTTGCATTTTCATTGAAAATGAAAAATAAACATGAAAATATGTTTGTTTGATCATTGAAGAAAATGTTTTCACTGAAAATATTTTCAAAAGACACATAAAACTGGAAATGATATTTTTCATTTTCAGCCTTTTCAATTTTTGTTGGTGAAAATATTTTTAGTTGAAAACGCGGTGACAATATGGTAAATAATAGGTCTTTTCTCTTTCGTACACAATGTGCTGTCTGTGAATCTCATGTAACACTATTTACTTTTTATTCAATGTTTTACATATAAAACAACCTAACACCCTTTCCCTTTAACGTACACTCTAACCATTCACCCAATCACCCTCCTCTTTAAATAAGCAATAAAATAATACTATAGTGGTTAAATATTTATCCATATACAAATCACAACATAATAATTTATAACTATAATAAAAATAAATTAAAAGTGAGCGTTTATTTTATTCTAGTCTTAATATTTTATGGAGGTATTTTTATAAATTTGTTTAGCAGATGGAGCAATGCAAATTATATATATATAGTTTTTTATTATTCAATAACAAATATAATATTATTATCTTAAATTTAATTTTCAAAATATATTTTGAAATCAGAAAAATTAAACATATTTTCATTGTTTTCACTTTCTAAAATAGAATCTGCTTTTATAAACCAAACACATTTTCTAATTTTGAAAATCTAAAAATGAAAATATTTTTTAGAAAATAAAAATATAAAATGAAAATAAGAAATATTTTCACAAACCAAATGCGCTTTTATTCTTTTCGTATGTATATATCTATCAATAGAAAAGATTTGTTAAATATATGCATGTCCAAGCATGGCACAATTTACGGATCTTTTCATTGACCACTTGACCGTTGTGTTATCAACGCAAATTAATTTCACAATTACAATAGGTTGTTGCAATTTTAGCCCAACGGTCGCATAACACCAAATAAAATATTCCAACAATATTAGTGAAGATAAAGGATCAGCTAAGATTTTAAAAAAATAAAAGATATTAAATTCATTTAATTGAAATAATGGAGATTATAAAAAATATTATAGATTCTCAAATCGGGAACATATTTCTCATTATGCTAAAATCTCTTGATATCAATTCATAGTTTAAAACAAGATTAATTCAAATAATTAATTAAAATATAATTAACCAAAACTTTTGAAATACAATCAAAATTCCAAAATACATCAATCTCCCATCTATTTCAAAAGTTTTTTAAATATTAAATCAAAATTGAAAAGAACCTAGGTTATACATGAATAAAATGCTTTGAATCTTGTATCTTTTGGACTATGAACAAAACCTAGAAAGATAGAACTTAAAATTGCAATATATTGGTAAAGCGTTTACTTCTATGAACCAAATATTTTTTGTTTAACTTAGAATCCTCTCTGATCACAATGATATCCTTACTTATTTGTTGTTGTTAATGATATTTTGCGCTTTTCGTCAATCGTGTGCATGCCTGGGTATTCATGGCGCTCTAGACTTAGGAGCAATCTCATAGGAGTGGCCCCACTCCTACACTCATATAGGTAATTTTCATCAAGTGTATACTAACTTTATACCACCAATAAGGGTTATGAAGATCATTAAAACCATTTAGTTTATCCTCACAAAAATGTGGTCTAACACAACCTATATTTCTCATACCATAGGAAGGGACGCATAATGTGCTATCAAGAATTAACAAGTGACATGTTATTACTCATATGAACCATATTACTGGGATCTCCATTTACAAATGTGAGGTTCCTATCACTGTTAATTTTTAAATTAGCTAAAGCCCCATTCCCTTCGATGTAGTTTTAGAAAATTCCTCCTAAGAGGCTTGGTTACAGGATCTAAGATTTACTTATGACTTCACATAATCAATTGATATATTTCCATCTTTATCACCTCATATCTCAACCTAATGTATCTACTTTTACAGTTATATTCCTTGTTATTTGCAATAACTATTACCACTTTATTATTATAATGTATAGACACAAAAGGCATTGGCTCTATTCCTAAAGGAATATTGAACAAAAAAATTTTTAACCACTTAGCCTCATTATAAGCTTGTTCTAGAGCAATAAACTCTGACTCCATGGTGGACTTCATAATATTCGTTTGCTTAGCTGATTTCTAAGTAACAACACCACCACCCAAATTAAAGACGTAACCACTGGTGGATTTAATCTCATCTAAATATGAGAATTAGTTGGCATCACTGTATCCTTCTAATACAGCAAGATATCCATTATACTCAATACCATAACTTATAGTACCTCTCAAATATTTCATCAATTTATCCAATGTAGTCTAATGATCATTGTTGGGATATGTGTGTAACTACTTAATCCACACAACATATGCTATGTCAAGTCGAGTAAAATTTATCAAATGCATCAAACTCCTAATAATTTGTGCATACTCAGATTAAGCAACGGGTTCACCCTTATTTTTCTTTAGTTTAGTATTAGCATTATAAGAGGTATTCATAGATTTGACGTCAAAATGTCCAAACATTTTCAAAAAAAAAATTCAACATATTTCTCTCGTGATAGTATTATACTATCATACTTCCTTATGACTTTAACACCCAAAATCACACTTGTTTCGCCCATGTCTTTCTCATCAAATTTTGATACAAGAAAATTTTTGGTTTTAATTACAACATCACGTGTAGTGCCAAAAATAAAAATATGAGCATATCATCAACATATAAGCAAATAATTACACATTTACAATTGATCAGTTTTGTAAACAAACATTTATCTACTTCTAAAGTAGAAAAACCATCAAAGATTAATATTTGATAAAATTTCTCATGCCATTGTATTGGTGCTTGCTAGGCTATATAAATATTCAATAAGTTTGCATGCTTTATTTTCTTGACCAGGATCCATACAACCCTAAGGTTGTACCATATAAATTTCTTCTTCTAAATCTCCATTTAAAAATGTTGTTTAAACATCCATGTAATGAATAACTGATTTATAAATTGAAGTTAAAGCAATTAAAACTCTTATTGAAGAAATTATTGTCATTGGAGCAAATGTATCAAACTAATATACATTTGCTTTTGAGTATAGCCTTTAGCCACTAATCTAGCTTTGTATTTTTCTATTGTTCCATTTGGATTATATTTTCTTTTAAAAATCCATTTACAACCTATAAGTTTTGCTCCCTTAGGTAAATCTACTAAAACCCAAGTATTGCATTTTTCAATTGAGTCATTTTCAGATTTAATACCTTTTTCCCAAAGGAGTGCATCAAAAGAATTTATTACTTCATTAAATGTTATAGGATCATTTCCTACAAGATATGTATAAAAATCGTTACAAAATGAGGTTTCTTTTATTTATTATTTACTTCTTCTCAAACCTTTACTTGGTTATCATTAATATTTTGAGATGTGACATTAGGAGTATTTTCTGTAATATGCTAGGAATATTTTGAATTGAAATATTAGAAATATTTTCAAATTTTAATGGGAAAATCTATCAAAAAAATTCTTCATTTTTTTTGTTTTAATTATAGAGTTATGACCAAGAATATCACTTTTTAATACCATAAGCAGCACTATGTTCAATATATCCTATGAACATATAATCAGATGTCTTTGATCATATTTTTCTTTTTAGAATTATAACACGACTTTAGCTAACCATCCTTATACTTTTAAATATTTTAAATTAGGCTTACATCCTTTTCACAATTCATATGATGTTTTATTTATTTTCTTATAGGGAATTCTATTTTGCAAATGACATGCAAAAAATAAAACATCACCCCAAAGATTTTCAGGTGCATTAGAACTAACTAAAAGAGCATTCATCATTTCTTTTAAAGTTCTATTTTATCTTTTTGCAACTCCTTTAGACTTAGGTGAATATGATGAAGTTATTTATGTATTACTCCTTCTTTTTTATAAAAATATTAAACAAAATATATTCTCCTCCTCTATTTGATCCTACTCTTTTAGTTTTCTTATTTAATTGATTTTCTATTTCAGCTTTATATATAAGAAGCATGTCAAAAGTTTCATCCTTATTTTTAAGTAAATATACTTTATTATGTCTAGAAAAATCATCTATGAATGTAACATAATATTTTTTACCTCCTAAATTAGAGTGAATTAATTCTAGGAGTTCAGTTTCTCCATATAGATAGACATGATATTTTGGTAATTTTGATTCAATCCATATTTGACACTTTCCTAAACATGAGTAAGAAAAATCAGAAATTAATCCTAAATTTTACATTTTTTTAATATAAGATATTCTAATATGTCCTAATATTGCATGCCACAAATTCATAGAATTAAGCATATAAGCAGAAGAATATGCATTTTCATTCATAATACAAGAAACATTTAACATATATAAAACCATTATTATAATAACATTTTCCCACGAAAACTTCACTTTTTGAGAGCACAACTTCCTCATTTGCAAAAATAACATTGATACTAGCTTTAGCCAATAGATACATATATATCAAATTATAACACATTTAAGCTACATAAAGGATATCATTTAACGAGAGGATTATTTTACCAGAAGTGGCTTTAATTTTACTATTCCTTTACCAAGAACTATTACTCTTTTAAGGTTGCCAAAAAAAATCCACTTAAGCTACTATCAAGGGATTAGCCGCAATAAGGATAGGGATAGAGACAAGTTTGGTCCCCATGGGAATGGGGGCGAATTCCTGTTTAATAAATGAAGCGATAGTGGGGGATGAGGACCCCACCCTATGGAGACATACCAAATCCTTGTTTATGTGAAATCTCCTAAATACCCACTCACATATATAGACATATACAAAGAAAACCCTAACAAGTTAACACATCTTCATTTCTAATTTGTCTTTTATTGAATTTACATTTATATATGTATTTTCTTTTTTAAATTGAATTATGTTTCATTAGAGTAGCATTTTATTTAAGTTTTCAATTTTTTTATTTTTTGGTTTTTTAATTTTATTTATCCATGGATATCCATGGGATTTAAATTCCCACGAGAATGGGGAATGAGGATCCATTATGGGAATAGGGATGAGGACGAGGGGTGAAATTCTGAAAGGGATGGGGTTGGGGGACATATCCTTGTCCTTATGAATATGTATTGCTATCCCTAATAATAGGAGGCAAAAACATTTCTTTTTTGTATAGATATGCCTGGTAGTCTCAGAGTCTACCACCCAAAATTTTTCTTCTATCATATAATTATTTTAGAAACAACCATTATTATATCATGTCTAAAACTTTCAAAAGTCTAGCATACTTATCTGTTATACCTGCAATAGACAATAGTCTAGCATATTTGTAGTATATTAGGAGCTTCTTAAACTATGCATATGCGATTGGATTAGCTTATTATAGTCCTCACATCCTTTCCTTCAATAGTAAAAAATTAATCTCATACAAATTGATAGTCTAAGTATACTTGAGAAGGGGGTTGAACCAAGTATACCTTTTTCATTTGTTCCTGCTTACTCACAAATCTAATCAGAAATTTCAACAAATGTCTCTTGCTATGGCAGGAAACTTGATAAGTATGCATATATATATATATATATATATATATATATATATATTGTACCCTATTCTTAGTGTCCTAGCTCTCTTTTATGTTTAATTATATGCATTTGCATTATGTTTGAGTTTGGACATTGATTTGAGCATTAATGAGAATTTTCTGCATCTTTGTACTTATGGCACTATTCTTTGTTTTATGCTTAACTGGAATTATAAACCTCTAAAACTTGTGTTTTTTAGCTTATAGGAAAGATAAGAGGATTATATACAACTTTCATGCAAAGCTCAAAAGCCAGATGGAAGTCTGGCTAGTAAAAAATAAGCTTGAAAGTCATAAATGAGGTGCTGAATTTTCAAATTGGGCATGCTTCGATAATTAGGGCATATATTTCTCTTATTCAAAGTCTAAATGAGGCAAATAAGGCATTCATTTTGAATAGAAGAAACATATCTACAACTTTTATGAAGACACCAAGTGCTAATTTAATCATTTCAGAGATCAAAACTTGAGAAAACTCATTGTAATGAGCCAGGATTACCTGCAACAACCCTAGGTGTTGCCATTCAGACTCATTACAAAGAGCCAGAGCGTGCAGCAAGCCCCCAAAGATTTGTGATAGTGCTGTATGCATTTTAATGAGTTTTTTAGGCTTTAAATGATCCCAAGCCTTTAGAACAAAGGGACATGACTGATGGGTTGCATTTTTGCACCCATTCTACTTCTTAACTCTGAACAATTTGCGTTTGATTTGTATTTAATTGATGTTTTTAAACATTGAGTTTGCACTTGGTCCTCAACATGCATTAGTAAATAACTTTGTAGTTTTTAACATAGTTTTTAGTGATTTTTTACATTTTGCAAGTTTCCCAATGTTTTTAATTTCTTGTTTGAGTTTTTCTAGTAGCAAGGACTTCTAACTTGGTGCATTGAAGCAAGAGTTGAGGACTCGGCAACACTGTTTACCGCCCAGGCGATGGAAGCACCGCCCAGCCGATGATTAGAAGAGTAAGTCTGAAAGTCTTCAGAAGACTACCAAGCGGTCTCTAGGACCGCCCAGGCGGTGATCAGGAACACTCAATTCTGGGGACATTCACGAGCACCGCCTAGGCGGTGGTAAGAAGAATTTCGTATTCATGAGACCGCCCAGGGTAGTGGACCGCCCAGGTCATATGCTTTTGGGTCGTGCCAACTGGGCCATTCACGGGTCTTCGCAAGGCCAATGAAGATCCAGGAAAAGGAACGCGCATTTGAAAAAAAGAGGAAGAAAGAGGAGGCGGGGGTTACGGAGTTTTTTTTTTATTTTTTGAGTTTTTAGGGCTCTCTTTCGCTCTTACTTTCTCTCTACACTAGGTTTTTGGCATTCCTGTTCAGTTTGAGTTTTTCTCATTGTAATTTACAGCTTTTCTACATCTTTGATTGTGAGACTCTTCCCATGGAAGAGTAACTTCTTTTACCGTGCACAAGGGTGACTAAAGATTGGAATTGTTCATGAGATTCTCGTACCTCATTCGTTAACTGTGGTTAGTTTCCCTCTTCCATTTATCAATTCTTTCATCTATCAATTGTATGGATTTATGCAATTTATTTTTGTTAGAGTTGTTCCTTGATATGGTGTTTATCTGTAAGGGAAGGAATTAGGATTAATTTCGTTAGAAATTAGGTTGCTATAATTTTTATTCAAACTGAATAAAGTTCATAAGATCACGATAGTGAATTGCTAGTCTAGTTCTTTTATTTAGTTATATCCTTGATGGAAATGCGATTATGTAACCGTTCACAGAATTATTCCATTTTTATGTGTTTACATTGTTAATGGAAGCAACCACTATCATGATTTTATTTCTTGAATCAATGACTGAACAATTTTAATTTGAAGAAACCTTCTAGGTAATTTCTTTAACCGAATTTCTTCTTGATTTAATTCGTTGTCGACAATTTCTAAAAACCCCAATTTCGTTAGGATCAATTACATTGCTTCCACGTGAGACGACTCGGATTACACTATAACTACATTTTTTGTGCATTTCGGTAACTGAAAGATTATTCTAATTTGTTGGCGGCGACACCTGAATCAATGACCTACACACTTAAGGGGCATTCTCACATGCAGTTGAAGGTCAATAGTTATGCTCCTGTTGACATTTAACCACATTTAAAAAATGTGGCTAAATGAAAATTAATGTGGTTAAACCTTGACTCATATTACCTTCCTTTACCAAAAAACTTTGATTTTGACTCATGTTCCCTCACCCCTTTATCCTCCTCACCACTCCTTACTCTCTTACGCCACGGGCACCATTCAATTTTGCTCTCGCTACCACCAGAACCTTCGCTATGTTTTTTCCTCCATCGCCCAACTCGATGATGGCTAACCAAACGGGACTTACGGAATCTTGTATGAGATTGGCACGGCAAACGAGGCACGTGATGTAGGAAGAGAACTACACGTTGATCCAGGAAGAGTAAAACATGGGGTTGCAATGTGGGTACAACCATAGGGTATCATCGTCATTGAACTCCATGAGGCACATGAAGCATTCGAGTGGACCCTCTGCTCCTACTTTATGGATTCTAAGGTCCTTGATTGTGGAGTATACGAGGGATGGGAAGGTTTTGAGGATTTTGGGGTTAATGCCACCCTTGAGCAGGACTTTATATTCCTTGGTTGGGCGAGGTATGACTCGGCGTGGCGGAGAGGAAGGCGAAGAACATTGCAACGAGGAGGAAAGAGACGATGAGGGCTCCGATGATGATGGCCATGGAAAGGACTGAGCCCAGGTGTAGCGGTGGGAGGATAGTGGTGGCACTGGTTGGATTGGGGACTATGCCTCGATGACATGGTGGTGGTGATGAAGGGCTAAAAGGAGGAAGAGAAGATGATGATGATGGAGAATGGGATGGAATTGAAAGGGTTTGGGTTTAACCATATTTATTTTTGTTGGGTTTTGACCAATTTGTTATGGAGTTGAAGTGAAGCGAGGAATGGGTACTTTTGTGTTGGACAAGAGAAGGGAAGTGAAATGGTGATAGCCATATTAATTTTTCATTTAGCCATATTTTTAAAATGTGGTTAATTACAACTTGCCACACTATTTGCGTTTAACCACATTTATGAAATATGGTTAAAAGCAAAAAAGTTTTTTTTAACTGAATTTGAAAAGTCCAAATTCATTAAAGCTACAGTGCCTTTCTTTAATGAGTGTTGTGTTTGGCCATACTTCTATGTTAGATAGGAGAAGGGAAGTGAAGTGGTGATAGCCACATTAATTTTTCATTTAGCCATATTTTGAAAATGTGGTTAATTACAACTTGCCACACTATTTGCGTTTAACCACATTTATGAAATATGGTTAAAAGCAACTAAAAAGTTTTTTTTTAACTGAATTGAAAAGTCCAAATTCAGTTAAAGCTAAGTGCCTTTCTTTAATGAGTGTTGTGTTTGGCCATACTTCTGTGTTAGATAGGAGAAGGGAAGTGAAGTGGTGATAGCCACATTAATTTTTCATTTAGCCATATTTTTAAAATGTGGTTAATTACAACTTGCCACACTATTTGCGTTTAACCACATTTATGAAATGTGGTTAAAGGCAACTAAAAAGTTTTTTTTTTAAACTGAATTTGAAAAGTTCGAATTCAGAAAGCTATAGTGCCTTTCTTTGATAAGTGCTGTGTTTGGTCACACTTTTATTGTATTTAACCACATTTGATAAATGTGGTTAAAAGCGCTGTAAAGAATTGAATTGACTCTAACTGTAGGGGAGTGGACACCCACACTAATATAGCTTAGGTTAGAGTAGTTTTAGGCTCTTCTTCTCTTCTCCTTTTCTTCCCTTCTCCTTTTCTTCCTCCACCCTCCTCTTTCCTCTTCTTCACCCATCTTCTTACCCACTTCTCCTTCTCTTAGGTTAGATTTTATTTTATATCTTTATTATGGTTTTTCTATGGAGGAGTGAGTTTGTAACTAGTATCAAGGATTATCAGGTCCCAAGGGTTTGTCTTGAGGTTTGGATATTCAATGAATAAATAGCTTGGTTTCTTAACTTTCCTTCTCTTACATTTATTCCATTCCTCATGTGTTTATATTGATTAATTGATTGATTATGATATGTGAATGTGTGAGCATGTAGTTGGAATGAATCTTGATTTTGTATGCTAATTCATGATTATGAGTTGGATGCATAATTGAGATAATTTACTAGACATGAGTTAGTTGATTGATTGATGAATGCTTGTTTAGCTTTGGAAATTGGTATTAATTTTTTATTGAGGTTAGACTAATGTAATTGGTGTTCAAATTAGTGTATGCATTTAGGGGTTGATATCTAAATTACTTAGGTGTTGCATGCTAGCCAAATGCTTGTTAGTTGATTGATTGGTTGTTAAGTGAATTGTGGTGCCAAGGTTGTGTGATTGCATGATTCTAGGCACAAGTTAGTCACCTACCATGTGTTTGATGAAATGTGTGTGTCAAGGATAGATGGATTCTGGGCTTAGGAAATCCTTGTGCTAGTACTTTAGTTAATTGTTAGTTATTTTCTTGTTTTAGTTTATATTATATTTTTGTTTGATGCACTCGTTAAAAAAAAACCCTTATTGCATAGTCTATAAGTTCACCTATATCGTTGGGAGATAATCTGAGTTATACACCATTATACTATGTTTTATTGCAATTTAGTTTTAAATAAATTTGTTCATTTATACTCTCTTACTATTCTTTTTGTTTTGATGGAAAGGTACATGAGTATAGTCATTGATTTTGTCAAACTCATTCCACATCTTTAAGACAACTTCCCGTAGTATCTTTCTTGACTAATGTACATTCCTTTAGGAGTTTGCTTGACTTGTAGCTCCAATGATATCTCTTTCACCATACAAATGTTAGAACAATAGATATGTCAAGATAGCACATATCACGCAATCAACATATATTTGAAAGAGTTTTAAATATATGCAATATATATCCAGCTCAATTCAAAATAGTTTATAGCATTAAGGGCACCTATGATATTTTTGTATAGACATGAAGAGCATACATCAATTGAGCAAAAGAGAGATTATTGTGCAACATGCATTTTAAGCAATCACATATAGTGCAAAATGCAGAATACAAGTGAAATTCTCACAACTCCAAACAAACAATCAATCAAGTACAACATAAAATAACTTGTGATTATCTCCATGCAATGCAATTTCATATTTTCAAATGAATAACAGGGGTTAACAAATATGCATGTGACATAAACAAATATCTAACTTTTGCAGCATAAGCCAATGGATGTCCTCGTCTAGAGACGTACATGAAAATTAAAAGGGTGAGAATCTTAACAAATCTAAATGGAGCTAAAAACACACATAGTGTCGTCATTGTACGTCTCTGACCTATTTGGTTTATTTTAAAAAACGTGTACATACAACAATGAGTTCAATTTTAGAATTTTCACAAATGTCAGTATCAAGTGGACATTTCATTTTTAATATGGTCTTGATCATGAATGCATCGAGTTAGATACATGCATGCATGGAGATTGCTTCATATTCACAATTACATTTCACAAGTACATGCATGCATGCAAAGAAAAGAACATAATTTTGTACAACCATATGAATACATGAAAGGATCATCAAGAATACTTATACAAGTACATGTATGCATGAAAGAAATGAACTTAAACATTAAATAGACACATGGTTTTAAGAATTCTTTGAACATGGTTCGTTTTCAATTATTTATTAACCTCTCAGAACCCCTAGGCTATGAGCTCATGCCTACAATAAAAATATAATGTGATCAATCATTCCTAAACCTCGTATTACTGAACCTCAATTAGTCAATTATGATAATAATCATTACGATGTATAAATGCGATTAGTATATCACTGAACCTTTATCGAACCTAGTATATGGGGTGAGAGTTCTCTTTTAATCTTTTAGACATTTATACTTTATATTCTCCATTGTTCATGCCATGGTGTAACACTTAATATATCTGTTAGCTGTTACTTGCTCTGTTTCCCTTACTTTGTAAAAGGGCTCGTAAATGCATTACATAGTACACCATAACAATATTCCAAGCTCATAACTTTATTTATCTAACATCACAGTACATACTTGACTCAGACATTCCATTGATAAGACTCATTCAAAATCAATCATAAACAATGCTAAAAATTAATGCACATGCAACCAGTCCAAGTCAGCAATATCCAGTATGATAGTTAATATCATATATAATACCAATGAATCGCAGGTAAGAATGTCACAAAGTTATTCACGGTCAACAGCCAGTAATCACAATCCAGTCAAGTATAATAATCAAGTGTAATAAACGGTCATAGTCATAAGGATATTCAATAGTCATTAATTAATATATCCAAAATCACAGTTAAAATTCTCATTAGATTAATTGGCTTAAGTTTGATGATATAAAAGTTTGAAAAACACATTTCTTTCTTCCCAAGATGTGTGAAAATTGTGGCTAATTTTTCTTTAAAGTCCAGGTTCTAAAAATTTATTTTTAAAGATCTTTAAACTTTTAATTTTGTTAAAAAGCCTCAAATTTTATAAAATCTTTAAAATAGCCCCCAACTTTAATTTTTCACCCCAAAATAGATTTATCATCCTCATTCTACTGAACATATAGTTATGTCCTTGAAATCCCAAAATTTGAACAAAATCCTTAAGCTTTTTTTTGAAATTATATTTTGACCCTAAACTTTATTAAAATTGCAAAATGACTCAAACTAATTTTTAATCCGAAACATGTCCTTCATGTTTCAAAACACATTTTCAGATTTACACCCCAAAATTTCTATTTTTGCATAAAATCCCTGAACTTAATAAACCTTCCAACACCAAAATTCTACATAATTGTAAAAAATGCCCAAATTACATGTATAAGCTCAATTTTTCTTGTAGGTTCCAAATATATAGTTAGTTTTAGAAATAAAATTTTTCTTCTTGACTAATGACCTAGGCCAAAACCACCTTCTCAAGAAAACCAAGCTTTACACAATTTCGAAGCATACAAGAATGTGCTCATTTTTATGTGTAGTTTCTAACATCAAAGTAGTTTTATGAACATGCCTTTCTAGCCTACTAAACTCATATGAATAGCCCTTATTTCAAAAATACAAAGCTTACTCAAAAATCTTACTATAAAAGTAACTCTTTTTAAGTGTAAACCAAAGATATGTAGTTAAACTTTGAAGCAAAAATCCCTATCTATAAGGAACTAAGAAGGCCCAAACCTAGAGGAAAAGAAAAGAAAAGATTTTTAAAATTTCGAAAGCAAAAGAGGATTCTGAATAAAAGAACTAACTTTCCAACAAAAATCATCACTAAAACTCAAGCATTTTTAACAAAATATGGAAAAACCAAGTAAAAAGGCAAGTTTGAAAACAAATATCTACCTAAAGAGAATTTTTATTGGAGATCAATATACTAACAAGCTGCTTGGAGCCCAAGATTACAAGAAAGGAAACAAAAGTTTTTTTCTTCACTCTAAGAATTCGGCCAAGCTTGGATAGAGGGGTTGAAGGCTTTTTCTTTGGATTTGTTGGGAGGAAAAGGTATGAAAAAGTGTATTTACATGTTGGATTTGGTGAAGAAATGAAGAAGTTAGAGGTTATGAATGGTTATGGGGGATGGTGGAGATAGAGGTTAAAGATGAGAGAGTTTTTTGTTGATTCTTGTGTATGTGACAAAAAAATAATGTGAAAGTGTGTGTAAGTGTTATGGCTGAAAATGACATAGGGAGGAAGTGGTTGAGTGTTTGTTTGATTATGTGAGTTGGTAGGATTAGGTTTAGGGGTATTAGCTAAAAAGGGCAAGGGTAGATTAGATAGAAAATGTACTACTTAAGGGTAATTTAGTAAAAGCAGTGGTCAAAATAGGATTAAATTGGTATAGTCAAGATTAATTTGAATTAATCATGTATTATCACCATTAAGGATGATATTAGTTCAAAATAAAGTAGTACCTTTGTCATTGATTGTGTCATAAATATGTAGCCACTACTTGACAAATGTAGTAGTGGTTGACATTATCATGTCTCCTTGTTTTTATGCTACTGCGCTTTGAATTAGTAATGTGTTTAGCATAGTAATCAAAATCGGACTAAATTGGTCATTTAGACCAATAAATCGGTGAATTGGACCCATGTCTGGTTCAGTTCGCTCATTGATCGGTTCTCTATGTGAATTGGTAAGACCAGAGCGAATAGTCCAACTGATATCGAATCGACCAATTGAACCGATTGGATGAACCAGCCACCTAGGAATTATGAAAATGCTCAAAATCTTCTTATGCTTGATTCGAACCTACATGCGTGTGATGAGTAGCGCGTTGAGTTCCCACTTGGCCAGCCACCTCCCTTGATCATAATGTGCCATTTCTTTTAGATATAATATACATAGTAAGACACATTGGATTATGAAATTGCTCAAAAATTTGCAAGTTGTGGTTCAATCCTGCATTATCATGGTAATTACACCCGTGCTTGCCACTAGACCAACAACCTCTTATGCATTGAACGCGCACTTTTTATATATATTATATTTAAGTTATATTAAATTATATTTTTATATATTAATTTAATTATATTCGGTTGAACCAATGACCCAGTAACCGATGCCTTGTCCAAGTCAACATCGAGTCAAGTCTAATAACTATGGTGATTAGTGATAATTGGGTAATTAGTGACTCGTTAAAAACTCCTAAGCAATTAATCATGCGTACTTTCCTTAATTAGAGTGATTAAGTCCCAATTAAGCCAATTAGCCTTAATTAAGCTGGATTAGCACTATTCAAGGTCTAATTAGTTCTTTGAAGCCTCATTAATCATGCAAGCACACATCATATATCTTTAATTGCCCTATAATACTAAGATAATTAAGGAAAGCATAAATCAGGATTTTATAGGTTGAATAAAGTATACTTTTTCCATTTGTTCCTACACACTCACAAATTTGATTAAAAATTTCAGCAAATGTCTCCTACTATAATAGGAAACTTTCAACAAAATACCTTGAAAAGGTTTTAGTAAAAGGAGCTACAAAAACTTCGTAAAAATAGCTCAGATTGTATTGCCTTTAAAACGATTTGTAAATAGTATTTTAGACACTAAATAATTTTCAAAACAGTGTTTAAGATATAAGCAATATAAATAAAAAAGAGTAGAGAAAAGGAGCTTTGCATAATATGTTTATACCTGGTTTAGTTCCTTAACCTTGAAACTTATACTACCTACCCTAAGGTAAGATTTCCATTAAATCAAACGAGCTTACAAGACAAATAGAAACAAATAGTGTCTCATACAAAATCCAAGTGCATGCAATAACAAAGAGTAGTCTTTGACTAGAGCATCTTTAAGCTCACAAACAAAATGACTTTTATTACTTACAAAAGTCTCACAATCAAATGCCTTTTACAGTAATTTTCTATTTCTCTCAAAAGAATATTTTCACTCAAAACAACAGAAAACAATATTTGCTCAAGGCTTTTCTCAAAAGATATCTCACAAAATAGCTCAGCCTTTGTCTGAATAATATTCTAATTCACTTACACTTACAAATACAAAAATGGCAACGTAGAAAGTGTCTCACAAATATTAGTAGAAGCTGGAGGAGAAAGAAAATGTATGAAAGCAAATAGCTATTAACAATATTCTTCAAAATTGGGTCTCCCTTTTCTAATTTCTTGTAGCCCTAAATATTTCCTTAAATAAGGAAATTATCCTAACCATTCATAGGGCTAATGGCAGCTAGTGGACAATCTTTCTTCCAATACTATGAGTTCCATTTCAAAATTCGTCCTGCACAATCATTCCCTTCTCTCTTGTGAGGTGTCCTTATCCTTCCACTGCATTATACTTTTTGCTTCAAAGGAATATTGCATTAATTTTTTACTGAAATTTGTGTTTCCAATTGCACAAGTGCCACATTAGCCTTCATAGGATTCTCAGATTGCTCATGTTGATATTGAATGCCTCTTCCTCCAATTGGTGATATTCAATTTTGAGTAGTTGTTTCTTTAATATGTTATCTAATCAATGCCTAAAATAGTTAGGCACATCAAAATATTCAATAACAAATCTTTGTGATCATCCAAGGTTACATAAGCTAACTTATAGAATAATGGTTAGGAAAATATACAAATAATATACACAAATAATAAAGAATAATTCTCAATAATAAATGACATGAGATATGAACAAAATAAAAGGTGAGACTAGTCCTTAAGATTATTGATATTTGAGCTCCTACAAAATTAAGAGAAACAAGCAAACAAAGAAATAGTGTGTTAAGCGTGAGGTATGCAATGCACTTCCCTTAAGGATTATTTTGTCATAGTGAAAAAAATACCAATGTGATGTCTAAGGTTCATGTGACCCTAGTTAAGTGTAGTACGATCTTAGGGTTTCCAGGACTCATCCATGCCTCCCAGAAGGCCTCATACATGAAAAACTTTAAAAATGCTACACCTTTATGACCGCTATAGCGACAGGGACCGCTACCTGACCGCTATAGCAATGGTGGTTATAGCCATCATAAATCGCTATAATGACCACTATAGCGGTCAAGCGGTGTAGTCATGGGTTTCTTTTGACTAGTGACCGCTATAGAGGTGCCCTTAATGTTAAAGGCCAAAAACGATGTAGTTTCATTAAGTGGCCCTCCCACTCTATAAAAACTCTCCTATGCGTTTTTAACCCGTATTTGAACCTTAACATCTCCCAACTTATCTTTCACCCCTTCACTTTCTTCCTCCTTCAATCTTACCTCCTCCAAACTTCAAGGTGAGAATTTATTAATGGGTTGTGCTAAGTTTCTCCATTTTCTTCCTTTTTCATGTGATTGAGTGTTTATATTCTTAGTTATTGTCAAGTTTGGGTACTTTTTTTCCAATATTCATAGAGTTATTCTAGTATGATTGTAGCTTATTCTTAGTTTTTTGCTTTCCTCCATGGTAAATGTTGGTGTTATTTCCACTCCTCAGAGCTCTATTGGTGCTAGTACCTCTCTTCTGACCCTTCAGGTGAGTGGGTTTAAGCTCGTGACTCTAATTTTGGCCATTATGAGTAGTTTTAATACATTGTTTGTACATTCCATGAATTTAGAAATTTTATTATGCTATGAAAATGCTTTTTAAATTATGCTAAGTTAGAAAAAAAATGATTTTACAGCATTTCATGAAAATGCATAACTTTTAGAAAATAGATAGGATCATTGTTGACTATTGTATGCCATTTTCACTATCATGTTTATTTAACTGATTTTAATAAATTATCAAATGAGAGTATTTACTTCATTGGATTATGAATTGTAGAGATGTTAGAGAGTAATAATTTGAAATGTTAGCTCTTGAACATTTAGTATGATAATTGCGAGTGAAATTTTAATAGGAAATAGAGGCAAAGTTATGAGTTAACGATAGTCAATTAGTTAACCTCAGTATACCATGACACCCATGAAAGGCAATTACTCTATACTTAGATTAGTTTATGAGGGACGTGGTTCATGAAAAATCGTTAAAATGCTAGTTAGGTGCTCATGTTTGTGAGGAAAATATCGTCTTATAAACTACTTAGCATTCTGTCTCCTTTTAATTCCTCAGAAAGTTTATTATGTTCCCTTATGATTTTCAAAAATTATTATTTTTGTTATTATTATGTATTATTTAATGAAAGGACTTTTGCTTGTTACATTGCTATTGTGTATCTCCTTGCTGTCCCATATATAGCTATGGGTGAGAATCCACTTAGAGAGTTTTTGATGAAACTTAACCCTTTCTTTTCTCCTTATAGATACAATTGCTGTTTTCGAGCCTTCCAGATACCTCCCTAGTAGCTGTTAGCTAGATTTCTTGGTGAGTTTCACTTTGAAATATATATATATATATATATATATATATATATATATATATATATATATATATATATATATATATATATATATATATATTATGTTTAGTAATGCGTCTGCATTATAGGCACGATTTATAGACTATGCATATTTATTTATTTATGTTATTTTTGAGGATTTATGTAATTACAAGTAAAGGATTCTATGCCTTTTGGAACAAATATTTTATCATTTGGATAATGCTCATGAATTGTTTTATGACAATACAAAAAAGCATTTATCTAGTTTTTATTTAATTTATGTTTAATTGAAAATTATAAAGTTTTGTACATGACATGTCGTATAAGGGCTTCTATAGGGTCAGTTCCCCATGTGTTAGTCACATTTCCAAATTGGGTTGTGACATCCAAGATACAACAGGTTCTTCCTGGTATTAACCAAAAACTCAAGAACAATAATGACAATGCACAAGTATAATTAGAGGAAGATCACGAGGAATCAATGGTATTCTTTTTAAAACAAAGGCCAAAAAAAGTATGAACAAATGTTTTCCGTATGCATATGTCTATCAATAAAAAAGGTTTGTTAAATATGTATGTCGAGGCAAGGCACAATATTAAAGATCTTTTCATTGACCACTTGACCGTTGTGTTATCAATGCAAATAAACATAATGTTGTGAAATGGCGGGCTCAAAATAAATATGTAAAAGCGTAAAATAAATGACATCAGAAATTTACGTGGTTCGGCTTAAAGCCTACATCACAGACAAAGGTAACAACCAAACATTTCACTATAAAAATATGATGGAGATACAAAAATAAACGCACTCACTTAATCCAAATCCCAAGTACACCCAATATACGTTCCAGTATTTTTCATGCTATATACTCTTAACTCACAAAAAAAAAATAGTTTATAAATAACAAATAATTCTACTTTATCACTAAAATGAGGAGAGTATTTACTTTTCTCTTGATGCTAAAGTGCTGCAAATAAGCTCTATTTATAGAGCCATCCAAGCCAAAGTTTTCAACTAACATTTGATGGTTTTTCGATGTGCATGCTACATGGTTTCATCTCCAATAAATGCACAAAATCTTAGAGACTTTTTCAATGTAATCACATGATGCATATATATGGTAGTTAGTAGGATGGTAGGTTTGAAAATTCAAACCATCTTATCACACATAATTATAATAGGCTATTGCAATTTTAGCCTAACATTATTATAGCACCAAAGAAAATATTCCAAATAGTATTAGTGAAGATAGAGGATTGGTTAAGATTCTGAAAAAATAAAAAGTATTAAATTAATTTAATTGAAATAACGAGGATTATAAAAAATATGATACATTTTCAAATTAGAAACATATTTTTGATTATGTTAAAATCTCTCGATGTCAATTCACGATTTAAAACAAGATTAATTCAAATAATTGATTAAAATATAATTAATCAAACCTTTTGAAATACAATTAAAATTTCATAATACAACACTATAAATCTTGGTCAAAATTTTCAAATCTTAATTCCTTTTAGCCAAACCCTTTGATTTTGCCTGTATTCCTCATTACTATTCCATGCTTTTTAACAAAATAAACATGGAAAGAGGTGGAAGAAGGTCTTCATGAGATAAAGCCTATGACCTTCTATATGACATCGTTTACCCTTCTCTAAGGCTATGATTGGAAATTTTATAGAAGATAGAAGAGAAGAGTCATTAATGGAGTAGAGAAGAAAGGTGAGGAGTAGAGTGGATGGTGATGAGCCATCTTATTAATTGGAAGTTAATAATATAAATGAGTAGAATAAAAGAGTGTATAAATTTTCTTGTCTAATTTTATCCTTTTACTTTATAAGTATATTTTTCATGTGTGAGAGATTATAAAATGTCAAGATAGTAAAATTATTGCATAAAATCTATGTGCCATCGTCAATTCCCAAATTAGGAGGGTGAAGAAAAACACTGTAGAATAAGGTATAGAGTGGCTATGGTGGGCCTCCTCATCTATTCCTTTCCCTCCCCATTTAGCACTCCGAAACACATATTTTAGATTCATCCTTTCCCTTTCTTGCCACTTCATCCATTTTTATTCTCCCAATCATAGTCTAAAGGTTTTTTTAAGGGCGTGTGACTCCACTCTCAATAAAAAAGTCTTGTTCCTGCTATTCTTACCAAAAGGCACTGTTAATTCTGCATCTTATAATGAATCCTTCGTTTTTAACTATTGGTTTTCTTTGTTGGACCCATTTGCCCCTCTTTCAACCTTAGAGACAATGTTCAAACATTAGTTTTCAAAATCAAGCTTAATCTAAAATGAGGTTATTTATGATAATTTTGTTATTATGTTGCTTTTTATAATTGAGAGTTTTTAAATTAATTTAGATATTTTATATACAAAATACTCATTTTAGTCATTCTAAAATTTCAAGTTGCACAAATTAATTTTTGTAAAAGATAAACTCAAATTGGTCCTTATAAAATTAAAAAATTGGAGAAATTGATCCCCAAAAAAAAATTCTCAAATTGGTCCTTGGAAAATTGAATAATCAAACAACTCTCTACAAAATTGAATAATCAGACAAGTTAGTCCTTTGTTAAGTAAGGCTAGGAGACTAACTTGATTAACAATTTATTTTTGTAGGACTAATTTGGAAGTTTTTTTTTGTAGGACCAATTTATTCAACTTTTTAATTTTAGGGTCCAATTTAAGAGTTTATTTTTTATAGGGACCAATTTGTTTAGCTTGAAATTTTATAAGGACAAAAATATGGGGGTTTGTTTATTTTATATTATTGATTGAGATTTTATCTTATTAATTGAGATTTTGTTTTAACAATCACTTGATATTTTACCAATATATTATTATCAAATCAATAAATATAATTGACTTTTAGAGTAACTATTTAATGACCTATATAAATGAAAATATTTAATTAAATTATATATTAATAATTGTTTAACACATCAAAATTAAAGTCTATATTTAATTAAAATAGTTGGTTTTTTAAATTTTGTTATTATTACTATTTAAAATTTATTATATTTTAATTAATTTATTTAAATATTAATTTTGATGTAATGTCATAAAAAGCTTGGATAAATTACATTGATAATCCTTGAGGCATTCAATATTACATTTAGGCCTTCATAATTTTTATGTTTGTATTTATGGGAAGGGAAAGATGTGACGAGGGATGATGTAAAACCCCTCCTCACCATGGCACATAGTAAAAATTATGACCCCAATGGAAGGGCAGAAGTCGAAGACATACAAGAAGTCGAAGACATACAAGACAGAGTGGTCTTTCCTTGCTCTCCTCAACTCCTAAATATTATAGTGGCCAATCATCACTCCTTACCTTTCATGTTTACTTCATTAATGACCCTCCCTCAAAATTCTCATAAATAGCTTTAATTCTCTTAATTTATTTGATATAATTAGTAATTTCCCTTCATTTTAAATTATAAATTGACTAAATATCCAATTTGGTCATTCAAAAATAAACTGTGGGACAAATTAATTTATCATAATTCAAAAGTTTAAAATTGGCCTCCCAAAATTGAAAAAAAAAATAAATTGGTCCTTCATTATTTGTCCATATAATTTTTTTTAATTGTATGGACCTGTAAGGTATGTTTGGATTGGTTGAACATAGGAGCAAGCGAGATGAAATAATTACTCAACCCCATTGTTTGAATATTTTTTATTTCATCTCATTTTTCCTAATTCCAGAAAATCATAAAGAATGAATGTAATTAGATGAAATATAGGACATCTATTTTCACTTCATTTCATTCAAATCTAATAATTTCAAATAATGGAGAATTAAAATCTTACTTCACTTTGCTTCATTGTAGTTAACTCTACTGATCCAAATACATCCAAAGAACCTAATTTGTCCTTTTTTTTTTAATTTTAAAGAACAAATTTGATACTTTTAGCTTATGAGAGATTATTTATTTGGAGACCTATTGATATTTACTCTATAAATTTTTTCAAAATTTAAAAAAGAATAAAATCACTATTTTACCAATGGTTCTATTTCCATGGAATCCATTCCCTTTTCGTTCATCCACACCCACATCCCCTACATCTCCAGTCAATTACCAAAACACAAGAGCAAAGGCAAAATCAAATTCAAATGTACTAGTATCAACCGATTGAACGGTGGCACCACTCCCAGCGATGGCTGTGGCGCGAGAAAACAGATGGAGTCCTTGAACAGTGGCGTTTTGGGGAAAGCTCCATGGAAGAAAGAAGAGGGACGCTAGAGCTGAACAAATAACAGATCCGAACAATAAAGGTATGTCCCACTGGATTTTGATGTTAGCCAAAGAACAGGACATACTCAAGGCCTTCCCTTGAGGATATCCCCAAGCATGGTCCCTTCACGCTCACTCCAACTGTCTCTTCTTTTATACCTGTCTTTTCGTTTCTATGCTTACAAAACATTTTTTGAGGTATGAATATTCAACACTTAATTGATTTTTTTTTTTTTTAATTTTGAATAGCTATGTCACTTAATTGATCAAGTTACCAGTAGCTTTGAACAATTTCCTGTTAACCTCGGCTCCTTCTAAATACAAGCAAGGGTAATTTTTAATTTTTATAAAAGTTTTATAGATATAATAGGAGATAAATGTAGCTGAAAAAAGATTGAAGGATTTTAAGTTTAGTATAATATTATTACCAAATCAAATAATTTTATCTGTAAATTTAAAGAGTTGGTGGTTGTGTGAATTATTTTTGGATACTGTAAATCAAAATTAAACTCTTTTTATCTATTAATTTAATTAAAATTAAAATATTAGATTTTGATTACTTTATGGTATAAATAGATTACCTTTATGCTATAAATAGATTAGGTCGATTGTATGGTTCAAAACCCTAAGGGTTTCTCGTTCTTTCTATGACGGCAGATTGTCGAGTCTACATTGATGGGCAGTCAGATATATATCTCAGGTAGCTTCGGCTTCGTTGATCTAATTCTACTACTCTTTTAACTTTCAAAATCTTTATCCTCTTTATTTTCAAAGTTTTAGAGCCTCCTAAGCTCAAATTTAAGCTTGATTTTGCTGTTATTTATTTGTTGCATTATGCTAAAGTGAACTTTTTTACATTTTAAGAGAGAAAGGGGCATGCATCTTTAGATTATTTAGGAAGATCTTATTTGTTGATTTGTGAACAAATATATCTTCTTTATTATTTTTCACTTTTTCTTTATTGGATCAGGGGAAGGGGATGCTTGGAACAAATTGTAATGTTGGTATATTTGAGGCAGCAATATTGGCCATTACCTTAAGACCTCAGCCACACTTTTTCACTTTAGGGGGCCTTTGTTTCAATGTTTAATTTTTTATGCAGCAATATTTGCCATTACCTTAAGACCTCAGCCACACTTTTTCACTTTTGGAGCCTTTGTTTTAAGGTTTGATTTTTTATTCCCATAAATAACATTACCATGAATCATATTCCCAGGCAAAAAGTTTAGGCGTGTTTGATACGTCAACTGAAATCTACTTGAGAATTAATCATTTACATGTTTGATTAGTAATAATATTCTTGGAAATATTGGATAGTTTTCCAAAAGTACCCCAACAAAATGGGGTTGAGTTAGGCGGTTCCGACGTCGTCAATAGCGACGATTTGGTGTTTGTAGTGGTTCAACAGTCAGTGTCTGTGGTTTGGTGTTGGCGAGGTCCGGAACAGTGGCAGTGCTCCATCAATAATTGTGGTGGTTTTGGGAAAGGACAATTTGGTCTTTTCACTTTTGCTTCAACATTCCATTCCCATGGGAATCTTACATTCCCATGAGAATGAGAGGTGGGAATGAAAATGGGTTAATTTCTATTCCTGGAATGGAGGTTACCCGAAATATATTTTAAAATCATCTACCAAACATCAGAATCTTACATTCCCATGATCACATTTCCAGTAATTAGGACTGTTCAAATAAACCGATTTAAAGATAACCAAACTAAATTGAAAATAAACTAGAACTGAGGTTTAGTTTTTTGAACCAAATTGGTTTAAGATGCCCAAACCGGTTTTGCACTAATTCATAATCAATCGAACCGGTTTTAAACCGGTTTAAAAATATAATCGAAGCCTCAAGCACTAAAGCTCATGCCACACGGCTACAGTAATCGAAAGCCACCTTTCATCTTCCATGACTAGAATGCATGACTAGAACCAAGCTTTCATCTTTAATATAAAAAAAGGAAGCTTTCATCAAAATCCATTCATGATGAGCTTCGACAAAATAATGTTTCTTTCTTTCTCTCTTCTTTTTTTATATCTGTTGTTGTTGTGAGAAGGAGACTTGCAAAGATGGGTTTTCTTTTTAAGTTTTCATGTAAGATGCTGCAACTCAAAACCCATCAACAATGAGCTTCGATGACAGTGACTCCTTCGACAACACTATGGCAAAGCAAAATGACAATGCACAGTGACGAACCCAAATGACGATGAGCAACAACGCGATGACAAACAAAACAAAACGCTGCAGCCACTGTCGCGATGGCAAAATAGAACGACAATGACGCCACTGCACATAGGAACGACGCTGTTCAGGGCTTGACATCGGGCATTTGCGCACCAAGAGGAATCAGTTCGCTAAGGGGAAAGGGTTTGGTTTTAAGAGGTGCACCAATTTGGTTTTACAATGCGGTTTTAAAAAGCAGATGCAGTTTAAAAACTACTTTGGAAACCTTTTTCAATATAGTTTGGTTTAGATATGGTTTGGTTTGATTCAAACCATTTTTGAACAGCCTTGCCAGGAATGTGAATACATCCCTTGAAAGAAATGCCCCCTAGAGATATATTTATTTTGAAGAAGCCATATTGTGGTTTTCTAGTGGATAAAGTCCTCCTAGATATGTCACCCATAAATCTTTGAAGAAGTTATAATGCTTTTAAATAATGTTATACAAAATTTGGAAAAAAAAAAGTGAGTATCCATATTGAAAATTTAGAATAATTGTAACTTTTTTCCCTAAAATTTGTGTAACTTTATGGATTCAATTGCGAATTTTTACCCGATCAAGTATTGACACGTTAGCCAATAATAATTATCTTTCACATTCACTACCTAAGGTAGCATTTGTTTACTGTCTTGAGAAATAATAGGAGAAGGAAATAGGGACGAAGAGACATAAATAATAAATGTATAAGGGTATTATTGGAAGACAAAAATATTAAATTTCTGTCTCTATATCCTGCCCACTGTTCCCATATTTTGGAGGTGCAGAAATTGTATTTTCGTCTCTGGATAAAAAATTACAGAAAATTTTCTGCCCCTCCTGCTTCACCACCAAACAAGTTTTTATCTCCATGTTTATGTATTTCTCCGAGACAATAAACAAACGCTACCTAAGAGTTCAAGTTATGTAAATGAAATGATTTAATTGGATTACAGTATAAAGTTTATTAAAATTAAACTCTTAACTTTATTTGAAGTTAGTGTGACTTGTTTGACATGGTCATTTTAAATGATGCAGGTTAGCTTTTGTGACGAAACCTCTAGTGAAGGTATGTTATATTCCTTTTGATTGTTCCTCACTCCTTTTTACCTTTGCTTTGTGTTTTTTTATTTATTTATGGTCCTCAAAAAGTCACAGAAAACATTAAGGGTTTGTTTGATTTGAGTTTTCAGTTTTCAGTTTTCTATTTTTCAGATTTTGTGGGAAATCCTGAAAATTTTGAAAATTACAAATTTTCGCTTTCAGTTTCATTTAGATTTCAGTATTTCCTTTATAAAATCCTGAAAATTGAAAACTGAAAATGGAAACTGAAAACTGAAAATTGAAATCAAACAAGCCCTAATTATTATCATCGATTTTCTTTCTATCATTCTGATGTTCTTTTGCATATTTAGCATGCGCTCATTCATATACCCAAGAGCATTGTCGAATATAGACAAAGCTAAGGGCACATACTTTGAATCATCAAAATAGTCATTTTCGCATTAAGATGAATACATTATTCACGAAAACTATTCATCCCTAAGAAAAGTAGATTAGATGAAGGATAACTCAATAGTTAGAACTTGGAAGTAGAAATGATAAAGAAAAATTACACGTGAAATCATTAAGAAGGACTTCAATTTAAATGATTTGTCTATAGACATGGTTTACGATATAGGTGTCATTTTGTCCAGGTAGCCAACTCAGCTTAGGTTTTGTTTGGTTGGGAGGTAAATACATGGTACAAATTTTCATAGATGACATCTATGCGTAAAATTACACATGAAGATCATTTGTGAAAATTTTCATCTCATTTTTATCCTCAAACCAAGCACACCTTAATGGGAAATAAACTTTGTTGTTGTAGTTTGTATGTTTTTCATTTTGGGCGACGGCTAGTGCATGAGACTTCCATTTGATGGGCTCTGGTGATGGCCTTTTTTCAATTTGATACATGAAAAGTATCTAAAACATAGTTTTTAAAAGTTCTTCGACTCCTTAAGGTCCTGGGTCACTGGGTCATTGGTTGAACCTGGTCAAGGTTAAACGGATTTAATTAAATAAATATATAAAATATAATTTAAAGTCACTTGATATGTAATATATATAATAAATGTAACACATATACCAAACGGCGTGACTGGGCAGTGGCAAGCATGCTTCCAATTTCCTCTGGTGGAGAGGTTCGAATCCTCAGGAGACTTTTGCCAAAATTGAAAATTCCCACATGCTTCCATGTATGTAATATGTATAATAAAAGCAATATATATAATAAGAAGTGTGGTTGGCATAGTGGCGAGGACACTTCCACTTGATTGCCATGGTGGGGGTTCGAATCCTACCAAGGGAATTTTTGTCTAAAATTCCCACATTCATGGTTGGTCCACTCGCAATGAACCGGCGGGCGGTTCACTTGCCGTTCGACAAAAACCGGCCGTGACCCTTTGACCATAGTTGACCGGTTTATTGCAAAACCCTAACACATAACCGAACTGGACCTATAACCGGTTCACGTTTCGGTTGAAGGCCGGTCCGGTTGGTTTTAAAACTGTGATCTAAAACATGAAAATCCTACAAGTTAAATTAGAGGTTAGTTATATGGACAATGATAGCAAATTATTGTGATTTATGTTAAATGTGCATTTAGATGTGGCTGTAAATTGAAATTTCACTCTTGATCTTTAAAAGGTTACCTTTTTTTTTTCTTGGATAGAAAAAGAAATTCATTGATGAGAATGAAAAATTTACAAGGAGAGAGGATAAGATATCCTCGGCCTCTTCCCAAGGAAAAAACAAGAGAAATTGTTTAGTCCTAAGAGATTGGGTCATCTAACAACTCATATAAATCTTTTTGCATATCTGCTAGAGAGACACCTCTAAAATGATCATTTGCAAACTAAGAAAGTAACCTTATCCCACGTGTTGGGGTAGTGCTTCTTATAGAAAATGGTAGAATCTCATCTAGATGGTTAAGTTGGACATGTATAGAGGAGATTTGTAGAGTTCATACGCCATAGTAAGGAGAGTAGATCAGATAGACGATAATCCTAGCAAGAAGTAGAGAAGATCTGGGAAAACTATAGATGAAACAATTAAAATGGTTTAAATGTTAATGATTTAAACATAAATATGATATATATAGTGCACTACGGTGTCATTTGATCCATTTAACATACCCATCTAGTGGGACAAGACTTTGTTGTTGTTATTTTTATCCCTATCTCAAGTGTCATCTAAAGATGAAGTTTGCTCATAAATTCTAGCAATCCTTCTGCCCTATTACATACTCTAATAACAAAAAAATAAATATTGGCATTAAACCCTACCTTGTATATAAGTGCCAATACCTCCGGATTTAACAAGGAGAAATTGTTGTAGGCATTTATGACAAACCCGGTTCTGCAAAAATCTTAACAAGCACGTTTCAATGATAATTCAAAGTAAAACAAGGCACAAATACATGACACATTGTTTCCGAACATAACACTCATATAAGGAGACAAAACAATGAGCAGCATGTATTTTTGTGGCATGTTTCTAGTGTTGATCTTATTAAGAATGATTGTCCAAGCAATAGATTTGACCTCGAGGGGAGCAGTTGAATTCTAAATAGGTTTGTCCAAGAGAAAATTTCCTTTAATGGGGGACTTAGACTGGAATTGAAAATACCATTTACAAGAGAACACCTCAATGGTTTACCAAATCAAACTCTTATATTATTGTAAGAGGAAACATGAACAGATTCAACTTGTATCAAAGGAGAGTCTAACTAACTTCCCTAGCATGAAGTTCACGTAAGTTAAAACTTCGAGAGAAGTTTGATGAAGAATTTAGTAGAAAACAACTATCATACCTGATTTGTAATAAAATGGAGAATCTTTTGTTTCCTTCTTTATTAGAGAAGGGACCCTTCTTAGGGACTGGGGCTTTTTTCTTGAAAACGGGGGAGTGAAAAGGGAAGGAAGAATGGGAGGAGGGGTGGGGAAGGTGCGGAAAGCCCTCACTTTATACATGGGAAACTTGGATCCCATTTTCTTGCCTATCAATCCCTGCCCCTAGTTCTGGTTGAGGAGAGGGTCAAGGCAAGGATCTTACTTCAAAGCAATATCTAGAGTTTTCCCTTATCTGAATGGGTCTTGCAAGAAAGATGATTTCATATTGAGTTCCAAGTATATGCTATTGGGATAGGATGGTTCCTACTACTTCTCCGCCGTAAGAAGCGCATGTGCGAGTTCCCCTGATATGGCTCAAGTGGCGAAGAGAATAGTACAATGGGTAGATTGGGACACTGAGAAGTGGAGAAAGCTTAAAAGCTTCGGAAAGTCTTAGAAAGGACATTTTCCACCCAAGTGTCCTCCCATAATTCGGTTCAAACCCAGTTAGTTGAATGAATTGTTAGTAGATTGGGATTCTTAATAAATTTGGCTAGTAGTTCACCTACATTAGTATTGTAAGTAGGATTGTGTTTTGTATCTAATACACTCATTTATCTTGTATCATATCTAATGTCACCAAGGCTATGAAGCCAAATAGTATAGCCAATTTCTTTGACAGACATCTTGGTGGTTGACAAAATTTGGTTTGAGGCTCATCTGTTGAATGAAGTGCAAGGAGATTAGGATTCTTATTTAATTTGGCTAGTGGTTCACCTACAATAGTATTATAAATAGGATTATGGCTTGCATCTACATTCATTATCTTGTATCATATTGGATACCAGTGTTGCTATGCTGCCAAAAGAATATAGCTAAAATTTTTTACTCAAATTATGATAGTTGTTGGATGGTTTAAAGTGGCATAGCCCACATATTCATCCAAAGGTCAGTAATCATGCCACATCATTATGGCAACTAAGAGTCCGTTGGTTTCAGTTTCAATTTTCATTTTCAATTTTTCAATTTTCAGGATTTTGTGAAGGAAATACTGAAAACTGGAAATGAAAACTGAAAATTAGAATTTGTAGTTTTCAGAATTTTTAGTATTTCCTTTACAAAATTTGGAAACTGAATACTGAAAATGAAAACTGAAACTCAAACCAAACAGGCCCTAAGTTGTTGACTCTGGCGTTTTTCTTCTAATATTATTCAGAGGCCTTTCTCTTTTACTCTTGTTTCGTCTAATATCTATAATTTCAAACATACACTCTCTAATGAAGATATGATTTTCTTTCAGCCAATATGGCCGTGAATACTTTGCCCACAGAAGGAAAAATTAGAAACAAAACATATGCTTTCAACTCGTTTGATGGTAGAAATATGTTAATATTGTTAAAAGACCTTGCTTTGGAACCTTGCAATATGACGTCATCGCACAAAAGACTTCAAAATCAGATGCTCAAAGTCCGCAAGCTTTTGAATGCTAGTGCTAGAAGATCACAGGTATAATGTCTGTCAAGGACTTACACAATTAAGTAGAGGCTCCTGAATAGTTTTATATTTTTGATTCATCCATAGTTGTCAAAACCTCTGCTTGGTTTTAAATTTTATGGGTTTACAATCTTCCTATACAAAAATGAATTAATTTGCATACAAAATCTCTTTTTGTCAAATTTAGTTAACTCTAATAAAATTGATAAACTCTTTCTGCTAGCTAGTTTATGAGTTTAAATTTACACTTGGTTTTGCCTTCAAAATATAAGATTTTGATCTATTTTGTTAGATACTTGAGTTGACTTGCTTATGTTATTCATTATTAATAGATTTATTAAGCTATTATTATATTCTTATTCTTATGTAGTTATGTTATTTTGAACAACAAAATATCGCACATTGCAAAGTTAACTAGAGTATAACAACTGAGCCATATTAAATTATGTTTTTGAATTATTTCTTTTATTTTCTTAGGTATAAAATTAAATTAATATCAATTGAATATTTTGTTTAGTTATATTTAGTTACTTAAATTTATATTTTAAATAATACTTATGATGTATACTTTTACAAGTATATGAATCGAGTATACGGTTCAAGTTTGTCGGATCTTCACAAGTTTACCTAAATTTATGAACTTGACATCCTGGAATGCAATCCCTTCATCAATGAGACCTTTGGACTTGAAATGTGAATGCACTTGCCATTTTATCGTGTATTGAAAGTTAACTTAGTAGATGATGGAGGGACAAGGATCAAACTTCTGACCACTTGGTTATAGAGGCTCTGATACTATGTCAAGAGATATCTCTCCAAAAAGCCTGCAGACCTGATTTTATATCTCTAACTGTGTCAAAACTGTTTCTTTTTTTCTCAGAGGAAGAGGAAATTTAACCCGTACGAAAATGATAGTAAATTAGCTGCAACTTTTGGACTGATCAGTAGAGAGAAATACGGTAATAAAACTGCCAAAAATAGTAGAAGGGATGAATCCTCTTCCTTTTCAAGTTCACCCCTTTCCAAAGAAAAATGGGGTAGTTTGCAAGGAATCCAAGAAGATGTTGCTTGGCCTGCTCTAAATGATAGAGCAGAATATTGCAGTCTTAGTAGGCAAGACTATTCACACTTATGTGATAAAACAGAACAATGGGGTAGTTTACAAGGAACGCAGGGAAATGATGCTCTCCCTGCTTTAAATGATAGGACAGATTATGGCAGTCTTTGTAGGCAAGACTACTCTCACCAAAGTGACATAGCAGAACCATGGGTTAGTTCACAAGGAGCACATGGAAATGGATCTCTCTCTGCTGTAAATGATAGATCAGAATATTCCTGTGTTTGCAGGCAAGACTGTTATAACCGTAGTGACTCTGATGAGTCTATTAAAGGGCCACACCTAATGAAACAAGGGAACTTGGAAAGCCATTGTGAAGATGTAGTGACTGGTTGTAGTTGTACTCATAGTACAGAGACATCAATCAAGGAAGAAAGAAATATAGAGATTTTGGATGTATCAAAATCTTCGGTTGATGGAGATTTTGATGTTTCGAGTGAGGCTTCACATTCATTGAGCTGGGAAAAGGAAGACATGGAACTCAGTTAGTTGCACAAGAAGTTTTTACCTTCCAGGCTTATTCATTTTCCAAGACTGGCTATTCCCATTGGACCAAGGTTTGAAGCTGAAGTTCCAAAATGGGAAGGCACAACCAATGTAAGACATTATAACTGTGATGATTTGAAGTGGTTAGGCACCCAAATTTGGCCTATGCCTGATATTGCAGAATCCAATACAAAAGGAATTGGGAAAGGTAGGTCTGAGTCATGCTCCTGTGACATTCTTGGATCAGTTGATTGTGTTCAACAACACGTTAATGAAGCAAGAAAACTCATGCAATCCGAGATTGGTGCAGCTTTCTCAAGTTGGAAGTTTGATGAGATGGAGAGATGTTTCAAAGTCATGGACACTGGAAGAACAGAAGGAATTTGAATCTCTTGTAAAACTAAGTCTGTTGTCAGAGGACACAGATTTTTGGAAGCTTGCTATGGAGCACTTCCCAGCCAAATCTATCAAAAAAATGATAAATTACTATTATAATGTATATATCCCTAGACGTATGAGCATGGAAACCAGATCTTCTTTTGCTGCACTTGATAGTGACAATGATCAAAATGAGGACTACAAGAATGAAGATGGCTGTTCAACTACACGGATGCACATAGTTCCAATTTTCAGATTGCTCAAATTAAGGAAACTATCAGGTGAGCACTCATATAGTTAAAGTTTTGTGCTATGAATGCATTTATCCTGATAATTTGTTTTCTTTTGGATAAAGTTTTTTTAAAATAGAATTCAATGGACTAGTGGTCATGGTGAATTGAACTAAAGAACAGCAACTAAATTTGGAGTTGAATCTCCTAGATATTGGAAACATTATTTGTGCTAGTTATGTATTTTAGAGCATAATTTTGGTAATGTGATAGGAACACAGCAAATATCCGATACAGATGCAGATAATAATACTAAAGATAAGTATTTCTGTGAATGGAAATAGATATAGCTGAATGCAATTGCAAAAGAAAGAATAGAGCACTAAGTAGCTCACTCACTCCAAAGCCCAATAACAAGAAACTAACTGCCTATCTTATTCTCCTACCTACAATTGAATAAATACTACCATAACAGAAAATACGTATACTACTCCTAAAATCTTTCACTCCACAAAACTGTTAACTCTCTCTCTCTCACTATGGACCCCACTTGAATCCTTTTCAATTACCAAATAAGTCTCTGTTAATCCTCTAATCCCCTTGAATTTCTTCCTCTTATAAACTTTCATAGTACTAGAAAACTTATTTCTATCAATACCCCCTCTTGAACTACCACCTTGTCCCCAAGGTGGTGGAATTGTGGAAAGTGTAGTTGCATGTCAGCAGCCAATTCCCATGCACTTTCAAATTCTGGGAGGTCCTTCCAACGAACCAACACCTCTTCCTCCCTTGGTCATTAGTACGAATTTCCACTATTTTAGCTGGTTCAACTTTGAGTTCTCCCATTCCTCAGTTAGGCCTTAAGGTAGAGGTTGACATTGGACATCAGAACTTAGGCATTTTTTTAGCAATGAGACATGGAATACAGGATGCACTAAGGAGTCAGCAGGAAGAAGTAGCTTGTGGGCCACCTTGCCTACCCGTTCAATGATCTTAAAAGGGCCATAAAATCGGGGGCTCAATTTCTGATTAACACGCTTGGCCAATGGATTCAATTGATAAGGTTGAATCTTCAAGTATACCATGTCCCCAATCTCATATTCAACCTCTCTTCTTTTCTGGTCGCTTGAGATTTCATCCTGGCTTGGGCTTTGGTTAAATTCCACTTTAATTCATCCAAAATGGAATTCCTTTTAGCCAATAATTGGTTAACTTCTTCAACATCTGAAGGTGTCACTCCCCCTAATCAATACAGGAGGTTCCCTTCCATACAGAATTTTGAAAGGAGAAGTATTGGAAGCAGAATGGAAGGTAGTGTTAAACCACAACTTAGCCCAAGATAGCCATTTGCTCCATTGCTTCGGCTTAGTACCGAAAAACATCTGAGATAGGTTTCCAAACATTGATTTACTACCTCGGTTTGTCCATCCATCTGAGGATGATAAGCTGAGCTGTACTTCAGTTTGGTACCCATTTGTTTGAATAATTCTATCCAGAAGAACTCATAAGTACCCTTTACGATCTGTCACTATAGAAGAAGGGAATCCATGTAATCTTACAATCTCCTTAATGAAAAGGTTTGCCACATCTTTGGCTGAATAGGGGTGACTTAATCCCAAAAAATGGACAAACTTAGAAAGTCTATCCACAACCACCAGGATAGTATCCAGAACTTGGCTTTTTGGAAGTCCTCCTATGAAATCCATGGATATATCTTCCCATACTTTAGAAGGGATTGGCAGAGGTTGGAGAAGGCCAGCTAGAGAAAAGGATTGATATTTATTTCTATTACAAACTTCGCACCTTTGAATATATTTCTAAATTGTTTGCCTCATGCCCTCCCACCAAACTAGCCTAGAAATTCGCTTATAGGTCCTGAAAAATCCGGAGTGCCCCCCTAAAACTGAATCATGAAATTCTTGGAGTATTATAGGAATCCATTTGAATTCCTAGGAATAACCATCCGCCCCTTGTAATAAAGTCTCCTCTTTTAATTCATACCCATCTGGCACCTCTGCACCTTGAATAAGGTTTTGTAGAATAGACTTCAACTTCTCATATGCCTGGACCTCATCTTCTAGCCCCTCCCAGTTCTGAAATGTCACTGAAGAGATGGCATCAAAACTGGTTCTGCAAGATAAGGCATCAGCAGCTCCATTTTCCTTGCCACCCTTGTAGTTAATTTCAAAATCAAAACCTAGCAACTTGGTGATCCACCTTTGCTGCCCTTCTCCCATTATTTGTTGATCAACCAGAAATTTCAAACTCTTTTGATCTGAATAGATAATAAACCTCCTACCCAAGAGGTAATGTCTTAACTTTTGCACAGCCAACACAATTGCTATGAGTTCCTTTTCATACACTGACTTTTGTTGAGCTCTCTCTGACAGCTTTTGACTTATGAAAGCTATAGGTCTGCCCTCCTGCATTAACACTGCTCCTAGACCTTTGCTCGACGCATCTGTTTCAACCACAAATACCTTTTCAAAGTCAGGAGTTGCTAGAACTGGAAGAGTGGTCATAGCTTCCTTTAAGCGAACAAATGCCCCTTGTGCTTTTTGCATTCCACTTGAAACAATCACCCTTTAGGAGTTGGGTTAATGGCCATGCAATTTTTCCATATTCTCGAACAAACCTTCTATCATAACCTGATTCCCAGGAAATCCCTTGAGCCCTTTTAGATTATTAGGGACAGCCCAAGCTAACATAGCTTCAATTTTTTTTAAATCAGCTGCCACCCCCTTCCCAATATTACATGCCCCAAATACTCAATCTCAGGCTGAACGAAAGAGCATTTTTTTTCTATTAATGTAGAGCTGATGCTGCGTAGCAAATCTAGCACTTTTGTCAAGTGTTCCTTGTGCTTCCCTTTTGTTTTGCTATAGATTAAAATGTCGTCAAAGAATACTAAGACAAACCGCGTAGATACGCTTTAGAACCATATTCATAAGTGCCTGAAAAGTAGAAGGGGTGTTAGTTAGCCCAAACGGCATAACTAGGAACTCATAGTGCCCTTCGTGTGTACAAAAAGTTGTCTTCTCCACATCGCACTCCTTCATTTTGATATGATGATAACCTTACTTTAAGTCCAATTTTGAAAAAAATATGCACCCCTAATTCATCCAGCAACTTGTCTATTATAGGAATCTGAAATTTGTCTGAATAGTGATCTTGTTCAAGGCGCGATGGTCCACACAGAAACGCCATGCCCCGTCCTTCTTGCGTACTAATATAACTTGGGCTTTAATATGGACTTGTGCTGGTCCTGACTATCCCTGAAGATAACATTTCACCCATAATTTTTACAATTTCATTTTTTTGAAAGTATGGGTACCTGTGAGGTTGAATATTGGGTATGACTTCCTCCTTCAGATTAATGGAATGATCATGAGTGCGTTGAGGAGGTAGCTCTTCAGGGACGTGACAGACATCATCATATTGTTGGAGTTCTTTAATGTCTTTGGGTATTACTTCCACTCTCTTTTCTTGTTCTCCAGATTCCTCCTTATGATTTTGCAAACATGGGTTAACTCAGTAGCCCTCCCCGTCAGCCTTCAACATCTGCAATGTGGATCACCATGAAGCATTGGTTGTTCCCAGAAGGATCGCCCTGGATACCCTTCCATTCTTCCCCTATCTTCCATTGGAGACATGATTTCTGAAATTCCCCTTATATCCCTGAATTGGATCCATTCATACCCCAGGACCACATTCGCGCTACCCAACCACAAAACAAAGAAAGATTGAGTGATGGAGATTCCCTGATCTCTATGGCCAAATTCTCACAAAGACCCAACCCTTGATGGACCTCGCCCTTCCACTTCCACCGTAAATGGTAGATCGTGTTTTGGTAGCTGGAGTTGAGCAACCAAGGAAGCTGAGATGAAATTGGTTTCAGCTCCTGGATCCACCCACACTATAACCTCTGAACTAGCTACCATCCCACGAACCTTGAATGATTTGTTGGAGGTGGTGAAGCCTTGTAAACTATTAAGAGTGATACGAAGAGACTTCATGGCTAATGGGGTCCAGCTCCTCCGTCTCAACCTCATCACCATCCGCGAATCATCCTCCTCCTTCTTAGAATCTTCCACCAAAGCCAGGTGATAGTGACGGAGCTTGCATATATGCTCGCGATCCCAGCTTGCCTTCGCATTTGAAGCACAACCCCTTGCCCGCGATCTTGGAGCTCTTCCTGGAGAGACGTCGCACTTCACCCTTGTTTGTGGATTCTGAGTGCTTCGCCTGCATTTGGTGGTGTTGGTGTGTTATGCGTGTTGCTCGTGCTCGCTTTTGGAAGGAAACAGGGGTTCTTATACATGATTGAGCCTTTAGAGTGGCCCAATCCGTGATCGATGGCCTAACACCACCCCCTTTCCACTCCTTGTTTCTTTCCTCCAACATGAGGGCCTTGTCTTTCACTTCAGCCAAAGAGCCCAATTCTAAACTTTTAATTTTGGCCCGTAACCCACCATGCAGCCCATTTATGAAGATCCCTCAACATCTCCCTGTCTACATTGCGCGTGGACCTGAAACTCTTTCAAAATCTTAAATGTAATCCAGCACCAGGCCAGCTAGTCGGAGGTGGAGCAAAGGGCCGTAAGGGTCCTTAATCACCCCTGTTGAAAACACTGGGTGATGGCGTCACGAAACGCGCCATGAAGGAAATTGAGTCCGCTCCTCCCATACTTGGTACCAGGAAAGCGCTTTCCCTTCCAACGCCAACATCACAACTTCAAACTTCTCTTCAGCTTCGATCGCGTTGATGTGAAATAACGTTCTATTTTCACAAGCCATCCCAAACATCTTCTCCTAAGATTTGGAACTTCCATACGTCAGTTAGGAGCACGACGCCTGGGGGAGTCTCGACGTCGTCATCGTGGTATTGGCCGGGCCATGGGGTCACACCCAATGGTGAGAATGACCAATGAGAGGGTAAGGGAGCCCCATCATTGCGGTCCCTGGACCTCGAGTCACGGCCTCTGCGAGGAGGAGAAGGGGTGTGGTGTCTCCCTGGTCCCCTCTAGAACCCCCAATCCGCTACCATCCGCATCCACACGGGTGACGGCCTTTGTGGTGGTGACGTGTGACCGGCCGCGTCTGCCCGCAATCGTCCTTCTTAGCAAATGCATCACGTGATCTAATTTTGTTCGCAGCTCAGGACTTGATCTTCCATTGTGTAGCGTTCACACCAAAAAGGCCCCACAGCTACCAAAGATGGAGCTCTGAATACCAATTGATAGGAACACAGCAAATATCCAGACAGAATGCAGATAATAATACTAAAGATAAGTATTTCTGAATGGAAATAGATATAGCTGAATGCAATTACAAAAGAAAGAATAGAGCACTAAGTAGCTCACTCACTCCAAAGCCCAATAACAAGAAACTAACTGCCTATCTTATTCTCCTACCTACAATTGAATAAATACTACCATAAGAGAAATACGTATACTACTCCTAAAATCTTTCACTCCACAAAACCGTTAACTCTCTCTCACTATGGACCCCACTTGAATCCTTTTCAGTTACCGAATAAGTCTCTGTTAATCCTCTAATCCCCTTGAATTTCTTCCTCTTATAAACTTTCATAGTACTAGGAAACTTATTTCTATCATAATGTAATTAAGGCAATTTTTGGTAAGGGTTTTGATGGTCTACTAAAAATATTTGTTCATGGGTTGAGTTAGATTGAGTTAGGTAAAATAAAAACCAATTCTATCTGAAGTAAATCGGGTTGAATTAGTTTGGGTTATTAAGCTGTTCAATTGCTTAAGGAGGGACTAAAAAAACAAAACAATAGCACTCCCCACTTCTACGTACTATTTTCTTTTCTCTAATATCTCACCCACTCTTCCATTTAGCTCCAATTATTCCATTGTCGTCACATCTTTCCACAATCTCAGGAAAGATTATATTGACTTCTCCTAAGATTTAGTGAAATTGACCCCAACTTTTCTTTATTTGCAAAATTTCAGAAGGTCCTTGAGTTTGTGAAATCTTGTTACAAAGACCTTCCTTTTATCGCACAATAAACAATGCATTAGGGGAATGCAGTGTTGCCGAACAAATTGAGGGGTTGGGTGAATTTCACCAATTTAGTTCCAATTACTCCATTGTTCCCACATCTTTCCATAATCTCAAGAAAAAATTATGTTGATCTCTCTAGATTTGGTGAAATTTAACTTGGTTTTCTTCTATTTATAGAATTTGCTCTAGATGTCCTCAAGTTTGTGAAATCATTACATAGATCACCCTTGAGTTTGCAAAGTCATTATCTTGCCCTACCATTTGCCACACGATGAACAATGCAACAAGGTGAGGTTAGTCTCACCCGAATAAGTAGGGGGAGCCGACATAAATTTCCAATTTAGTTCCAATTACTCCGCTATTCCTACATCTTTCCATAATCTCAAGGAAAAATTACACTTACTTTCCTGAGATTTGGTGAAATTTACCTAAACAATCCTCTATTTGTAAAGTTTGTTTAAGAGATTCTTTGAGTTTGCGAAATTATTACACAGACCTCCACCAAGTTTATAAAGTCATTATACCACCCTCCCATCTATCACACAATGAACAATGCATTTAGGGAAGATTAGTGTAGCCCGACAATTGAGGGAGTTAGAGTGAATTTCACCAAACCTTAAGTCAAGTTGATATAATTTACCATAATCTCAATATCTCAATCTTTTTGAATCAAAGCACTCTTCCTATTCTCTAATCTCATTGTGTTGGTTTCCCTTATGAAAGCCAATCTTCCCTCACTACGTCCCTAATCTTTCTATGCCATTAAAGCCAATCTTCACTCATTCATTGCGGTGGGTCTCATTTGTTTTGTTGTGACTGTGAAAAAAACTAGGGCAGGCCTCTTGTAAGCAATGACTTTCTCTGGTTGGTGGGTGGAGTGTAGATAGAAAGGATTTGCCATTGCGGGTTGTCTCCAAGGATGTCAATAATACTTGTCCCCATGGGTATGTGCGGGTAATCCTCGTGATCGGGTGGATATGGGGGAAAGATGGGTGGATGTACGGATCACTTTCCCCATGCTCGCATGTATCCGCGTGTGTGAAATTATTTAATTGTCCTTATATATATATATATATTAAAATTTTATAATCCTATTTTCTCATTCCTATTCTCCTAATTTACTTTGTTTATTGGTTTTGCTGTTTAGTCACTTTTCACAATCACAACTTAACTTTGTTATGTCACCGGTCCGAAAATAAAAACATTGTTGGATTGGTTGAATGCTATTATTTTAAGTGTTTAATTTGTTGGATTTAAAATGTTCTAAATTATGTTTGGATATTTTTAATTACTGGACAAATTAAAAATTATGCAATTAGAATATTTCTTCATTTATTTTATTTTTCAAAATTTTTTATAATTTTTATTGATATAGTGGGTAGTCATGGATATCTGGTTATCCATTTATCCACGGGAAACATAATGGATATCCTATCTGAGATGGGTGGGGATGGGGCAAATATTCATCCACGGGGCCGGGGGGTCGGGGACTATTCCTACCCTCCCGTTGACATCCCTACTTGTCTCTCACACTCTCCCTACCATTGACCTCGCGTGGTGGTTCTTATGGCATGCACAAGAAGAAGATGAAGGGTGGACTGACAGTGGCGGGAATGGATGAAGGTTGTAGTTAGAGGGCTAATGGTGAAGGTAAGAAGCAAAACTGACATGGGAGTTAAATGCGAAGAATGAAGTGTGATTAAGGTTTTTTTTTTCCGTCACATTTTTAGAATGCTACAAGCAAAATGTTGTGGCATGCTCGAACAAATTATTGCAATGTTTTCGTTACAACAATAAGATGATATGTAAACAACCTCTGTACTGTCATTATCTTTTCAACTCTCCCATTCTCTTCTGTGACTTCGGCTCCCTTCTTTCCACCATCGTTCTGCCTCTGCTAATCCGTGAACCAGAGCTTTCTTCCCCATTTTTCTGTGACCACTTTGTTGTTTGCTCCATTTCTTTGTTGTTTTTTTAGTGCCCCATTCTTCTGTGTTGTTTTTTCATTATTATGGTCCTAACATGGCTCCTAAGGCTATGATTGAGAGTTTTGTGGATGATGGGAGGGAGTGGCTAATAATGGAATGGAAGAGAAATGTGAGGAGTAGAGTGAACGAGACTATGTTACTTTCGTATTTGAAAATTGCTTTTATTTCCTCTTTGACCTCCCAATTTGGAGGGTTAAAAAGCTTAATTTTGAGTGATACAGGAGAGACACATTGTCCCTTATTAGTTATGACACTTTCTCTCCTAAAAGTGCTTTCAAATAATGGTCACTTAACTTTAGCCTTGTCACTCCTTGTCATTCCCTCTATTTTCATTCTTCTAATCATAGCCTAAGGCTAAGAAGAAGGGGAACAAAGATGTTACATGGGAGCACTGTACTTGTCTTGGCAATAGATTACATGTGAATTTTAAGTATATTCTAGAGTGATGAATTTTTCTTAAACCCTGTCTTACATTAAATAAGAAATTTATAATTCACACTCTTATGTTTAGGACCAAAAAACCTCAATGCTGCGAGCAAGAAAGCCAAGGGAACAAAGGTTGTTTATTGTGGAATTTCAAGGCACTAAAGATGGTGGTGGTGGTGAAAATGGGGATGAAGAGGATGAAGAAATGGCTATGGTTGATGATAGCACTCAAGCTATTCACGACTTTGATGATCTTGACCTTTAAGGGGAGGGAAAATGAAGAACATAAATTTATATAAAAAATTCATATAAACTAATTATTAATTATGTAATTAATATTTAGAGACTAGTCCTTTACTCTCTTTTTTTTCCTTTTTCACATAAGACTGGTGGCTTATGATGGTATTTTGGACTTTGATATTAGTGGATAAATTTGATTTAGTAGTTTTAGTATTTCTTCAATGGTGTAATGATGTTTAAGTACCCATTTGCAATGCTTTTAGCATTTTCTTTATGCTTCATATATGTAATTTTGTTATCCTGGCTTTTGTTAGTATGCTTTTGAATTGTACGATACAGAATGATTCATGATTCGAAAAATGAACAAACGATTCATGATATGATTTGCGATTTGACAATTAATAAATTTAAAGAGTTAAATCTCAAATGTATTCTTAAATGAGTTGTGAGATATTAAACCACACTTAAAGGTAGGTCATTTCCTATTTTTATAGGAACTTTTGTATCATAAACAATGGTATATCTAATTATAGTCCTTCTAGGGTGTAAAATATATCTTTCCTCATCCCTATAGTGTATGAGACAAATGTATGCATTTCACATTTCAATTAGGGTTGTATTCTATAGTTACAATTCTACAATATGTCTTTTTCATTTCGTAAATATTCCTTAATAGATTTGTGACACTAATTTGGTCCTTACAAGATATTCATTTCAATTTAGTCCAAATGTTAGCATTGGTGAAGAAGTCACTAAGTGGTGTTCTGATTTGTCATGTTATGTGATGGTGTATAGCAACATGTTATTTGTCAAAATGGATCCCAATTTTGTTTTAGAACATAAGCTAAAGAAAAGAAAGAAAAAACTATCACAAATGAAAAACCCAATGATATTTCCTAGAAGAATAGCCTCCATCTCCGATGGGAGTATTCCAAATAAGCTCAGCTTCTGCAGAAGTAGCCCCAATCATGGCAAGGAAGTCCGCAATTCCCTCCTCACATGCTTCAAACAGATGTCTCCAATTTGGGCCAACATTCTTCGGATGTTCGATATAATAACCTCATGCACATGCCCCGGGGGGCGGGGGTTGTTTAGATATTAGTTATAAAATATTAATTTGGTCATCAAAAGGAATTGAAATTAATTTCTCAAGCATCAAATTAATGTACAATGACTCTCTTGATGGTCAATGAGGTGTATAGATGGAGATGACATGACATATCATCGCACAAAGTGACATCAAATACCAAAGATCATGGAGACATTGCCAAAGTATGAAAGACATGATTTAACAATATAAATATAGAGTTTCAACTGTGCCAAAAGGGTAATCTCCTATCTCTACACAAACCTCTTGAGCATTTCATTGACTTAAACGTTAGTCCTTGCAAGTACCCTTACAACATTCCACAACCAATTAACATAGGAGGAACAACAACTTTGTGTTTGGTCATTCCCAGGTAATATCTTTCCAATCTCTTACTTCTGAACATTGTTACTGGGTGTGTTTGCTGTGTCATCCATTTTTCTTTTGGCTTAGGAATATCATGGCTAAGACCAAGAAGACCGAGTCCATTGTACCCTGCAATCCCCAACACTAAGAGTGTATATGGGTTGCTTCTGATCTTTGGGTTTATTTTTTATTTATTTTTCGGCAAAATGCAAATCAAATTGATTTGATCAAATATGGGTTTTGAATCAGGTCATTGGATTATTTCTTTTTTCCCAATTTTTCCCCAAAAAAAATTCAAGTACTTCATATTGTAAAACATCAAAATTTTAAATAAGTAAATTTCTATATGCTAATATAATATTTTAAGATAAAACTATCATTTTAGTCCTCGAAAAATTATGTCACTGTCAAAATAACCTTAAAAGAACCTATATTTGTCCGTAGCTCTCAAAAGATCTACATTGTTTATCAATTCATCTAAAGGTTAACTAACCTTCATATTTGTTAATAGAAGTTATTATGTTTTATATTGTATGCCAATTTTGTATTGTAAAACTACTTTAGTCCCTAAATATCATATCTTTTAAAAAATAACCAATTTTATGCCAAGTTGACATTATAGAATAATTATTTTAACCCTTAAAAGATCATATCTTTGATAAAATAATCTCTAATAATTTTTTTTAACAAAAACAAAGATTAGTTGACGTTTTGGTGAATTTGTCAAACGGTTGGGCCTTTGAATGACCATAACTAAATATAGTTTTTATGAGGTGCTATTTTGTCAGTGATATAATCTTTAGGGATAAAATGGTGGTTCTTCCTTATTTTAATATATCAAAAGGCTAAAAGTCTAAAAGATAATATCCAAATAACACAATGCTAATATCGCAACATTCAAATTTTGAAGTTCTTAGATATCCAAATAACAATTATAATATCGCAATAATTTCAAATTCAAAACATTAAACAACACAATTTATATTAGATGTTTATAAAGCCTTAAACACAAATTATAAATTGAAGACATTCAAAGGAAACATAAAATAAACTTGTCATCTTCTAATTCAATTAACAATTTAAGCACTTCATCTCCTTCCTACAATTTAAAGCAAAACACAAAAAAACCTTTTTATTTTGGTATTGATTTATGAGATATAACATGAGTAATGATCTTACAAAATAAAAATATTACTTTGATATGTAACAAGAACATTGTGTGATTGGTCTTAGGTAAAGTTTAGGTCGGGGATGCAAATTCAATGACTGAACTAATATGTGAGTGGTTCCAATTGGTTCCAATTTAGCCGATGATCTGACGTATTAGACCAATCTAATCAGATCGTTTTGGATTCATCGCATTCATCAAGTTGGCCCATTCGCCTACCCCGTACTCAACACAAATCATTTGAGCAGCATGGTGACATCATGGAATTGGGATCGACTTCTGAGTTAGGATTGTGCAGTGATGGACAAGGGCCATATAATAGTTTTCAGACTTATCCTGTGCTTGACTTGGCCAAGGCATCGATTATTAGGTTACTAGTTCAACCAATGGGTCATGGTTCAACTCCTTTAACCAAATTTAATTAAATAAATATAATTAAAATATTTTGATTTATATGCCTATTTTTTATTATAGGATAAAATGTATTTTACTACATTGAATTTTATATCATATGTAGTTTACAACACTACTTTTGAAATGTGCATTAGTGCAAAACATCCATCAACATAATTTTGACAACTAGTGAATTATAGTTTATGTGCACTTAATCCCCTTTATGTTTCTAATTTGTGTAATCCAAGACTTTATTTGTGAATTCTCATGATCACTTGATCCTCTATTGTTTTTATTGTGTGCAATTCGATACTCTGCTATGACCTAAAGTTTTTTGAAAAGTCAATTGTTTTTTGCATAGTTTGAAAAATTTAAGGTGTCACGATGCACGTTTTGAAGTGTTCAAGGAAATGCACACTTGTAGGCATGACAAATCACAGTGGATTGACACTCACTGTGAGGCCACATATGTAAGTATCATTATTAATTGTACTTCTAGTTTAGTACTTTAATTATTTTGTAACTCTTAATTTTTATTTCAATTAATTGCATTTTGATTACATGTAGAGGCTTGAGGAGGATAAGATTCAACAGATGCAAGTATCTTAGGATGGGATTCGCCTTAATGACCGCGCTCCTATTTGTGATGAGGCATTCTGGTCACAAATAGTGGGCGGTCCTTACAAGAGTCACATTGATGACAGGGGACTTGTTATGCCGATTTGTTATCCCCGCCTCTGTCCGGGATGCCTTAGCTCCGAGGCTTTAGGTGGAGGACATTGTCCGCTCTAGTTGTGAGTTGTCAATCGATCTCAAATTAAAATTAGGCTCCCCCAAACTTGTAGTATAGGAACAACCCAAATCGTTTCCCAAAATAAACAAGCCTAAATGGGCTTGCCTGTTACTCGTAGTCCTAATAATCTAGCCTGGCTCGTTTAAGGCTGATCGCGGGCCAAATTGGCCTATTCATTTTTTTGTCAAAAGCTTAGTAACACCTAGCATGGAGAAGCATTGCAACTTTCTTCACCAAACCCCTTAAAAAAAAAAAAATGTAACAAAAAGGGAAGTCAAATCTAACAATTTCTAGTTTTCCACTAAAAATTCCACCAAATACAAAATCATGGTTAAAATTAAAAAAAAAAAAGAAAGACCAATATCATTGTGAACAACAATACAACATGAATAAAGAACCAACATGATGATGTAGCCCCCTAAAGGAGGCTTCGCCATCTCATCAAATTAGAATTAAAGAGCAAAATTAAGTCCAAGTACTGAATACACCAAAACTATAGTTAGGATGTAATTTAGGTCATCTCTCAAAGAGGTTATGTCACTTAGTTGGAAATTGGGGTTTTTGAGAATTAAATTGAAACAATTAAAAATAATTGGTAATGAATCTAGAATTAAAGACACTAGTGTAAGGTATTCATAAGATTTGAATTAATTATCATAGGCCAAATATTGAATACATTAGTGGCCATTAGTAAATATTAACTAGCAATTATACTAGTGATTAGTCGATCTCTAGAATTTGACCAATGTAAATAACTAATAAACATGATTCCAATTTATTTGAAATTACACTGATTTAATACACCAATTGTTATAGCTTAACCGCCAATTGAAAAGTTAATTCTAATGTTCTCCCTCATACATAAACCAATTGATCAATCAATTTATGTCCAAAGGGTTTTACTAAACGACGATCGTCAATTTAGTTATTCCAATAAAAATTGTAACAATCGCAATAGTAATGATAAGAATAGAAATTTCAAAACATTGAGAAAATCAATGCATTCAATAGAAAAAAGGTCTCAAACATCATTCCAATCCATCCGGAAACCTTTACACTAGTAAGGAAATCTACTCCTTCATCTAGAGGATTACAATAGCGAATTTAAAAGTATACCTGAAGATAATAACAATAATCCTTGTTACAATCTCCAAGACAAATCAAAATCACTAATGGAATCCTTAAAGAGAGAAGAATAGAGAAGAATGAGATAGAGAAAGTAGTTGCCAAAGGCCAAAAACAACTGAGTCTAGAAGTAGGTTAAAAGTCTATGCTAATCCTATTTATACTATATGCAAAAATATGCCAAGTCAGGCCCAAAATTAGGGCCAAATTGGTTTCCATGCACTGTCGCATGAGCGCTATAGAGCTCAGGAGTGAGTTACACTCTTTAAAATCTTTCTTCAGGCATTGTTGAGTGCTAAGGCTCTGGGTAGAATTGATGTCTTCATGTATTTGGTCAGTTTGGTCCCTTAAACATTTGAATTTGTCCTTAGCACTAGAAATAGCGATTGCAACCCTTTGAATAAGCTTTCTAACGCCATAAAAAAAATACCTCAATCGAATATTTGTAGCTCCAGATATTGGAAAATATGAATGAAGGTTAGGCTAGACAGCATTAACAAAGCAACTTTTAATCTTTCTACTCAATTTTTACCAAGAGAATTTCTTGAGCTTTTTAAAGCATCTTTATTTGTCTCAATCCAATCCCTGGAGAGAGAGATATAGATTTTCTATTATAATACTATAACGAGGGAGAGAGAAGGTTTACCTCGTTATGAGCTGATTTCGGAACTGTCACAACTCCTTTCTTCTTAGTAGTAATAGTACTTCGAGTAAATGGGAGCTACCTGCAAGGACTAGGTGTATTTTTGGAGAGTATGGGTATATTAGAGGAACATATCCATACCTGAGCTCCCAAAGGTATTTGTAGGAGGAGGTGTGCAGCTTACGAGGGCCAGACGTCTCATGCATGTGCTCCTATGTCCCACGATCGTGGTAAAGTAACAAGGGAGAGTGAGAGATTAGGAAGGGCGTGCCCGGAACCTTACCACGTGCCTTTGGGTCATGCACTTGGACTCGCCCGGCTTCGTTTAGATTTGGCCATTTTTGGCCTCCGTACTAGGCCTTCCGAGATCAATTGGCTTTTGGACTTAGACATGTATGATTGCCCGTAACAGTGCCCCCAGCCCAATTTTCGAGATATGATTCTTGGGTTGGGCTCATAGTTCGTGATGATCAATGGGTCTAGGTCGCGTTAGAGCGAGTCTTATGGGTTCAAATTTCAAACGTTACATCCCTAGCTCAAACTTCGCATCCTGGCTTCTTGATCGTTGTGTCTGATCAAGGCCTTTGAGGCGCCACGTGTAGACTCTAAGATAGGATTTTTAATTTTTGTCTCTTCAATTTAGACGCGTTTCCCATTTTGCCCTCAATTGGGCTTTGTGAAAAGACGTGCCTGCCCGCGACCTTTCCTTTTCTTGTTCAAACAGTGAGCTCCCCCTTATAAATTGAAGTCATTTTCTTTTTACCTTTTTACCTTCACCACTATATTGGGGAAACAATAACGCTTATCGCCATCGCCTCGAGAGTTTTTTGTGCTCTCTGTTAAGCTTTTCCGTGTTAGCGCGCATCCTTTAAGCTTTTCTTCTTCATTTGTTATCCAGACAACCAAGTGAGTTCCTTTTCTTACTCTGTTATGCTTTCCGTTTTGTGGTCATTGGTTACTTGCATAAGCTAAGAATCTTAATTATGTACTTTAGCCATTTCTGGGTTTGGAAGATTTTGGGGTCTAAAGGTCATTGTGTGTTTCCGTTTTTAAATATGTTTCTGTCCCACCATGGGAGTCGTGGGAGAAAGGGTAGTGGTCCGGGAACCGCCGTAGGAAGGAAAGGGATTTCATTTTTAATTTTGCATGACTTGGATTCAATGCTGGATCCTTATAGTGGTGGTTTCCCCTTGTAGATTTTTCGATATTTTAGATCCGATATGGAAAGAGAAAGCATATCAGAACTACAAGGTCCCTTTAGTTCTTGACTCCGTGCAAAGGGGTTGTATGGGTGGATAGACGAGCAGGTGATGCTCATTTTGTCTGTTATCGAAGAGAAAATCTCCTAGTTTGAAGGAGTGTTTGATCTTGATGGAGCATGGAGAACGAGACTCCGACTATGTCCAAAAGGTTGCGAGGCCCAGTGAGGGTCTGCTTTATGAGCCAATCCTCTCGGCATTTCCTTTGGATGTATCAATAACTTTTCACGAGATTAGGTGTCCGGATACCATTCTCCTAATTCCAACTGAAGTGCTTCGAAAGCTGAAAGTTGCCTCTATGCAACTCCACTGAAGCCAGGCCACTATCCGTTGCTTCGAGATCGTCTGTAATCTTTCCGACTACCAATTTATATCAACCTTTTCTTTTACTTGTTTTCTTTTTTTGTTCTGAGAGCAGTTCCTAAAGGTTGGCTATCTTTTTGGACGCGCCTTAATTCTGAAATCGAAAAGAATGTAGATAGATCCAAGTTCTATGCATATCATAGCATCCTGATACTGGACAAAGGAATGCTTTGATTTGAAGGATGTAGTGGAAACATTGATCCAAGAAGGAAAATTGAGGCAGGATATGGCTTCGGAAAAAAAATGTCAAAGGGACGCTTTCCACTTGCTTGAGATGAAAGTGAAAAAAGAAATTGGAGTCGGAGGACGAAAAACAACCCCCAGGTTGACGAGGATTAGAAGAAAACGAGCCCTAGCATGTCATCAACGTCATTGTAGGACGATTCACTGGTGGTGGAGCCATGAAGTCCGCTAGGAAAAGACACTTGAGGGAAATGATAAGTGTGACTTCTGGAGATCCACCAAGTGGGATCCCAACGATAACATTCTGATGATATGAAGGGCGTGGCCCTAGAAGATGACGACCCAATGGTGGTATCAATTCGGATGTTCAATGTCAAGGTGCGAAGGGCCCTGGTAGACCAAGGAAGCGCAATGAACCTACTCTTCCGCGACGCCTTCGACAAACTTGGTATTTTGAAATCCGAACTAAAATCATATCCCTAGGAGTTGGTCGAGTTTGCCGAGAAAAGTCCGCCCCATAGGGCACTTGTTGTTATACATAACCTTGGGGCCAAGCCACTAAGCAAAATAGTGAAGAGAGGATTTTGTAGTGGTCGACAAAAATTCAGCATACAATGCCATCATCGGAAGACCAATTCTAAACAAGATAGGGCTGACAGCACGCCTAACAATGAAATTCATCTTGACCACAAGCAAGTATCCACTATTAGGGCTGAGCCTTTGCTAGAAGGTGTTATTTCACAAGTTTGGAAGAGTGTAAAGAGATGCGACCGGCAAAGAAAAGCTGATCTTAGAGCTCCTCTAAGTCCACGTGGTGGAACTGACGTGAGATCCGAAGCTACCAGAACACCGTTAGAGCCTGAAGGATAGCTAGAGGAAGTACAGATCGGAGTACTCTAGAAAAAGTAACCAAGATAAACAAAAATTTGGAGGAAAGCATTAAACAAACATTGGTCACGCTAATGAAGCAAAATGCCTACTTGTTTGCCTGGACAGCTTGGACATGCCCGAATAAACCCTAACATTATGTGTCATAAGTTGGCCGTTTACTCTGAGTCGACCTGTTGCTAGAAGAAAAGAAGGATGAGCCCGAAAAGGCAAAGACGGTAGAAGAGCAAATCTCAAACTTGTTGGAAGCTGGGTTTATTAGGGAGATTACATATCCCACGTGGTTGGCAAACGTGGTAATAGTCCCGAAGGCAAACGGAAGTTAAGGATGTGCATATACTAAACAGATCTAAACAAAGCGTGTCCTAAGGATCCCTATCGCTTACCAAGCATTGACGGCCTTGTCGATGCGGCTTCCGGATACGGTTTCTATCTTTCATGGATACATATTTCGAATACAATCAGATTTTGATGAACCCAGAAGACGAAGATAAAACAACATTTGTAACCCCCATGGCAAATTACTATTACAAAGTTATGCCGTTCGAACTCAAAAATGCTGGAGTTACTTATCAAAGCCTCATGAATAAAGTCTTTCGCGATCACGTCGAAGGCTTGATGGAGGTATACATAGATGACATGCTCATAAAAATGGCCGACTCGGCAACACTCATCGAAGACCTAACGAAGGTATTCCACACCCTTGAACAATACAACATGAGATTTAACCCTCAAATGCGCTTCCGAGTGAGACCGGAAAGTTCTTGGGATTCATGATCACTCATAGGGAATTGAAGCAAATCTGGATAAGTGCAAGGTCATCCTAGAAATGCGAAGTCCGACATCTGTGAAAGAAGTTCATGTTTGACCGACCGACTAGCTTCACTGTCAAGATTCTTAGCGCATTAAGCTAAATGCTAGCCCATTATTTGAGCTATTGAAAATGAAAAAGGATTTCCAATGGACTTCGGAATGTGAAAAGGCGTTCCTCCATTTCAAAAAGTATTCAGGTCCCTGCCCATCCTACAAGGACAAGCCTCAAAAGTAGCCTGACACTCACTAGCTGCATCTAGAATGCTGTTGCCAGCGCCCTGATGATGAAATCGGGAGGTGACAAACCCCAGTCTATTTTGTCAGGAAAACACTGGCAGGAGCAGGTTCCGCTATTCCAAGTTAGAGAAAGTGGCTTTCACTGTGGTAATATCAGCGAGAAGGCTGAGGCAATATTTTCAAGCACATACTATCATAATCCCAGATCAATTGATACGCACAATGCTTACAAGCTAGACCTCGCCGAGAGAATGATGAATTGGGCAATAGAGCTCTTGGAATTCGACCTTAGGTATGAACCTAGAAACGCAATCAAAGCCCAAATCCTAGCCAAATTTGTGGCAGAATGGTGGAGTTCCCTTGCCCTCAGCCATCTCCAACTTGGAAGCTACACATAGATGGAGCTTCAAGTTCCAAAGGCGGCGAGTCGGGATAATACTCAAACAAGGAGAAGAAACCCATATTGAGCTTGCCATCAAATTCAAGTTCCCTGTGTCCAACAACCAAGCGGAATACGAAGTACTGATTGGAAGGCCAAAGTGACAATAGATATTGGAGTCAGAAACTCATCATATGAAGTGACTTGCAACTTGTCACTTCGTAAATTTCCTGAGCATACTCACAAAGGACCCCCCAGATGAAAACATATTTAGCTATGGTGAGAAGCCTGCTAAACGGTATCCCCGACAATGAGGTTAAACATATCCCACGAGACCAAAATATCCGAGGCGACGTACTATCCATGCTGGCTAAGTACCAAGCCCGAGGGAAACAATAGAAATTTGGTTCAGAAAGTTATGAAAAACCCCTTGATTTTTGAGGTTAAAGTATGCCAAGTCTAATAGGGCGAGCACAGTTGGATAACCCCTCTAGTAGAATACATCAAGTATGGAAAGCTACCCCGGAATCCGGAGAAGCAAGCAAGATCATAAGAGAAGCTTCAAACTATATGATGGTGGGAGATGAGCTTTATAGGAGAGGCATCTCAGCTATCCGAAAATGTGTTCAAGGCCCTTAACTGCAAAAATCTTAGAGGAGGTGCATGAAGGAGCATGTGGTCACCATATTGGAGGATGGATGCTGGCTTTGAAAGTTTGTCGAGTAGGATACTACTAGCCCACTGTCCTCGAGATTCTGCGCTATTTGTGAAAAAATGCACCAAATGTCAAGAACACGCAAAGCAACACATAGCCCGGGGAAGAAATCACGGTGATGGTAGCCCGTGGCCATTCGCCAAATGGGGAATGGACCTTCTTGGGCCTTCCGTTAGCCCCCTGACAAGTTAAGTTTCTCATTGTAGCCATCGATTATTTCACAAAGTGAGTTGAAGTAGAGCCGCTGGCAACAATCACAGTTTAGTGCATAAGGTTTGTCTAGAAAAACATTTTCACCAGATTCAGGATCTGAAGTCCATAGTGTCAAAATGGAACCCAGTCATGGACACAAGTTTCACGGCTTCTTTGCTAGTTACAAGGTGAAGCACCACTTTGCCTCAATCGAGCATCCTCAAGCAAATGGCTAGGTAGAGGTAGCGAATAAAGTAATCCTCAAAGGATTATGGGGAGCTGGATGAAGCAAAAGGCGCCTGGGCGGAAGAATTGGGAAGTGTTTTATGGTCATACGGACAACCCTCATTCACAACCTCGGAATCCCCTTTTAGGATGTGCTATGGGGTTGAAGCAATGATTCCCATAGAAATAGAAGAGCCAAGTCCCCGTTGCGTGTTCTATTAGGAGGATAGCAACGACAATGGCTAAGCGAAGAAACAAGAAACTTTACCGCCTCGAGAACAGGCACACCTTAGAGAGCTTGCCCTTAAACAAAGGGTTGCTATAAGATACAATTCTAAGCCGACATCGAAGGAAAAACTCCATGACATGGAAAGTTTGCCTCTACTTGGGAAGGCCCGTACCAAGTCACAGAGGTCCTCGAAAAAGGTGCATACAACCTACAAACTTTGGGGACTCCGAGATACCAAGGTTGTGGAACATTTCTAACCCTGAAGGTTTTATGCTTAAGTCCTTTTCTTATCAGTGTATTTCAATTTTCTGCATCATTTACATTCCGTATTAGGACTTTGTAACTCATGATATTTGTAAATATTGATTTCCCTGCATACTTTTTCCCTACCTTGGGTTTTTTCCATTGGGTTTTGCCAAGGAGGTTTTTAATGAGGCTCAAAGAATAAAGAATTATTGCGCATTAATACTGTTGTTGTTATTTTACTTTGTATATGATTATTTTTTAGTCCCGAACGCAAAATGGAAAATAATCCGATATTCGACTCTCAAGTATAATATATTTATTTCACGAACTCTAGTCCCGATCTCAAATAAATTCTCCTATCTCTAACTCTTGAGAGATGTTTGGGGTCCAAAACCCACAAATAAATGTGATCCCTCTAAGGCCCAACCTTAAGAGGCCACATTGCACACAATAAATCTTCTCATAGGCCCGGAAGGATAGAAGTGCAACACTTTTCAATAATAGACGAAGATAAACTGCCCTTCCGAACTTAATTCTGAAGTCGTAAGTTCTGACAATTTACGAGGCCGAACAACGTTATGAGTACGGAAGATGTGCCCTACTTGCATAAAGCATTAAAAGATTAGAAATAAAACACAATATCTAATATCATCATTGTTCAAGGAAAACCCATATCGAGTAAGATTACATAAGATTACATAGTCAGGATAAATACAAAAAATCCAAAAGACCACAAAGGGCACATTTACACTTGAGCAAATCAAGGGGCCTCTGGATCATCATCCACGGCTACCACATCCACAACCTCCCGGCCCGAGGTCCGGATAGTTGCATCTTCATGATCGCCTAAGCCGTCTCTCCACCTTCCATCTTGAAACTAAGCGAATGGACTAGCATTTAGGGTCGTATTTTTTCCACAATGCTACTTCTCCTAAGTCCAATCCAGGAGCAAGATGGGTAACTTGGCCCATGACGTTGCCAAGCATCTCCTCCAGTGCTTCTTGGAAGTCAGAGACGATTTCGGCATGTTTATCCTCAGCTGAAAGCTGAGAACGGAGGCTTGAAAAGTGAGTTGCCGTACCTTCAATCCTCTCAGACGCAGCCTTGAGGTCTTTCTTCAGCTTGGCTTCTCAAGATTCCCAAGCTTCCTTGTCCTTCTTGGGCTTATTTTTGAGCTCGGAAATTCGGAGACCGAAAGCCACAACCTTCTTTTTCCAAGACTTGGCTTCCCCCTCCTCGAACTTCCTCAGCCATTTGCTTTTCAAAGGAAACTTTCTCATGCTCTCGTGAATCTTCTCAACATGACGAAGTACCCTAGCCCTCGACAAACCACTTCATGCATTGGTACAAGCTAAGGGAAGGCTGGATTCGGAAAGCTCTAATTTGGCTTTGGGGTGAGCATGTGGGCGTTGACTAGCCCCTGGAAGTCAAATTCCTAAGACCAAACGAGGTGTGAAGGACCTCTTCTGGAGAAGTAGTGACCTTGGAAGGCGCCGTTTCCTGACCTCGAAGTCGGCTCAACATCTGATTGCTTCTCAACCGTCGCCTTCAGTCTGACTTCTGGAGGAATGTCTTGCTCCGTCCTGGAGGTGGCGGCGGGGTGGGAGAGGCTCATGAGAAGAGGGTTGAGATTGCCCCACTATCGTAGAGGCCACATCGGAGGCCAAAGACTTCTGGAACTTGGCGAGTTTGCTTTTCAACGCCACATTACTATCAATAATACTTTCTGCAAAAGAAAGGGATAAGTCATAAACTATACGAACAACGAACATAGGTATAAATATGAACATGAGAAAGAGCAATGACGAGCCATACCTACCTAGCACAACCTGGGCCTCGTCGGGTCAAGCTTTACAAGGATTTTCAATGGAGAGGTTTAGGGACAAAGGTGGTCAACGAGAAATCCAGAACCTTCTTTTCCTCACTATTCAAATCCTCTCATCCACCCTGAAGGGCTTGGCGTCCGATGCTAATAAATATCTAATGAAGGGATCCCTCTCCTGATCTACGAAGAACGTTTGGACCCCAAGCGTGGGATATATTTTCAAATACATCCATTTAAATTCCTGTAAGAAGATTCGTAGAGTTAAAAAATTTTATGGTTAGGGCGTGTGAAAAATAGTCATCATTTCTAGACCACACCACTTGGAACAAAAGAGAAAACAAGTAAAAGAAAAGGTTGATTTAGATCGGTAGCGGAAAGATTGATAGACGATCTCAAAGCACCAGAGTGGCCCAGCTATTTAGGTGGAGTTGCGTGGGGCAGCTTCGGAGCACTTCAGTTGGAATCCGAGAACGGTATCTGGACACCCAATCTCGTGAAAAGTTCTTGATACATCCAAAGGAAATGCCAAGAGGATTGGCTCCTAAAGTAGACCCTTTCACTTGGGTCCATAGCCTTAGGACATAGTCAAGTCTCATTCTCCATGTTTCGTCAAGACCAAACACTCATTCAAACCAGGGAGATGTTTCTCTTTGGTAATAGACGGAATGAGCATTACCTCTTCACCTATTTAGCTCCATGCACCTCCATGATCTTCATACACCAATATGGGAAGTCCTTGTAATAAAATTACACTCACAAGAATGATTTAAAGCATAGGAAGCTCAAAAACATATTTATTCATTAAAATGGTGCAAATAATCATGATTATACTCAATGATACCCAATGAGGATTAAATACAAATCAACCAAATGCCAATCAATTAAGCACATAAATGATGCAATATGCTTAGAGTTATATAGGAAAAAGGGTATGTGAATGCAACCCATCACACCAAAAAAAAGAAGAAGAAAGAAGCAACGTGACCAAGATTAGAATCATCACCATCATAGGAGGAAAAATCAAGCAGAAGAAGCAATGTGTGGAGAACCAGTCTCGCCGCCTCCTCCTCATCGAAGAACAAGTCATTGGATGTACGCCACCACCATCACAACCATGATCAACAGTGCCAAAATCCTAGCCGCCATGGTTTCTCAATTCTACTACTATTAAAGTCTCTCCTCCTATTCACTCTCTCAGTTTCCGTTTGAGACTTTGTTCTGGGTTTGTGTTTTTTTTTTTTCTCGTTAAGATGTGGGTTTGTTTAGTAGATTAGGGCCTTGGGGCCACAACACTTGGACTTGGGTGTTGGGCTATATATGGCCTGAAAAAAGGATATTGGGTAATTTCTTTTTTTTTTTTGCGTTAGAATATTAGGTAGTGGGTGGTAAATTATAAAAAATAAACCAAAAAAAAAAATAAACGGGCTAGGCAGCCGATTGCCTACTTGGGCTAGTTGTTTAACCTTGGGTTAAACATTCGAGATGAAAATGGGTTTTTGTTAAACGAACTAAAATTTTTAAATCCAACCTACTTTTTTTTGCGGGTAAATGGGTTTGGCCCATTTTGACAGCCCTAATCAAAAGGATATAATTTTCATTCAAGTTTTAAGTTTTCCAAAAATTGAATTGAATGCTTACACTCAACTTAGAATTCTCATAAAATAAAGCTCCTAGTATATAACTGAAAATCCATGAGGCCATTAAAACTCACGAGCATCAAGATTAGTTTAAAACCTGGAATATAAAAACCCAAGGGCACAAAGCGTTAACCCAAGCCTCTTCTTCAATCGATAAGATCAAAACTAAGCAATCTTGTTTCACAACAAACACAATTCAAAATTAACATAAAGAGAAACCTTATGAATGGAAATTGGAGACTGGGAGAAAAGAAAAAGAAGAGAATACAATTGAAATACAAATAACATTAAGGAAAAAAATCTCAACATCAAACCAAATATCCTTCAATAACAAAAGCTTAACCTTCTATGGACATGGAAGAAACCAACCAAAAAAAAAAAAATCATAAGAGCTGGAGAAGAAAAGAGAGTAAAATATGCCAAAAATAATTTGAACTAACTTATATTTTCATTTTTTATCTATGCCTTAAATAAAAACACTAAAAATGTAAAAACACTAGATTGACTTTGGAGTAAACATAATCTTCTACTTCGTAGCTTTAATTTGAGATATGATTTGTATTAATTGGGGATTTGATGAGAGATTTATGCTAAAAGCACTCCACTAATATCTCCCGTAGAAACTCTATTCTCCAAGTAACTCAACAACCTTCAAAATGTGCTTTATCGACTTAATGATATGAAAGAATGTTGTAGGCATATGTGTCTTGGCTTTCTTTTAGTGCTAGTTTCACCTTGATCTGGCATTTATAACTTAAGTTATGGCCCAATTAGTGCACATTACTCAAGTTGCAACGTCAACATATGTGTTCTGACTTTGCAGCCTAATTTGAGCCACTAAACATTTGAATTAGCTTTTGATCTCTTGATCAAAATTGTATATCTATTTCTTAGCTTTTCCAAAATATAAAATATGTAATTTTTAGATGCCTACAACTTATGATATTGCCCAAAATATAGAAATGGTGTAAAATCTCAATATTGCTAAAAAAATGCAATTAAGTCCAATTGGAATCCAAACATAGTATGTTCAATATTGATCCATTATACACAAAACAGAAGCAAAAGATTAAATATGATGCTTAATTAATATATTAAAATCTTATAAATTTCCCTACACTCAACTTTTTGCATATCTTAATGCAAAATTCAAGATAGGCTATCCATGTGAAAATAACACAACTTGAAAAGACTAAGAAAATACTAGCCAATGGTATTGATTAGCAAGAAGATCAGTGAAGGCTTCAAGGAAACCCTCAAACAAGCAATGTCAATTGACAATCAAAGCATAAGAATGGTAGAGTTTTCATGGGATAAGCTCTCATTCTCTCAAGTGTTTAGGCTTAGTGTTTCACTAAATTAACTCATGAATGATTGCACCATCGTAGGCTTGCCAATGTTTTACTTCTCTACTACTCAAGACACACACACATAGATCAAAAGGGCTCTATTTAATGTAGTAACGAGGTCAAGGTAAAGGTGGGAAATAATATAGATATATGAGGTTAAGCACGAAAGGAATAAACGCACAATGGGAAAATTTTCAAAAAGCATGTGAGGACTTTACCTAAATAGCAATACAATTCACATTCTCCTATCGCCAATTCCTTCATCCTCTACTACCAATTTCCACCTTACGCTTTTACCATTGTTTTCCTTTGCTTTGCTCTACTTTTTTTACTTGTTTTCCTTTTTTTTTTTTCAATTCTAAACTTTTTCAAGATCAAACAGCAATTCTTTTTATTTCTCTCTTTCTCTTTTTTAAACTTAGAATTTCATCGGTTGGCATCTCCCCAACACTTGCTAACAACACTAATAATTATAAAGCCAAGGTTCCTTATTCCCTAAGGAAATGTGAAACATGGTTTTGCTCTTCAAGGCTTGGGACTTTAACATCCTCTTGTCTTGGCTTATGTCTTTTGCTTTGCTAGTTATCTTTATAATGGTCTCCTTTTCCTTAAATTTCATTTCCACCATCCTCTTTGAATCTTTAGGTAGAGGATAATCTATGACCTTTGGGAATGTTGTCTGCATTTCCATTTGGATTTTCTTTTGATGTTGTTTCTTAGGACTTCCCAATCGCTGGCTAACATGAGGCTTTCGTTTGGGTGCCTCATTAGGATATTTCAACTTGTAGGCTGGAGGAGCTTTCCCTTCCCTTGGGGATTCTAGAGAAAACTGTAGCTTGTCATGCACATTGGAGTTTAATTACCACGGTCTTGGTCCTTGATCCTTTTTGACTTCTAATTTTGGTCTTCATTTTAGTTTAAAAGCTTTTTTCTCCACTTGCTTGTTTATTTTTTCTTGTGTTGTTTGACTCTTCTTCCAGGTTCATGATTTTCTCACCCCAACTTCTTGTTCCTTTTCTTCAAATCTTATGGAGACCATGTTAATCGAGGCTGATGGAAAGAATCTGATCAATGGTCATGTTCCCGCTTTCTTCTCAATTAGTTTAAATCCCCCCTCTTTAATCGCCTTCTGGATAACACTTCTGAGCATGTTGCAATTATTGGTGAAATGGGTATACACATTATGCCATTTACAATATTTGATATTTTGCACCTTTTTTGGGGAGGTAGTTCCGTGCCATCAGGGAATTGGATTTGCTTGTCTTTGACTAGATAGTCAAAGATTTGATTACCCTTTGTAATTTCAAACAAATACAACTCCTATTTTTTAGCCTTAGCCTTTTCTTTGCCCTCATCCTGTGTAAGAACAAGACATATGTAGGGCTTGTCCTTAGTAACTCAATTGCCATAACTTCAGCCGAGGGAGTAACCTCTTCTTCTTGTCCTTCAACCACATCGGCTAAGTCACATTCCACGATGGCCACAATTTGATATCCTTTAGGGCCTGCCCTATGTATGCCTTTATTTGTTCTCAATGATGACTGCTTATCCTGCACCTTCTAAGAAAGCTGGGCCAAATAAGAGTATACCTGTCAAGATTAACTTCTCCTTGAGCAAAGGGTTAATGTTGTTCACGGCTATAGAGGTGCACTCAACCTTGGGTATGGGAGGTTATAGCAACCCTGTTTGGCGAAAACACTCCAAAACTCAGTTACTAGTTTGTTTGCCTTTTGTTTTATTCACATGAGATCCAAAACAGATGCCTTAGGCTAAGGCTTATAGACCCTATCATGGAAAATCCTTTCCATCTTAGCCCAATTTTGTACTAAGTTGGGTGGCAAAGAAGAATACAATGAAAAGGTCATGCTTGTGAAGGATAAAGGAACAGTGGTAGCCTCCACCAATCATTCTAGCTAGCCTCTACACACTGCACTATTAAGTGGCTAACGTAGTCCATAGTAGACTTGTCATCTTCCTAGAGAATGTTGTGAAATTGGGTGTTCTAAATCCCCTGGGAATGGTACTCGGTCCACATAGTTAGGGTAAGGCTTTTTGCATACCTGGTCGTTCTAAGGGTCTCAATTGGATACCAAAGTAATGTCTCATGGTATGAGGATCCACTACTGGGGGCAAATGGTCACATATCCTATGGAGATGATCTTCTTGCCCTTGGCTAGGGTAATCCTTGCTCTATGGTTGTATTGACTGAGGATTAGGTCCCAAATTTCCACAGGGTTAATATATGGGGATGGGGATTTGCCCTTGCAACCCCATAAGGCTACTGCTTTGGCAAAGGATACCCATATATAGGTAGAGGAGGTAGTAGTTCATGCCAAGGAGTTTCCACCATCAGCTGCCCCATTGGTCTGGGATTTCCCCTTGGTTGTAGCCCAAAGGATTCATTTTAGAGGGCCCCATAATTTTGATTCTAATAGATGGATTAGGGTAATATTATTGGGTGCCCTCTATACCCTTAGGAGGAATGTTCATCGGTTGCCTCATGAGGATATGGACATAGCCATAATTCAGAGGAGGTTGCCGCCCATGCTCACTAGTATATGGCATTCTTCCTATGGTGGGAGTCTCGCCATAGTATTGTTTTGACTAAGGATTATGAGTCCAATTGCCTTGACTCAATGCAGGAGTAGTTTGTAGAATGTTATAGGCTATTGGCCTCACAATGTCCCCTAGCTGACCCGATAATTGATGCATCAAGTTGTACATGCCCTCATTGATTTGCCTTTTAATGAAGGATGTTGTTGTCACTATGGTTTGGCCTTCACTTTCCTCCTCCACAGGGGAGTTGGTAGGGATTGGGAGGTCATAAGTGATCTAATTGGAGTGACAACCTAACCACCCTCTATTGGGGTAATGCGTTGAGATCATACCCTACTACTCAACGGTGTTGATATTGCTAATGACGTTGATGAGATGGGAATAGACTGAGTCATACGGCTGCACCCTGAATCAAGCCAGCGTTTTGTGGTCCTACAACGCTACTTGGCTATACCAATGCTTCTAATGGCTGTCAATGGAGAGAGATAGGCTGAGTCATAGTGGCTGCATATGGTGGAGGCTTGTAGTCACCCTTGGAGGGAAAGCGTGGCACTGCATGTGTCGCATACTGACTTGTGCCTATTTGAGTCGTAGCACATGATCGACGTTGTGGTACCAAAGTCATATCAGTTTTCCTTCATGACATCAAATTCATATGCCAAGTATGAGCTAAACTAGGGGAGGAGAACTTCTCAAAATTGATCTTGGAAGTTCCATCTGAGCATGCCAAAATATGTTTGATCCAAGTTGAATGGTCTAAGATTGATTTGATCCGATTAACTTAAACACATAAGAAATCTCATGAAATAGGACAATTTGTGCTAAAGTCAGAGATGAAAACTTTAGCCTATGGTTTTTTCAAATCACTATAGAAAAGCTTTGGAAAAAATCAAATTAAGAGAAGTAAAATGGAAAGCGAAAACAACTTGCATTAATGTAAAAGAGTAGTATAAAATCTATTAAAAAAATGTATACAAGTAGCTAGTTGGTTGGAGACTTGTAGCGTGTTTTTTTACACAAAAATGATCTCCTATTTATAATTTCTTAGCTAAGCCTTGTGCATGATCATAGCTGCTCCTATTTTTTAGCAACCATTATTCATGTTCTCACATGTTTCTTCAGTCGTAGCATCACTTTTTCTTGTTGGACCAATGCTTCTTCAAACCACGCAAGCCCATTCTTCAGCCATTGTCTTCTTCAAACTATGCTTTTCCATTAAGCCCAATTCTTTGCTTAACTCGGTAGCTTCTAGCTTTTCTATTTGGACCTATGCTAGTTGGCCCAATAATTTTAGGTGTCCAACAAGATCTTGATAATTTGTAGCATTGCAATAATAAAGAACATAAATTAGATAAGAATCAATTATTTTTATTCAGAAATATACCCTGGTTGGTCAAATATTCTAATGCCAACATGGTCAATAGGATTGAGCGTTGGCACTCTATACCATATCCATGACTCCAAACAATGACACCCAGCAATATCACCACATGCATGTTAACTGCATGACATATACCATGGTACATCGTGCATAACATTGCCAATCCTTAACTTAGACTCCCACATTAGGAGGAAAAAAATACTATATAAACCCTTATTTTCCCTTCCATTCTTTCCAAAACCGAAGCAAACATACCATGAGCCTCCATAAATTAGTGACTCAATATCCAAGACCCATTCATTGCTAGGGGTATTTGCAATTCGATTTAAATTTGTAGATAAAAATCTAACTGGTCCAAATAATATAATTCATGTGGGGTTTAATTTCATCAATTTATTTTCAACCCAATCAATTTTTATCAATTCGGATTGGATTTGCTTAATGAGTAGTTTAACAAACAATACTTTTATGTATAGAGTATTAAACTAAAGTAATTTAAGTCAACAAATTGGACAAATAATAACAAAATAATTCATTTAATAGGATAACATGATATTAAGTGAAAATGATACTAGTAAAAAAATAAAAAAATTGTGATAAATTAAAATTATTATAATTATAAGCAAAAGTATAAATTTAACAAAAAAAATTTCCAAATCCTCCCACAAAATATGCCTACAAATCTTCCTATATGCTAAATAAAGTAAGTATTATTCACTTTTTAAGCTTTCAAGAGATTGATTGATTTATTCTTTTACTTATTTTAGTATTAGGAGGATTGGTAGGAGAATATAACAAAACTGAAAAAGAAAAAAAGAGTAACACTATACTGCTTGAAAAAATTGCTAATTTTTTTTTATAGAGAAACATCGGTAGTTGTTGAATGAAATAAAATGACATGCATGTCGCATCATTATCGCACATGAATTCAAGCAAGCACTTTCCTAAAAATTATATTGTATAACATTATTCAATTTGGATTGATTAGATCAATTTCGGAAAATTAAATTTGAAGTTTCAACCTAAATGATTTAAAAAATATGAATCAATCTAATCCAAACTTTTTTTGGTTTGATCAGTTTTCAGTTTTTGAAACAATTTATCCATTTTAGTTGAGTTGGATTAAATTTGAATACTCCTATTCGTCTCAAATTCGAAGATATAGAGCTTGTTTGTGCGTAATTATTTTAATAAAAATTTAATTAAAATAAGTACTCTCTAAGTTTTTTATATGGTTGGGTAATTTTTTTTGCTAAATACATAATTGTTAAAAAAAGTACAAATATTTTTTAAAAGTTATAACGAGAAGGGGGTTGAATTGTGCTTCAATTTTTCTTCCTTTTTAGTTTCTGAAAACCTTAAATCAAGAGTATAACTTGAAGTGGCATAACAGCGTTAATTACGTCAGAAAGTAACTTTCTAACTTGAGATATTCAATAAAACGCTTAAAGCAAAGTTTTTTAGAAAGCACAAAATAGTAGTCACAAAGCAGGAAAAGAAAAAGAGATAAAGGAGAAGATACTGCACAAGAGTTTTTATACTTGTTCCAAACCTTACATCCAGTTTCAACAACTTGTTGAGTTCCACAAAAAACCTTTCTCAACTCGAGAAAGTTGGATAGTCTTTATAGTACCCTTCCCATGCTCTTACCTGATCAGGAGCTAACTCTATGTCACAAATTGAGTAGTCTTTGACCAACCTCTCCAAGCTAAACTAGTGATCATCAAGTACACTCTGCGACACAACTTGAATAGTCTTTCACTAGTCTTTCCAAGCTAAACTTGACTAGTAGCTTACTCTACTTCACGTTGCAAGTGGTTTTTACTTAGCCTCTTCAAGCTACCTCTAGGAATCACCATTCGATCAAGGATACAAAAGTTTGTGTTTGGATTTGCCACTCAAACTAACTAACACTCAAGTTTTCGTAATATAGAGGAATAGACCTAGAAAACTTAAATGACATCTTTCTAACAATTCTTCCTAAGAAGAATGTATGATCTATTAAGAATGTAGAAAGAAGATTTTTACAGACAAGGAAACTAATTACAAGATATAATAAACTTTACAAGAGGTGAAGAAAAATTTCTACAGAGTTTCAACACTTATTCTTTGCAAAAGTCTATTATCTTGAAAGCATAATATCTTTATTTATAGATAATCTGCATTTATAACCGTTGCCCTTGATATGTTATCTAAGTGACACATGTTGATCATCTGTTTGTGTCTTGGAAAAAACCTAGAGGAGTAGCTTGTTGTGTGTTAGAGCTATTGCAAAAGCGTTGTGAAAAGATGGTTTCTAAGGCTACTTTCAGAAATTATTTTTTAATTTTTGAACAAGGCTTCTAAACTCTTCCTTCTAGAAGCTAGAGTAGTTGACCATGTTAGCAGAAGAGATAACACGCTAGTTGTAATTGGGTTTCACTTTAAATTTGAATTTCAAATTTCCCTCATTTTCTTGCAAAGTGCATCATTTTACTGAAGTGATCTTTCTGAGGTGTGATATCAGTTCCTTGATATATCTTTGATCTTCCAGACTTCAATCAAAGCTTTTAGATGATGATATGATTGTGATGATGATGATCGAAGGTTGTAGAACACATTTGCTCCGAAATGGATTGAAATCTTCACTAGAATCATATTTTCTGAAGTTGAGTGCTACTTTCCAAAGATTTTAGCCTTGGTTTCTTGTATACAACAAATTCTTCAGTCCGTTAAGCATATATATGTTCATTTCACGATATAATTTTCACTTCCATTTAATTCCCAACTCTTTAAACAAGATAAATCATGTTTGCACATGCAAAGTGAAATTATTTTTGCTTTAGGAACCTTGTTATGCTAACGAGAAGACCTGTTGTAGCTTCAAGAAACTCAAGATAAACATTAGTTGTTCTTCAAAATATTTTCTCTATATTGGTTGTGTTATCATTCAAAACATTATGCATTAGCACTTTCTGAAGGGTTCTGAACTAACAATACCTTGTACTACCCCATCTATAACCAATGTCAACAAACCCACCTCTTTCATACGTCAACCACCGCTAATTCACAATCCCCTCAATTACATCAAGTTTCATTATGCTTAGCCATCATCGTCCACTCATCCTCCTCTTTGCATCTTGCACACAACAAACTTTCATCGTGTCCCATGGTTGCATCATTGTTGGCATGTCTCCTCTAGAGCTATGAAAATGAAAGTGAAAATAAGAGTGCAGTTAGTTTGAGCATTTCCTATTTTTATTTCCATTGAAAATAGAAAATAAATGAAAATACATTTAGTTGATTCTTCTTGAAAATATTTTGAGAAAACGTTTTCTAAAATCATTGAAAGTATTTTTCGTTTTCAATGTTTCCTAGCTAGATTTTGAAAACAGGAAATGGAAAGGAGAAAATGAAAACGCGGTGTCATAGTTGTAATATTAATCAAATGTATCTTTCTTTTTCATGGTTCATCCCAAGAATCGTTCAACCTATCACAACGCGAGACTCTCACCCATAACAATGCACCCTCAACTATCTTTCCCTGTTGTCACTATTGTGTTCTCTGCTTCCACCTGACGAGCATGCATTCCTTGCAACCATCGCATGGTGCCACCACCATCCTTCTATTAGTGTCAAACTTTCCTCCTTGAAGTGGATTTTGACTTTTTTACAAAGGGGAGGGCTTCTGTTGTTTTGTACTAGGTTGCAGCTGAAGAGAGAAAAGAAGACTACAACATAGTCACTTATTATGTCTTCTGCGTTTGCTGTTGCACGCACCCTCGCTTGGCCATCACCGTCGCACCTGATCACAACCACCACCTCGCCCGTGCTTGCCTACAAGCGCCGCACCGCGCCTGCTTCTCACGACTATAGTTGGAGATGTCCTCTTCTTAATGGTTGCTCTTTGTTACCGTTGTAGATAGAGAACTGTCACTCATTTGTGACTGAGGCATTTGATCTAGGAGGAGAAGATAATCTTATCTCTCAGGAAAGGATTTAACCAATAAGATGCATGCCTTTTAGATGTCACGGTCCCACCATTATACTATTTCTTGGATTTGTGAAACAAAAAGAATATGGGTTTACATGTGGTTGTTCTAATCACAATCAAGTAATTATTGCAGTTAAAGATGATAAAAAATTATTAAAATAAATATATTTACTACAAAAAAGATTATTCAAAGTAATATAAAAATTCATAAATATACAATAATTAATAATTTTATTATCTTAAATTTGATTTTGATAAATACATTTTGAAAAGGCAAACCAAACATATTTTCATTGTTTTCACTTTCTAAAAATAGAATCTACCTTTACAAAGTAAACGCATTTTCCAATTTTAAAAATCTGAAAATGAAAATCCTTTTCACGAAATGCAAATAGGAAATGAAAATAGAAAATATTTTCACAAACTAAATACCCTCTAAGTCAGGGCTTTTGATTATTTTTGGTGTTTTTGGCTTATTGTCCTAAATATAGTTTTGGGATTTGAAGAAAAAAATTATGAACATGTTGGATGTTGGGACAAGGAGAAATTGAATGATATTTTGGGATTGGAAGAGAAAAATGATGAAAATCTTGGTATTAATCTTTGCATGAGGATGGATTGAATATGGTAATTACTTTTATATTAAGAGAGGAATGAGTAGAAGGAAAAGGAAGGGTATAGAGAGAGAGGCAAAGGAAAGAAAAAGGAACAATTATAAAATTTTGTAAATGAGAAGAAGTGGCAAACAAACAAGCATCAGCTTAGTTATAGAAAGATGAAGAAAATAAACTAAGGAGTGGAGGGTGTAGATCGAGTGCTAAGTTTTCTTTTTGTTAAGGGTAAATTGGGAATATTTTAAAATATACTGATAATGGTTGATTCCGTTAGTATCCAGAGATGGAGATGATATTAGAGATGGAGACAAAATTATATTTGATAGTGATGTACATGACATGGTGATTGATGAAAAGATGAAGAAGATTAAATTAGAATTTGATGAAAAACGTAAAACTGATGGAAAAAATGAAATATGAAATGTTTAAAGGGATATGTTTGGGAAATGCTATTTTAAAATTGTGTCCTAGAGACATGGATGGAGACAATTTTAATTTAAAGTTTTTGTCCCTGTCCTCTTCTTCAAACACATTTTTGTCTTCAATGTCTTTGTATTTTCTGTCTTTAGACATTTATCAAATGTTACCCAAAGGAGTCCAATGTCATGTTATGAAATTGATGGGTCCAAGTGCTTGGATCAATAAAATTTAGGAAAGGTAAATGGAGGGATGGAGCTACATCATTTTTTCAGGAGGAGCCAACATTTAACAGGAATTTTGCATAAAAAATATATATTTTATAATTTTTATTTTAATTCATAAATCTAAATAAAAATCATTATATGTGAAAAAAAATGTTTGACAATCAAAACTCAATATATATATATAAATATATATATTATCAATTACAATACTTTAACATCTACTTAAATAAAATGTTAATTCAAATCATACAAATAAATATTTTGGAGGGGCCATATTTAAAAAAAAGGTAAATTACATTTACCTCTCATGAGGTTTGTTAAAATTGAACTTACATTCCCTTTAATTGTCTAACCTATACTAATCTCCCTGATTTATCCAATTTATAGGATTAATTACCAAAAAGGCAAAAAATTCCATCCTCAGTCTCTCACTTACTTTCTCCTATTCTTTCTTCCCGTTCCTCCCCTTCCACATCCCCAAAAGGAAATGGGTTTAGGTTTAAAGCTTCAAGGTTAATCACATTCTGGTGTCCATTTGCAACACATATTTCAACAAAAAAATTGTCATAAAATTCATTCCCATCCAATTATTTATCTTCTTTATCTTTTTCTCATATTGCTAATATGCCCAATTTTAGATACCCTTTTTTCATTTATGTTCCCCTTTATCATTGTTGATATTGTTGGGATAGCGAAAGTAAAAATAAATGACCTATACAAAATATTTAACGCTTTCGCGAATATTGTCTACAGCCACGACTTCACAAACAATTCACAAATTTTTTGAAAAAAAAATACTTCAAATCTAACAATCTCTTACAAACTCAAAATCTTAATACACCCAATCTCACAAAGCAATATTTTTCATTTAGAAAAATACTCACAAATATTCTCCACCTAACAAAATCTCACTCAAACAAATCAATCTTTCTCTCAAAAAATAGTGCTCACACATTCTAATTTCTTTTTACTACTATTGCGGCACTGCACATACATAGAGAAGGAACAACCTTTTCTTTTTAAAAGTGATACATGAGTCACGTGCATATTACACCAAAGGGGCTCTATTATTATTTTTTTCAAATGGGCTTAAGACAAATCCAAGGCAATAAACCCAATAAATCTCCATCTTGCCTTGTGATTGGGACAAATTGTATATGTCAGGAACAGAGCCCAAGGGCTTGTCAAAGGACTAGCAAATGCTACCTTTTTCTTTGGCACATGCACACACTTTGCCATCTCCATATTCCTATATACTTGGTCATTGCCTTTATTCACAATAGTCTCCCCCATCAACTTATACAAGTTATCAGGAGTCTTCTTACCCTTCATTATCTGCAAAGAACCTCTGGTAACTTGCATTACATCATCTCTTGCAGAATGTCCATAGCCTAATACATTAAGTCTACACAAATAAATCAAATTTCTTCCAAGTGCTGGTACATACCTTACATTACCAAGTGTTTGCATACAACTATTATGCATTTTAATTTTCACAGTACCTTTTCCAACAATATCAAAGCAGTCCTCATTAGTCAATCTCACAACCTCATCATCACAAGCATCATAAGTATCAAACCATTCCTTCTTGCAACAAACATGATTAGAATATGCAAAATCTAAAAGGCAGCAATCACTATAAATATCTTTCTCCTCTTCAACCATCATCACATCGGTTTCATAATTGGAATAATCTTCTCTCGGTAGCATCTTCAAACTTCTCTTTTCCTTTTCCTTTACTTCTTTCAAATTCTTCCATATCCGCTTTCAATTTTCTGCAATAAAATTTAGTATAACCCATCTCATAACAATAATAACATTGTTTGTCCTTATAGTTCGGTCTTGACAAGGAACCTGATCTTGAATTATCTTTGCCAAAATTACGACCACTAGACATGCTTCTACCACGACTAGTTCTAGCAACAAAGACACTTTTTTGGGGTTAATCATTCGATCTTTTCAATTTTTCATTCTCTAATAACACAACAATCACATCATCAACTTTCAAAATATCATTTCCAACTAGCAATGTGGTTATTACATAGTCATAATTATTTGGAAGAGATGATAATAATAACAGTGCTTTATCTTCATCATCAATTTTCACACCAATACTAGCTAACTGCGTAACCAATCTTGTAAAATAATTCACATGATCTTTAATGTCAGGACCAACATCCATCTTCAACTGATATAATTCTTTCTTTAAAATAGATGGTTGGTAAGAGATTTTGACATATACATGTTCTCTAATTTCTTCCATAAGTCAATAGCAAAAGTTTCATTCAGGACATTAAATTTTGGGATAAATGCATTTTACCCCTGGAAATTTAGGTCATGTGCAATTTACTCCCTGACTTTTCAAAATGTGCATCGCAACATCTGAACTTATCAAATTGTGCAAAATACCCTCAGGATAATTTTAGCAACTAATAAAGGTAAGATTATGTGTACTTAACCCCTTTGAAGTTTCTAATTTGTGTAACCTGACACCTTTTTCGTGAATACTATGTGCAATTAATCCCTTGATTTTTTTATTGTGTGCAACCTTACACCCTGCTATGACTTAAATTTTTGGGGGAATTTTTGCACAATTAAAAAAGTTTAGGGTGTCATAATGCTCTTTGAAAATTAAGGATTTTCTTATACGTTTGGAAAGTTCAGGTGTCATAATGCACGTTTTGAAAAGTTAGGATTTAAATTGCACATGATTTAAAATTCAAGGGGTAAAATGTATTTAACCCTTAAATTTTACCTCAGGAGTTAGGGATAGACAATCATACCGATAGCTTTCATCTCTATCTCTTCCCATTTTTCATCTGTCATCTTGTTAGGGTTTTTCTCCTTCCCATTCAAAGCTTTAACCAATCCCGCTGTACTAGAATATCTTTAACATTACTTTGCCATAGACTAAAATTATTTTTTCCATCAAAGAGCTCCATCTCAAATTTGCCTATTAAATCTTGCATCATTGCCAAAAAAAAAAAAATACCAGAAGTAGGATCAAACCTCTCTGATACCACTGTTGGGATAGTGGAAGCAAACATAAATGAACTACACAAAATATTTAACGTGGTTTGGTAAATATGTCCTATGCAACAATTTCACAAACAATTCACAAATTTTCTAAAAAAAAAAATTACTACAAATCTAACAATCTCTCACAAACCCAAAATCCTAATACACCCAATTTCACAAAGCAATATTTTTCACTAACAGAAATCACTCACAAATATTCTTCATATAATAAAATCTCACTCAAACAAATCAATCTTTCTCCCAAAAAAATGGTGTTCACACACTCTAATTTCTTTTTACTACTGTTGCGCTACACATACGGAAAGAAGGAACAACCTTTTCCTTTTAAAAGTGATACATGAGTCACGTGCATATTATATCAAAGGGGCTTTATTATTATTATTTTTTTCAAATGGGCTTAAGACCAATCCAAGACAATGAACCCAACAGATATCTATGTTCATTAGCAAGACACATAAAAAGTAGGAATTACTCAAAACCAAAAAAAAAAAATAATGAATAAAGAATAGAAAAAGCAAAATACACAACACTAGATATGAAAATTATCTGCAAAGAAAAAAAAATCTAGAATTTTATCAAAATAAAAAAATTGTAAAACCCCCATGAGTTAGAAGTAAAAATCCTACTAAAAAGCAGGCATATTTTGCCTCAGTGGATTTGGGAATAAGGATTTTGATGAGTTGGAATCAAATCTTCAATTAGGTGAAGACAAAAAGCTCTAGAATGTGTGCACCTGTGGAAGGGAGGAGAAGAGAAGGGAGAACAAGAGAGTGAGTGAGAGAGTCAAAGAGGGTGAGGTTAAGGGTGATGATATTTTTACAACTCATCCAAAAATGGATAAAATATAGGAGATTAGTGTAGATTAGATAACTATAAGGGAGGTGAGTTCAATTTCGACAAATTTAGGAAGATGATTGTAATTTACCCTAAAAAAGTTAACAAAATTATTTAAAAAATAGAAATCCTAGGGGACATTCCTCCCCCCTTTCCTATAAGAAGACTTCGCGCCCCTAGGTAAATGTACTTTGTCTTTTTTGTATTGATATGATAATAGATAATTAGATGATCATGGAAAACTTTTGAGTTATTTTTTATGCACCTTTACAAATTAAATTTTTCCATTTATATCTTGAGTATTAAAGTCAATTATATTTGCTTATGTGACACTGTTACAATGATACCATTTTATATTCAATGACTATGATTTCACCACAAGTTTCATAGATCTTAATAACTTAAGTTGTTGAGACACGTGACTAATTTTTTAGCTACAAATAAGTAAAAGATATCAGTATCCTTAAAGTTTATGAGGTATCAGATAAACATGATAAAACATAATTAAATGACAATATAAAATTTTCAATGCATCATTATAAATCCATTTTCTAATATTAAATGACCAAAATAAAACATGTATACATTTCTAAGGATCAAAATGAACATTTACTCTTTGTCAGCACAAAATTCCCTATAAATAAGCCACTGCTTCCTAGGTTTTGTCATATTTTTGTTTTTCACTTACTATTTTGTGTATTCAATCCTTCCTCTATTTTGGAATCCTTTACTTGCCTTTGCTATTTGGTAATTGTCATCGCATTCTTTTATCATTTTGGCAACTCGCTGATATGCCCAACAATCATTTTGGCCAAAAATTTCAAATGTTAATCCCTTCTATCCATTTCCTTTCTTCTTCAGCCCTATCCTTGCCACTATTCCACTCCTTTTAATAAAATAGACATCAAAGGAGGTGGAAGAAGCTAAGGTCCTCCTAAGATAAGCCCTCTGACCTTTAATACAACATCGTTTACCCCTCTTTACGACTTTGAACTGATACCATTATGAACGAAATGTGTTTGGTTGTGCCTCTCATCATGAATCCTTAACCTTTTTCCTTTTGTTTTCTTGGTTGGACCCATTTTCCTCCTCTTTCAATGTAAAAGGCATTGCTCAAATGTTAGTTTTAAATACCAAGCTTGATTTAAAATAAGGTTGTTTAAGATTATTTTGTTATTTTTGAATTATTATGCTGATTTTATAATTGAAGTATTTTTTAAATTATTTTAGAGAGTACATTAATTATTTCAATAATGATATAAATGAAAAGATTTAATTGAATTATACATTAAAAATATTTTAATGCATCAAAATTGAAGTCTAATAAGGTGTTTGGAAAGTTACCAAAACATCATCTTTTTAAGAAAAAAGCTGTTTTGGAATGTGAAAAAAGATTTTAAGAAAAAAATGATAATTTTAAGTCAAAAAACAACTTATAGTCACAAACAACATTTAGAAACTTTTGATTATAAGCAAACACTGATTATTTTAAAATCATGGTTCTTTTATCAAATTAACCCCAAGTTTCAGATATTATACAATAGATTTAATTATTTTGAGATTCCTATAATTTCATTCAATTTTCAATTAGATTCATATAGTTTAAAAATTTATAGATAGGCCTCTATAGTATATGAGATTTTTCAATTAGATCCATGCTATTATAAAAAATGAATATTCAATTTTTTTTATAATGATAAAGACTTGATTAAAAAAATTTATATACTATAGAAATCTATTTATAAATTTTTAAATTATAAGACCTAATTAAAAATTGAGTGAAACTATAAGGACCTATAGAATAATTAACCCTATACAATATAAATGAATTATTTTATACTTTTTAAGTAATAAAAGCAATTTTTTTCATACAATCCAAACAAACACATTATCTCAGAACCACTTTTTAGTTGAAGTATCCAAATATTATTTTTCACATGAAAGATAATTTTATTTATATATAAGCCTAATGACACTTATAAATTCAAAAAGATATCCTAAATCTAGATTGAAGAAGAAACTGATACATTTCACATTTTGAATTCATTAAAGATTTGTGGTTCTATTCCTTGCCTGAAGACTACTTATGTCAATGCATCTTTCACACTGGAGACTAACACGAAAGTGTGCTACTTTTGAAGAATATATTAGACCTCTTTCTAAAGTATATCTAAACATTATTGTATTCGTAAGACTATCAAAAGAAAAAATACCCACAGTGGAAAATCAAACACCCACAAGGGAGAACGAAACACCCACAAAAGGAATGAAAAACACTACAACGGGACAAATGTGAACAAAAGGAAAGACAAAAATTTGATTAATGAAAAGAAAAGAAAAAATGGTAGGGCTATTACCATAAAGAGGGATTACAGTCTCACTTAATAACACTCACACAAAAGCGTAAAAAAGAGAGAAAAATAAGGATTAAGACCAATAGTGTTAAAAAATAAATTGATTCTCACATAGTCAATTATATGAAAAAAATTACAAATAAAAAATTATTGAAATAATTATAATTTTACAATTTTTTCAAATACACATTAATTAAAAATTAATTAAATTGAGTTAATTTTAAATTTTTTTATTATTAATATTTAAAATTTAATAGATTTGATTAACTTGATTTAGAGATTAATTTTGAGATAACTTACATTGACATCACTTGAGATATTTTAATATTACATTTAGGCCCTCTTAATTTTTAAGTTGACATTTAAGGTAGTTTATGAGTTTTCTTTTTCTTTTTAGGTATTTAACAATAACCTCCCTTATTTCCATATTTTAAAATTAATAAAGTTAAAAACAATAAAATGACTTCTTTACCTTCATTTCCATGGAAGGCCATTCCACTCGTCTCTTTATCCACACCCACCTATCCCCTTTATGTCGAATGAATCAATTACCAAGCATAAAAGCAAAATCGAATGTTCTAGAATCGACTGCTTGAAGTCCTCGAACGGTGGCACCACTTCCCACCGATGGTTGTGGCGTGAGGAAACTGATGGGGTCTTTGAACAGTGGCGTTTTGGGGAAAATGCTCCATGGGCCAAAGAAGACGGCTGCTGCTAAAGTGTAAATTTAACAAGCAGGTGCGTGAGCGATGAAACAGATTTCAACAATCAACATCAAATAATGCAGATCTGAGCAATAAAGATACCCTTCACCCTCTCACATTGGAGGTACGAATATATGTCTCTTGATTGATCAAGACATTGAGTAGCTTTGAACAATGTGTTTTAACTTCGGCTGCTTCTGAATACCACGATTCTTGTGGCTGAGGACTGTAGTCATTGATCTGGATAGCTTTGTAGTTATGGTTAATGAGTAAGGGTAATTTTGGAATATAAGAATTTTTTACTTTAGAAGAGAGATAATTGTAATTTCAAAATAATTGATTTGTGTTAGAAAAGTCAATGAAATTTTTGTAAATATTTTACATAAATATTTAATTACATACTTCTTATTAATAAAATATTTAAAAATAATGGATGGTTAATTATTTATGTGTCAATAATGCTAGAATGTTATGCAAAATTAAATTCTTTATTTCAAGTGGAATGTTAATTTACTTAAAATTATTAGATTTTAATCACCTTTATGTCGCTATAAATAGACCTCTTACGTCGATTGTGTGATTCGAAACCCTAATGGGTCCTCATTGTTTCTGAGGGCAGATTGCAGATTCTACATCAATAGGTGGTCAGATCTAGATCTCAGGTAGCTTTGGTTTTTGTTTATCTAATTCTACTACTTCTTTGTCACTTTCAAAATCTTCATCCTCTTTATTTTCAAAGTTTTTAAAGCTACTAAGCCCAAATTTACAGTTGATTTTGCTGTTACTCCTTTGTTGGTTTCTTCTAAAGTGAACTTTTTTACAATTTGAAAGAGAAGGGTGCATACATCTTTCAATTATTTTGTAAGATCTGACTGCAATGTATTTGTTGATTTGATAACAAAAATATCTTCTTTACTCTTTTACTATTTCTTTTTTGGATCAGAGGAAGGGGGCATATTTGTGGGAAAGGGGAGGCTTGGATCAAACCCTAATGTTGATATATTTGAGGCAGCAGTATTTGCCATTACCTTCATGCCTCAACCACACTTTTTCACTCTAGAGATATATTTGTTTTTAAGATCCCTCATTATGGTTTTTTAGTGGATAAAGTCCTCCTAAATATATCACCTAAAATTCTTTGAAGAAGTTATAATACTTCTAAATAATGTTATATAAACTTTGGAAAAAAAGGTTTAAGTATTGATATTGAAAATTTAGAGTAATCCCCCCTTAAAATTTGTGTATCTTTATGAATTTAATTTTAAATTTTTGTAATCATTCAATTATGCATTGTCATATGAATTAGTAATAGTTGACTTTCACATTCACTATCTGAGAGTTCAAGTTATACAAATAAAATGATTTAATTGGATAACATTATAAAATGTGTCAAACTTATACTCTTAACTTTGTTCGAAGTTCCTATAACTTTTTTGACATAGTCATTTTAAACGATGCAGATTAGCTCTTAGTGACGAACCCTCTATTAAGGTATGTTGTATTCATTTTATAGTTTTTCTACCTCCTATGTGCCTAAGCTTTGTGTTTTCTTATTTATTTATGGCCCCCAAAAAGTCAAGCTAAAACATTAATTATTATCATCAACTTTCTTGCTATTATTCCTGATCTTCTTTTGCATATCTTGCATGCCCTCATTCATATATCCAAGAGCATTATCAAATATAGACAGTACTAAGGACATATACTTTGAATCATCAAAATAGTCATTTTCACATTAAGATGATTATATGATTCACGAAAACTATTCATCCCTGATAAGAAGATTAGATTCAATGGACGATCACTCAATAGTTAGAACTTAGAAGTAGAAATGATCAAGAAAAATTACATGTGAAACCATTAAGAAGGACTTCAATTTAAATGACTCATCGATAGACATGGTTTACGATACAAGGGTTTCATTTTATCTAGGTAGCCAACTCAGCTTAGGGTGTATTTGGTTGGGAGATAAAATGTGGTGAAAATTTTTATAAATGAGATCTATATATAAAATTACACGTGAACCTCATCTATGAGAATTTCCTCCCCATTTTTATCCTCAAATGTGTTACACCTTAGTGCGAAAAACTTTGATGTTGTGGTTGTCTATTTTTCATTTTGGATGGCCAGTGCACGAGATTCCACTTGATGGGGTCTTGTGGTGACCTTTCTTCAATTTCATAGATCAAAAATATTTTAAGCATGAAAATCGTACGAGTTGAAAATTAGAGGTTAGTTATGTTGACAATGATAGCAAATTATTGTGATTTATGTTAAATGTGTATTTAGATGTGGTCTTAAGTTGAAATTTCATGCTTGATCTTTTAAAGTAACTTGTTTTTTGGATAGAAAAAGAAATTTATTGATTAGAAAGAAAAATTTACAAAGAGAGAGGATAAGATATCCTCGCAAGGAAAAAGCAAAAGAAATCGTGTAGTCCTAAGAGATTGGGCCATGTAACAACTTATATCAATCTTCTTGCATTTCTGCTAGAGAGACACCTCTAATATGATCATTTGCAAACTAAGAAAGTAACCTTATCTAAGTGTTGGGGTAATGCCTCTTATAGAGAAAATGGTAGAATCTCATCTAGATGGTTAATTTGGACTTGCATGAAGGAGATTTGTAGAGGCCACAGACCATAGTAAGGATAACAAACCAAACAAGAGATAGTCCTATAGTGAAATGGAGAATCTTTTGTTTCCTTCCATATTAGAGAAGGGCCCCTTCTTAGGGAGCAAGGCTTTCTTCTTGAAAAATGGGTAGTTAGAGGGGAAGGAAGAATGAAAAGAAGGGTGGGGATTAGGTCCAAAAAGCCCTCACTGTATAGATGGGAAATTTGGATCCCTTTCTTTCCTCTCAACCCTTCCCCTTGGTTTTGGTTTAGGAGAGGGCCAATGCAAGGATGTTACTTTGAAGCAATCTTTGGAGTTTTCGCTTATTTGGATGGGCCTTGCAAGAAAAGCTGATTTCATATAGAGTTTCAAATATTTGTTGGCATAGGATGGTTCCAACTGGCTCTCCCCTTAAGAACGGCATGTGTGAGTTCCCTTGTATAAGGCTCAAGTGGCGAAGAGAATAGTACAATGGGTAGATTGGGACATTGAGAAGTGGAGAAAGCTTAAAAGCTTTGAAAGTCCTCAACATTTTCTACCCAAGCATCCTCCCAAAATCCAATTCAAGGAGAGTTAGTTGAATGAATTGTTAGTAGATTAGGATTCTTATTAAATTTGGCTTGTATTTCACCTAGAATAGTATCATAAATAGGATTGTGGTTTGTATCTAGTACACTCATTTATCTTGTATCATATGATTCATATCTATTATCACCAATGCTATGAAGCCAACTAGTATAGCCAATATCTTAGTTAGAAATCATGGTGGTTGACACAATTCATTTTGTGGCTTGTCAGTTGAATGAAGTGCAAGAAGATTAGTATTATTATTTAATTGAGTAAATTACACTTATCTCCCTTAAAATTTGTTGAAATTCAACTCACCCCTCCTTTAGTTGTCTAGCTTACAATAACCTCCCCTATTTTACCCATTTTTTAGACATGTTACCAAAAATGCCCTCACCTTCACCTTCACCCTTTCACTCACACTTCCCTTCTCCCTCCAAACCCCACACTCTTCCCTCTCCACACTCAGTCTCATCTACGATCACCACCACCACCTTCATCATCATCATTCCCTCCTCTATGTTTAGATTTTGCAATAGTTCTCCATACCGAAATTAGTGGTTAGTGTTCAGATGTTTACTTTGAAACTTGTCAGCCCAAAAAAAGAGAGGGTGTTATGATCAGTCAGGCAGTCATTACTCAATATACTCAGGTAGTGCCTTGAGTGGGGTTCACAAAATTTCTGGCAAATTAGATGAGTTGTTACTCTCCATGGCCTCCCTTCTTAAAGCACCTTCCTTTCTTTCTCATCTGCAACAAATGGTTTTATTTTTTGATTCATGATGTTTAGCAATCTCATGTTACTTGTTTGTGGAAATACCATAATGGAAACTTGTTTTTGGGTGTGATATATTTACACTTTGATGGTCCTTCTTGGGCATGATGTTTTGTATCTCGTCTTATCTATTCTTTGTTGTAAATATGATCATTCATCAATATTGCCAATTAAAGAAGGAGGGTTCTTTTTAAAGCATTTGATAAGAGTGAGGAAGAGAAAGAGGATAAGGATGAGTGTAAGGGTATTTTGGTAACTCGTTTTAAAAATGAGTTAATTAGGGGAGGTTAGTGTAGGCTTGGACAACTAAAAGGGAGGTGAGTGTAATTTACCCTATTTAATTTGGCTAGTGGTTCACCTACAATAGTATTATAAATAGGATTATGGCTTGCATCTACATTCATTATCTTGTATCATAATGGATATCATGTTGCTACACCACCAAAAAAATATAGCAAAAATCTTTGACACAAATTATGATGGCTGTTGGATGGTTTAAGTATACGGTCCACTTATTTATCCAAACATTATGGCAACTATAAGTTCTTGACTCTATGGGCTTGTCTGCAACAGACTTTTGAAACCGTTTTCAATTTTTATAATTAAAAAAACCAAAAAGCCTGTTGGCTAGTTGTTTTTTTTTCACACTAATTTTAAAAGCAAAAAATAGATATTGCATTTTAATAACAAGAAATACGAAACGATAAAAGATGTTTTTAAAAATCACCACCACCACTTTCCCATCCCCTCCATGGATGCGCTCGTCATTGACAATGAACAGCAGTGACAGTGAGGCTTCCTGAAACAGTGACTTCCTTACCACCTGAAGTAGTGGCTGGATCTTGGCCCCTGGCCATCAGGAGGCAATAGCTCACCGTCCGAATAGTCGTTGCAGCACCCTAGAGAGTAGCAGGTCATCGCAGAAGTTGTTGTAGCAGGAGCCTTGTCGCCTGAGTAGTGACATCGTCACGCAGGCGTTGCCGGTAGCTTTATTGCCTTCTCGCCGTCGCACGAGCAGCGATCGCGGCCACCATGAGTGTCTTCACGATTCACCGGGAGCCATTTGTGTGGAGCAGAGTCCGCTTGTCAGCTGCCCAGACCTGGAATTCTGCTTCGATGCTATGCAATTTTTGGTTTTTGTGGTTGTTGTTGTTGTGCTTCCTCTCCTTTTGCTTCTTCTTCCTCTTCTTTTGGCGCCTCCCCTTTTGTTTTGAAGAACGGCAACAGGTTTTGTTGTTTTTTTGTTTTTAAAAATTGGACTTGAATGTATTTTTTAAAACAATTTTAAAAAACTATAAATACAAAACAGTTCCAACAGTGCCTATATCATTTTTCTTCCAACATTATTCGGAGGCTCTTTTACTCTTGTTCCATCTAATATCTATAATTTCAAACATACACTCTCTAATGCAGATGTGATTTTCTTTCAGTCAATATGGCTATGAATACTTTGCCGACAGAAGGAAAAATTGCGAACAAAACATATGCTTTCAGCTCGTTTGACGGTAGAAATATGTTAATATTGTTAAAAGACCTTGCTTTGGAACCTTGCAATATGATGTCGTCACACCAAAGACTTCAAAATCAAATGCTCAAAGTCCGCAAACTTTTGAATGCGGGTGCTAAAAGACCCCAGGTATAATGTCTGTCAAGGACCAACTTTTCTAGAAGTTTATACTATTAGGTAGAGGCTCCAGAAAAGCTTTATATGTTTGATTCATCCATGGTTGCAAACCCGCTACTTGACTTTTAAACATTTATGAGTTTATGATCCTAGTATACATAAAATAATTAACTTGCATACAAACTCTCTTTCTATCAAATTTAGTAAACTAATAAAAATAATAAACTCTCAATTTTACTAGCGAGTTTATAAGTTTAAATTTACACTTGGTTTTGCCTTAAAAAATAAGGGTGTGTTTGGTTTTAAAAAACAGTTTTTATTTTCTATTTTTAGTTAGTTTCCTGTTTTTTAGGATTTTGTGAAGGAAATAGTGAAAATTACAAAATATAGTTTTCAATTTTCATTTCCAGTTTTCACAATTTATTTCACAAAATCATGAAAATAGTAAACAAATTGAAAAGAAAAAATCGAAACAAAATACTATTTTCTGAAATCAAACACGCCTTAAGGTTTTGATCTGTTTTGTTAGATCCTTGAGTTGACTTGCTTATGTTATTCATTATGTAATAGATTTATTAAGCTAATATTATATTCTTATTATTATTTAGTTATGTTATTTTGAACTGCAGAATATTGTACATTGCAAAGTTGAGTAGAGTATAACAATTGAGCCATGTTAAATTATGTTTTTGTGTGATATTTCTTTTCTTTTCTTAGTTATAAAATTAAAATTTTCAAGATTAATTGAATATTTTGTTTAGTTGTATTTAGTTACATAAATTTATATTTTAAATAATACTTTTGAAGTATGTATACTTTTTTGAATCTATGAATTGAGTGTACAATTCAAGTTTGTAGGATCTCCACAAGTTTATCTAAACTTTTGAATTTGACAACCTTGAATACAAGTCCTTCATCATTGAGACCTCTAGACTTGATGAATGTACTTGCCATTTTATCTTGTATGGAAAGTCAATTTAGTAGATGATGGAGGGACAAGGATCAAACTTTTGACCACCGTGTTATAGAGGTTCTGATACTATATCAAGAGACATCTCTCCAAAAAGCTTGCAGACCCATGAATGATTTTATATTTCTAATTGTATCAAAATTGTTTCTTTTTGCTTTTCTCAGAGGAAGAGGAAATTTAACCAGTACGAAAATGATAGTAAATTAGCCGCTACTTTCCGACTGATCGGTAGAGAGAACTATGGTAATAAAAATGCCAAAAATTGGAGAAGGGATGAATCCTCTTCCCTTTCAAGTTCACCCTTTTCCAAAGAAAATCGGGATAGTTTACCAGGAATACAGAAAGATGTTGCTCTCCCTGCTCTAAATGATAGGCCAAAATATTGCAGTCTTAGTAGGCCAGACTATTCTCACCTATGTGATGGAGCAGAAGAATGGGGTAGTTTACAAGGAATGCAAGGAAAAGATGCTCTCCCTTCTCTAAATGATTGGGCAGAATATTGCAGTCTTTGCAGGAAAGACTACTCTCACCAAAGTGAAAGTGCAGAACCATGGGGTAATTTACAAGTAGCACATGGAAATGTTGCTCTATCTGCTCTAAATGATAGATCACAATATTCCCGGGTTTGTCGGCAAGACTGTTCTAACCTCATTGACTCTGATGAGTCTATTAAAGGGCCAAACCCAATGAAACAAGGGAACTTGGAAAGCCATTGTGAAGATGTAGTGACTTGTAGTAGTTGTACTCTCAGTACCAGGGCATCAATCAAGGAAGAAACAAATACAGAATTTTTGGATGTATTAAAATCACCGGTCAATGGAGATTTTGATGTTTCAAGCGAGGCTTCACATACATTTAGCTCAGAAAAGGAAGACATGGAACTCAGTCGGCCACCCAGGAAGTTTTCACCTTCCAGGCTTATTCGTTTTCCAAGACTGGCTATTCCCATTGGACCAAGGTTTCAAGCTGAAGTTCCAAAATGGGAAGGCATAGCCAATGTAAGGCATTATAATTGTGATGATTTGAAGTGGTTAGGCACTCAAATTTGGCCAATGCCAGATATTACAGAATCCAATACAAAAGGAATTGGGAAAGGTAGGTCTGAGTCATGCTCTTGTGGCATTCCAGCATCAATTGGTTGTGTTCAACAACACGTTAGTGAAGCAAGAAATCTACTGCGATCCGAGATTGGTACAGCCTTCTCAAGTTGGAAGTTTGATGAGATGGGAGACGATGTTTCTAAGTCATGGAAATTGGAAGAACAGAAGGAATATGAATCTCTTGTAAAACTAAACCTGTTGTCAGAGGACACAGATTTTTGGAACCTTGCTATGGAGCACTTCCCAGCCAAATCTATGAAAAGCATGGTAAATTACTATTATAATGTATATATCCCCAGACGCATGAGCATGGAAACCAGATCTTCTTTTGGTGTACTTGATAGTGACAATGATCAAAATGAGAACTACAAGAATGAAGATGGCTGTTCAACTACTCGGATGCGCATAGTTCCAATTTTCAAATTGCTCAAATCAAGGAAACTACCAGGTGAGCACTCATATCGTTGAAATTTTGTGCTGTGAATGTATTTATCCTCGTAATTTGTTTTCTCGTGGATAAAGTTTTTTTGAAATAGAATTCAATGGACTAGTGGCCATGGTGAATTGAACTAAAGAATGAATTCTTCAAAATAGTTGTCATATTGAAGACGACATATGGATCATTTAACCTAGTTGTCCTCAGGTTGGAGTATAAATTGTACTTTTGGGCATATCAAAGATCATGGCTCTAGCATATGAATGTTCTAGATATTTCCAAAGAAAACTTTGATTACATTATTTGTGATGCAAATGTTTAACAGTTTAATTATTTATTTAAAAATTGTATGGATATTTGTATACTTAATTTATCTTAAACATTTCATATACACTTTCTCTCTGCATATTTCCAGTATTTGAAATCTGTATGCCTTTTTCCTCATATGATTAAAATATATGTAGCATAATCCTTATTATTTGTATTTCACTGATTGATAATATTTGTTTATTTCTAAGTTTCCTTTAATACGAGTAAATTGTGATATTTGGTAAATGATATGAAAATTTGTTAAAGAATCATATAATTTTTTAATCGAGCTCTATCTACTGTGTGTTCGCGATGCAAACTGAAAAGGATTTTGCTAAGGAATTAAGGAAGGAAAATTTTTGAAAATTTTAATGTATTTAATGCATTGGGAACTTATAATTTTTAGAGTCAATTTGGTTTGGAAAAACAATTTTCATTTACTTTCTTCTTTTTCAGGATTTTTTGAATGAAACAATGAGAACTAGAAATTTCAAGGCTTGTTTGGTTTCTATTTTCATTTTATGTTTTCATTTTCTGCTCGTAGGTTTCTATTTCTATTTCCTGTTTTTATTTGCTTTATTTTGTTTGCAGGACTTTATGAGGAAAACAATGAAAATAGGAAATAAAAATTGAAAATAGGATTTTATTATTTTAATTATTTTTTTCACAAAATTCTGAAAATAGAAAATATAGAAAATGAAAACAATAACCAAGTAGGTTTTCCCAAATTGAAAACAATTTTTTTTTACACAAAACAAGTGCTTACTTTTCAATAAAAAAAAATTCATATAGTTCCTTAGGATATCAGTTAGCAAAAATCAACTACGCAAATTGATAAAATACACCAACTAAATTTGGAGTTGAGTTTCCTAGGTATTTAAAATATTATTTGTGCAAGTTATGTATTTTAGAGCATAATTTTGGTAATGTAATTGAGGCAATTTGTTTTAATGATGCTGGTCTACTCATACTTTTGGTTAGGTTTTTGCTGGTCTCCTAAAAATAATGTTCATGGGTTAAGTTGGATTAAGTTGGGTAAAATAAAAACCAATTCAACCTTAAGTAACTCAGGTTGAATTAGGTTGGGTTATTAGGTTGGTTTATTGCTTAAACAAAAAGAAAAAATAAATAACACCCCACTCTCAACATACTATTTTCTTCTCTCCTAATATCTCACCCACTCTCCCATTCAATTGCAATTACTCCATTGTTCCTATATTTGTCTCTGAGATTTGGTGAAATTTGTTTCAACTTCTCTCTATTTATAAAGATTGTTTATAAGATCCTTGAATTTGTGAAATCATTATACAGACCTCCATTGAATTTGTAAAATTATTATACTGACCTCACTTTTATCGCACATTGAATAATGCATCCAGGAGAGGTCAGTAGGCCGGACAAATTGAGGCCAGTCAGATTGAATTCACAAAACATCAAGGGAGATTGGTGTAGTTTACCATAATCCTAATATCTCACTCAATCTTTTCCAACCGAAGCACTCTTCTCATTCTCTAATCTCATTGTGGTAGTTTCCCTTATGAAAGCCAAGCTTCCCTCGCTATTTCCCTAACCTTTCCATCCTATTAAAGTCAAGCTTCACTCATTCATTGTGGTGGGTTTCATTTATTTTGTTGTAGATTTGAACAAAACTAGGGAGTCCTTTTGTGAGCAACGACTTTCTCTGGTTTGTAGGTGGAGTGCAAATCGAAAGCAATTGTCGTTGCGGGTTGTCGCTCACACTCTATACCATTAGCCTTGTGTAGTGGTTCTTTTGGCATGCACAGGAAGAAAAAGATGAAGGGTGGATTGACAATGGTTGGAATAGATGAAGGTAGTAGTTAGAGGGCCAATGGCGAAGGTAAGAAGCAAGAGCGGCTTGAGGGTTGAATACTAGGAGTGAAGTGTGATTAGGTTTTATTTTTTCATAATTTTTTTTGAATGCGCTAAATGAAATCTTGTGGCATGCTCGAACAAATGATTGCAACAATTCATCACTTGAAAAATGTTATTTGCACTTATGAGATGTGGGACATTATATTGATTCACAACTCATCTATCATTGGATGAGATGTGGATCTTATTTGAATGGAATCCACATCTCATCCAATGATATATGAGTTGTGAGTCGGATGTCACATCTCATGAGTATAAATAACACATCTTTCATCCTATATTAAGATGGTATGTAAATGTCTATACCGTCATTATCTCTTAAGCTCTCCTCCTATTCTCTTATGCGACTTCTACTCCCTTCTTTCCACCATTGTTCTGCTTCTATGCTAATAAGTGGACTTGAGCCTCCTTCTTCCCATTTTTTTTGCAGCCACTCTGTTTTTTGTTCCATTTCCTAGTTGTTTTGTGCTCTATTCCTCTGTGTGGTTTTTTTTGTTATTATGGCTCTTAATGTTCCTCCTAAGGCTAAGAAGGAGAACAAAGATGTTACATAGGAGCATTGTACTTTTCTTGACAATAGATTACAAGTGAATTTGAAGTATTGTCCATTCTAGAGTTATGAACTTTCCTTAAATCCTATCTTCTTACATTAAATAACATTCATAATTCACATTTTATGTTTAAGGCCAAGAAACCTTAATGCTGGGAGCAAGAAGGCCAAAAGAAAAAAGGCCTGTTTACTGCAGAAGTTCAAGGGACTAAAGATGGTGGTAGTGGTGAAAATGGGGATGAAAAGGATGAAGAAGTGGCTATGGTTGATGATAACACTCAAGCTATTCATGACTTTGCTTATCTTGACCTTTAAGGGGAGAGAAAAGAATATAAATTTATATAAAAAAATTTTGTAAACTAATTAGTAGCTATGTAATTTAACATTTAGAGACTAGAGTCTTTTACTCTTTTCTTTTTGCTTCACTTTCTTATGAATTCACTTAAGATAAGTGACTTATTATGGTAGTTTGGACTTTGGCATTAGTGGATGAATTTGATTTAGTACTATACGATTACTATTTCTTCAATGATGTAATGATGTTTAAGTACTCATTTGCAATTTTTTGAACATTTTCTTTAGGGATGAATGTATTTTACCCCTGAATTTTAGGTCATGTGCAATTTACACCTTGACTTTTCAAAATGTGTATTGCACATCTTAAACTTTTCAAACTCTATAAAAAAAACCTCTCAGTATAATTTTGGCAACTAATAAAGGTAAGATTTATGTGTACTTAACCCCCTGATATTTTAATTTGTGCAACCCGACACATTGTTCGTGAATCCCCTTGAATTTTTTATTATGTGCAACCCAATACCCTGCTATAACTTAATTTGTTTTTTTTGGGGGGTTGCAGTTGAAAAGTTCAGTGTGTGCATGTTTGAAAAGTAGGGTTTTTTGCAGTTTAGAAAGTTCAGCGTGTCGTAATGCACCTTTTAAAAAGTCGGGTTTTAAATTGCACATAACCTAAAATTCAAGGGGTAAAATGCATTTAACCTTTTTATTTATGTTTTAGGTATGTACTTTTGTTATTCAGGCTTTTATTAGTATGCTTTTGAATTTTATGATAGAAAATGATTCATAATTCAAAAAATGATGAGATGATTCATGATTTGGCAATTAACACATTTGTAAAATCTCAAATTTATTCTTAAAAGAGTTCTAAGATAGTAAATAACACTCAAAGGTAGGACATTTTTCATTTTTATAGGAACTTTTGAACCATAAACAATGATATCTCTAATTATAGCCCCTCTGGGTAAAATATATCTTTCCTCACTATCTCTATAGTGTATGAGACAAATGTAGGCATTTCAATTAGGGTCGTATTCTATGGTAACGATTCTATTGTATGTCTTTTTCATTTCATCGAAATATTCCATAATAGATTTGTGATACTAATTTGGTCCTCGAAAGATATTCATTTCAATTTAGTTCTAACATTAGCATTTGTGAAGAAATCACTAAGTAGAGTCTTATTTATCATGTTATGTGATGATGTATTACATTATGTAATTATGTGACTTGTAATCTATCAAAATGGATCACAATTTATATTTTTTGATACTTAAGCTAAAGAAAATAAAGAACAAAGATGAGAAATGCTAATGATATCTCCTAGAAGAATGGCCTGCATCCTTGACAGGGGAGTATTCATGAAAAGCCCAGCTTTTGCAAAAGCCACCCCAAGCTTGCCAAGGAAGTCTGCAGTTTGATTATGCTCTCTATACACAAGCTTTAAAGAGATATCTCCAACTTGGGCTAACAATCTTTGGATGCTCGATATAATAACCTCATACACATGATAAAATGATTGAGGTTCAAAGATGAGTTATAAAATATTAATTTAGTCATCGAAAGAAATTGAAATTAATTTCTCAACGAAAGATAAGTAAATTAATGTAGAATGACTCTCTTGATGGTCAATATGAGGCGTATATCTAAAGATGATGTAACATATCATTGCACAAAGTACATCAAATAATAATCGATGTTTTCTTTATAGAGGCTAATGTTTGGCAAAGTTGAAATGAATATTAATCTTCGAGCGACTAAGTTGATGTCCCATGATTCTTCTGAGAATTTGGTCAGGTTTTACTCTAAATTTGAAGGTGTTATAAGTCCACACTTGGAAGTATGGACCTCAAAAAGAGGAGCCTATCAAAAGGCAACCCAGAAAGGTCAAAACTCGAGATTTGTGGATAGGGCACATGATCCCTTAGAATTAGAAGGGGGAAGTGGCCTTTATGAGCCTTACCCGTTCCTGCAACCTCAGATTGTGGAGACATTCCTAACGAGCGAAAGACTAATTTAACAGTATAAATATAGAGTTCCAGCTTTGTCAAAAGGATGTAATCTCCTATCTCTACACAAACCTATGAAGCACTTACTTGATTTAAGCATTAGAGTTCTTGCAAGTACCCCCACCACATTCCACAACCAATTAACATAGGAGGAACAAGTTTGTGTCTAGTCGTTCTAGGTAACATCTTTCCAATCTCCTACTTCTGAACATTGTTGTTGGAGGCATCTTTGTGTTGTTTCATCCATTTTCCCTTTGCCTCAAGAATATCATGGCTAGGACCAAGAAGACCGAGTCCATTGTACCTTGCAATCCCCAACACTAAGAGTGTAAATGGGTTAGTTTGAATCCTTTCGCATTCTTTTTTTGTTTTTGGCAAAATTTGACCAAATCGAACCAATCTAATTTGGGTTGGTTCAAATCAGATTGTTGGGTATATTTGTTTATTTTCCCTCAAAAACTTCAATAAAAGTATTGTATATTGTAAAACATCAAATTTTACATAAGTAAATTTCTATATGCTAATGATATTTTAAGGGAGAATTATCATTTTAGCCCTTAAAAGATTATGTCATTAACAAAATAACCTTTAAAAGAAATTATATTTGCCTGTTGCACTCAAAATCTCCAACTTGTTTGACAAATTCATCTAAAGGTAATAGACCTCAATTTTTGTGAACAAAAGTGATTATGTTTTATGTTTTGTGCAAAGTTTGAACTATAAAACTATTATTTTAGTCCCAAAAGATCATATCTTTACAAACTAGTCAATTTTACGCCAAATTGACATTGTAGAACAATTAGTTTGACCCTCAAGATCATGTCTTTGACAAAATAGCCTCTGAAAGATTGTTTTTGTTAACAAAAATAAAGACCAGATAATGTTTTGGCAAATTTGTCAAACAAGATAGATCTTTGAAGGTCCATGGGCGAATATAGTTTCTTTTAGGAGCTATTTTGTTATCGCTATAATATTTTGGGGGATAAAATGATAGCTCTTCCTTATTTTAATATCTAGAGGTTAAAAGTCTAGAATATAGTATTCAAATAACACAATTCTAATATCACAACATTCAAATTAGAAGTTCCTAGATATCACATTATCACAACATATTATCCAAACAACACAATTATAATATTACAATAATTTCAAATTCAAAACACTTAAACAACACAGTTCATATTAGATGTCTATAAATCCTCAACACAAGTTATAAGTCGAAGACATTCAAAAGAGACATTCAAAAGCATGGTGACATTGTGGAAGTGGGATTGACTTTATAGAGTCAAGATCGTGCACCGATGGGCAAGGGCTAGATGTTAAAAAGGCTTATGGCATGATTTAATGACAATCGATGCCAGGCCCAACGAACAAAAAAAGGGCAATAGCAGTGAGGCGCAGTCCTAACATACATAGTGGAGGTTCTCTCGAATTCACCAAAGCATAAAAGAACTCCTCCACTTGATAAGGGACCATGCTATTCAAGTTAAATACTTGGAGCGTGAACTTGAGCGTAGAGCTCACAATGAGGCAGGTGTAGACAGGAGGAGGCTAGAGTGAGGCATGTCGAGACTAGGCTACGAAAGAGGAAGATTGTGTCAACGAGTTAGAAGTGTGCCTTAAGGTTGAGGAAGGCCTATGCCACAAGGAATGAAATCCTAACATTGAAAGTAGCCAACCAAGAACGAAACCATCTCTAAGGTTACAGTCTCGAAACGAGGGCGAAACTTCCTAGAGAAGGCCACGACAATTCAAGCCCCCATTGTCAAGAAGGGGGACAACATACTCAACTCGCTATAGATTCGAACCAAGCTCAAACCGTACCCAAATTAAGACTAAACACAGATAGACAAACGAGCCTAAGTTTAGGACACTATAATTTAGCACAGAAGACATGGTTGAGACATTACTCTTTGACTATAACATGAGCTTTCCTCTCCCAAGGTTTCATGTCCTACCGATATCAGGCTAAATGATGGCACAATGAATCTGCAAGAGCATGTAGACGTCTTTCTATCTAGGATGTGCTTGGATGAGGCATTGAATTTGAAGAAGTGGCATGCATTTCTAATTACATTGGACAAATTTGTGTTGCAATGGTTCAATTGCCCGCCTTGGAGGTCAATCCAAAGTTCCCTAAACTCATGACTCGTTTTCTGACTCAATTCATGAGGAGGAAGAGCAAATCCAATTTGATCACAAGTCTAATTGGATTTCAACAACAATCCTTTGAGTCCATGTGGTATTATTTTGAGCACTTTGCTAAGGAGACATTGCAAATAAAAAACTCGAGCTCCCACGCTGCCTTAGTCACTTTGATCAACAACCTTAAAGTTAGAGTTGATCAACCACCTCTGTCTCAACCGACAACTAATAGTTGAGCTATTGCATCTTATTGGTAGGCTTCCTCCTCAAGGGGTCCAACAACTTGTAAAAGAAAAAAAAACAAAAAAAGAAGTAAAATGCTACAGGAGCATTAGTATTGAAAAAAAAACCATGCGAGAAGCACAGCGTTACGAGAGGAAGGAAAGGAGAAAAGGCAGTGTAGTAGGTTCATCATCGACGGATAAACGTGCTCCGTTTATCATGAAAATTTAGTATGTTGTTCCTGATATTGAGCTTGATATTTTGATGTAGCCTGTTAATTTTATTGCTTTCTCTGGTGGCTGTTTTGTGATACCCACATTATGGAGTTATACGGTTGTATTCCGCCTATTGGATGAGTATTCTGTTGATTGTTGAGATTCCCTAGTGTTACTAGGAGAACTGATTGTATTCTCATTGATCATAGTGGAAGTTTTTAAACTAGATCCCGTGGGTTTTTTGTCCCTCTATTTGGGGTTTTCCCACGTTAAAATTGCGGTGTCTCTTGCTTTATATTTCTTCAAATTATTATACTGCCTAGAATATTTTTTGGTACTACCTATTTAACTATAGGTGGAAGAAATATTGGTTGCTTCCATTGTCGATAAAGGTTTATTCCTAAGATTTCCTCAACAAAATGGTATCCAGAGCTTTGGTTATTTTTTTTTTTTAGTTTAAATGGAGGAACATCAGGAGCCAAATATGATCAAGTTGAATTCTAAAAGTTACTCAGTTGGAAGACATGCTATATAGTAAGGATTTGTATGATCCAGTTGAGGGAGATAAATATAAGTCGTTGATAAGTCTAAGCTGAATGGAATATAATGAATGGGAAAGCGTTGCTTTGATTAGACAGTGTTGGATCTTAGTGTGTATCCACATGTTTACAAAGAAACTAATGCTCAGAGCATGTGGCAGAAATTGACAAATTTATATGAGAGGAAGAATATGCAAAGGCATATTTGATTCGAAAGCTGGTAAATATGAAATACAAAGAAGATAATTCAATGCCAGACCATTTGAGTAGCTTCCAGGAGATTGTCAATCAGTAGATAACCAATGAGATTACATTGTCTGATGAGTTGCAAGCATTGTTGTTGTTGAGTTCTTTGCCTACAGTTGGAAAGTCCTGGTTGTGACATTGACTAACTCAGCTTTAAATTGGAAGTTGACGTTGTCAATGGTTAAAGAAAACATGTTGAATGAAGATGTCAGAAGAAGAGAGTGGGGTTTGATTAGTGCCTCCACCCAGTCAAAAGCACTTGTTGTAAGTCACGGGAGAAGCAGAGTAGAAGACCTCATAATCCTGAAGGTCAGAGAGCGTGGCAAGTCAAGGGGTAAGTCCAAGACAAAAAGAAATTTAATTGTTATTATTATGGCAAGCCGAGATACATCAAGAGGCATTGCAGGTACTTGAAAAGAGAGAAATCAAGAGAAAGAGATGAAGACAAATAGTAACAATGATAAAAACACTACTACTATTGCATATGATGATGTTCTTGTTCTACATCATGAGAACTTCATAAATCTTGCATGTGATGATTCTAGTTGGATTATGGATTCTGGTGTCTCATGTCATGTTACTCCTAAGCGTGAGTTTTTCTTCTACTTATACTGGTGACTTTGGCAGAATAAAGCTAGGAGATGAAGGGATATGCAAAATTGTTAGTATGTGAGATGTGTGACTTGAAACTAACATGGATTGTAGATTATAGTTAAAGAATGTTAGGCGTGCGCTTGATATGCGTCTTAGTTTGATGTCAATCAAAGCATTGGACGGGAAATGGTACTACACTACCTTTGGTGATGGAAAATTCAAAATCACTAAAGGGTCACTAGTTGTTGCAAGAAAAGATAGTAGTTTTACCCTCAGACCAGTTGCCTAGAAAATTATGCAAAGAGGAGGTAAATGTTGTTGATGATTCCTCTTCAGACTTGTGGCATATGCGTCTTGGCCACTTGAGTGAAAAAGGACTTGGCGTTCTAGTCAAGAATCAGTCTCTTCCGATAAAAGGTACGTCTCTAAAGATTTGCATTCATTGTTTTGTTGAAAATCATGCTAGAGTAGTTTTTCATTATTCAGGACCTCATAGGAGACCACATGTGCCAGATTTAGTTCATCCTGATATTTGCACTATGGATACAAAAACACTAGGATGTGCATCATATTTTGTGACTTTTATTGATGACCATTCTCGAAAGTGTAGGCCTTTGTTTTAAAATCTAAAGACTAGGTGCTAGAAGTTTTCAAGAGCTTTCATATAAGTGTTGAAAGAGAAAAGGGAATGAAACTGAAATATGTTAGCAGATAATGGTGGTAAGTACAGGGGTCCATTTGAAAACTATTGTAGAGAACGTGGGATCAGACTTGAGAAAATAGTTCCCAAGACTCCTTAGCATAATGGAGTTGGAGAAGAATGAATCGTATTATCAATGACAGAATCAAGTGTATGCTCTCTCATACAAAGTCATCCAAATCCTTTTGGGGTGAAGCAATGAGAACTGCATTGGATTTGATCAATCTTTCTCCTTCAGCTCCTCTAGATGGTGATATTCCAGAGAGTATAGACGGGGAAATATGTCTCATCCAGTTACTTGAAAGTGTTTGGCTGGAGGGTCTTTGTTTATGTTCCAAGAGATGAAAGGTCCAAGCTTGATGGGAAGTCCAAGCAGGATATCTCCATTGGTTATGGTCACAAAGACTTTGGTTAGAGATTATGGGATCTGACGAGTAAGAGAATAATCAGAAGCCGAGATATGATCTTTTTTGAAGACCAAACCATTGAAGATTTTAGAAGTCAGAGAAGCCATTATCCGTTAGTAGAAGTGAAAGTGATATTGAGCTAGAGTCTCGTCCTAGTACACCTATTGATGGGGGAGATGTAGAGGTTGATGATAGGAATAGGTGATGAGCCAACACCTACTCCTAAGGTGCCAGTGCGCAAGTTCCACCAGAACCATCAGGAGCCACAATTAAGAAATATCTTTCAGATGAGTATATGACTATCATTGATAGTGGAGAGCCAGAGAGCTACCAAGAGGCTATTTTTTATGAGCACAAAGATAAATGGTTGAAGGTCATGCAAGAGGAAATAAATTCCTTGCATAAGAATCACACCTTTGAGTTGATGAAGTTGCCAAATGGTAGAAAAACACTAAAAAATAAATGGGTGTTCAAGTTAAAAATTGAATATGATGTCTCACAACCAAGGTACAAAGCAAGGTTGGTTGTGAAAGGTTTTGAGCAAAAGAAAGGAATTGATTTTGAAGAGATTTTCTCATTAGTGGTGAAGATGTTCTCTATTCGAGCTATACTTGGTTTAGTAGCAAGCTTGAATTTAGAGATTGAGCAATTTGATGTGAAGACCGTATTCCTTTATGGTGACTTGGAGGAAGAAATTTATATGAAACAACCAGAGGGTTTCAAGGTTAAGGGAAAGGAGTAGCTTGTGTGCAAATTGAAGAAAAGTTTGTATGGCCTCAAGCAAGCACCAAGGCCATGGTACAAGAAATTTGATTCTTTTATGGTGGATCATGGATATAGTAAGACTACTTAGACCATTGTGTATTTATCAAGAAATTCTTTGATGGTGATTTCATAGTTCTCTTGCTTTATATGGATAACATGTTGATTGTTGGTCATGACAAGCAGAAGATTCAGAGTCTTAAGAGCGACTTAAGTAAGTCCTTTGCTATGAAGGACTTAGGTTCTGCAAAGCAAATCCTTGCCATGAGGATCACTCGTGACAGGAAGAATGGTAAGTTGTGGTTATCTCAGCAAAAGTACATTGAGAAGGTGTTGGAGATGTTTAACATGAGTGATTCAAAGCCTGTTGGTACTCCACTTGCTGGTCATTTCAAGTTGAGTTCACAATAATGCCCTACAAGTGAGAGAAAAGAAGAGATGAAGAAGATTCCATATGTGTCGGTTGGCAGTTTGATGTATGTTATGGTATGTACTAGGTCAGATATTGCTCATGTTGTTGGTGTTGTTAGCCGGTTTTCTCTAATCCTGGTATGGATCATTGGCAAGCTGTGAAGTGGATTTTCAAGTATTTGCGGGGCACTTCAGAGTTTTTTTGTGTTTTGGTAATGGTCAGTCTTGTTGGATGGTTACACAAATGCAGATATGATTGGTGATCTTGATTCTAGAAAGTCTACTTCTAGGTACTTGATAACTTCTCCAGGGGGAGCCATGTCATGGTAGTTTAGACTTCAAAAATGTGTTGTTTTATCTTCCACTAAGGTCGAATATATTACTATTACTGAAGCTTCAAAAGAACTCTTATTGATGCAAAAATTCCTGCAAGAGTTGGCCGTTGATCAAGAGAAGTTTGTGTTATTTTTGTGATGGCCAGAGTGCTATCCATCTTAGCAAGAACCCGACATTTCATTCCAGATTGAAGCACATAGAGGTGCAGTATCATTGGATATGTAAAGCGCTGGAAATGAAGTTGATTTCATTTGAGAAGTTCCATACTGATGACAATGGTTCAAATATGATGACTAGAGCTTTGCCGATGGTGAAGTTTATTTCTTGAGAGAGAAAACGGGCTTAGTGGAGGTGCGTCCCACTTGAGTCGGGAAGGGGAGATTTGTTGATGGGCTTTTCCTCAAAGGGCCTAACAACTTGTAAAAGAAAAAAAATGAAAAGAAAACAAAAGGAAGTAAAATGCTACAGGAGCGTTAGTATTGAAAAAAGAGAGACGGGAGAAGCACAACACGCGGAAAGGAAGGAAAGATAGAAATGGCAAATGGGTTCATCATCAGATAGGTAAACGTGCTTCATTTATCATGAAAATTTAATATGTTCCTGATGTTGAGCTTGATCTTTTGATGTAGCCTGTTAATTTTATTGCCTTCTCTGGTGGCTATTTTGTGATACCCATATTGTGGAGTTATATGGTTGTGTTCCGCCTATTGGGTGAGTATTCTATTGATTGTTGAGATTTTTTAGTGTTACTAGGAGGACTGATTATATTTCCATTGATCATAGTAGAAGTTTTTTACTAGACTAAGTCCATGAGTTTTTTGTCCATTTATTTAGGGGTTTTCTCACGTTAAAAATTGCAGTGTCTCTTGTTTTATATTTCTGCCAAATTATTATACTCCCTAAAGTATTTTTGGTACTACCTATTTAACTATAGGTGAAGGAAATATTTGTTGCTTCTATTGTCGATAATAGATTCATTCATAAGATTTCCTCAACATATCCTCCGGGCAATAGTCACAATCTCAGGCATCCACTAGATAGAGCATCCATCTCAAATATGATGGATCCATTTGGAAGAGTTTTACATATTTATTAAGTTGAATTTCTTTTATACATGTTAGATTATGATTTTATTATTAAATTAACTAATGTACGTTTGGCATTGTTTGTTATGTTCAAAAAGGATGTGGTATAAAGAGTAGAAGATAATAAAAATCAATTAATATATTCAATATGTTATTATGTCAAATATTATACACACCACATATATTAACTACTTTATTTTTGTGTAGAACAACTTTATCATTGACCCGCAGGAGGCATGATGTATGAGGATCGAAAGCATTGCATTGCAAAGTGGCTATAGGAGATGTATCACAACATTAGCGAGCCTGATGCCTTCATGAACTAGATAATAGATGCCCATTTATAGGTGTTGCAGGAGTACTAGTCCCCTAACATTTTTTAACAAGTCGAGAAAGGCCAAGGTCAATCGGGCATGTCTTAGAGGTGGTCCTCTACATACAGGTGGCTTTACAACATTGGTTGACACTAAGGCCAATTTAGTTAGTTACTTATTCTTTTTAAAGAATTTTTATGTTATATTTGCTCATTCTTTTGAATTGTTTATCTATTTTGTTTTCAATTGTTTACTAATTATGTGGACTTGTTGGCAAAGGTCCTAAATAGGACACTTACGCATGGCGAGGTGTTCAAGGAGATGCACACTCAAAAGCATGACAAGTCACAGTGGGTTGATACTTGTTGTGAGACCACATATGTAAGTGTAATTATTATTGTATTTCTTGTTTGCACTTTAATTATTTTGGAACTCTAATATTTATTTCAGTTAATTACATTTTGAGTTCATGCAGAGGCTTAAGGAGGAGGATTTAGGAGATGTAGGCATCCAGGATGGAATTGCTCCTGACGTCAAGCCTTCTATTTATGATGGGGCATTGTGGTCACCGCAGGAAGCGCTCCTTACAAGTGATTTGACCCAATTGGTAGTTGAGCCCACCGGTTAGGCCTATAGGAGATAGTAGTTGCTTAGGACTATAAATAAGGGGCTACACTATTATAGTTAGTAAGAAATAGTTAATTGCTGAATGAACTTGGTTCATTGTGGAGTCTTTCTCCTTGACTCGAAAAGGGAGGTCTAACATTGGTGCTTTCATTGAAAGCCTTCCATGGAAGGAACGCAATTTGGTCTTGAAGAGGAGTTTCCTGTGTTTGATGGAATCAACAATGGTTACTAGTGGCACCGATCATTATTGGAATGCCCGCGAACCCAGAAGAGTAGAGATTGTTAGAGGTGGAGAGAGGTTTAATCGTTAAGCTTGACATGGTTCAAGCTACGGAATCAATGCAATCCCAATGCAGACTGAATGATGTTTGAGATCGCGTTTATGCATCGTTACCAACCAAATGCCTGTCTCATCCTCCCAGAAATTTCTGAACAAAGTCTCTGATCTAGATCTTGTGTTAGAAGAGGTCAAGGCATGCCTATAGATCTTCCAATAGCCATCACCAGCTCTGCCCAACAAATTCAAGAATCAGGGGCAACAACATATTCAACAAAGGGATCAACAAACAGAATTGGCTAAAGCCTTTGGAGGATTAGAAAATTCAACAACAACAACAAATACTTGATTAGAGATTGAAAAATCATCATCAACACAAGAATTTCAAGAATCACAAACTTTTGATCCAAAAATTCAAGGTCCAGAACCTCTAACAAAGGGGACGAGATGAGAAGCGGAAAGGAAATAGTGACTGTTATGGTTGACGATGGAGATGCAAACCACAGATCTTCTTGGCGTAGCAGCGATAATAACCAGAGCAACCATCTTTGCTTGGTCTTCAGAAGACACGGTGAATGTCGAAGTCGAAGGCAGCGCTGGTGACAATGACATTGATCGGGGTGGCAAGGACACGCTTGCAGTTTGAGGCTAGTGCTTCCACGAAGAGAGAAGGGTAAGCACGAGGGCTGCGAGGACCAAGCCACCATCTCGGCCTGTGACGAGTGGACTCTAGAAGTGCACGGAAGGCGAGCCGACGAAGAGCGGTCTTGGAGCGAAGACAAGGGTGAACCCACAGTGGTTGGTGTGGCATCTCTTGTCTTTAGTGGAGCGAGCAAAATGCTGCAAGGAAGAGAAGTGGCAGTGGCACAAGGGAAGAGGAAGAAGGGCGAAGGCGCGACAACAAAACTTCTCAGGCGGCAACGGTGGCACTTGGTACATTCACTAGGAGGGTGGCCGCAAGAAGCTCTTTAATCGATGGCGGAGTTGTCATTGGCGGAGAGAAGGTTCCAGAAAGCCAAAGGGAAGGGACAATCTGGGTCTCTAATGGTGATCTTCATGGGCGAGGGCCAAGTCAGTGATGTATTGGAGATTGCGCGTCGGCTTCATGCAACTCATGGAGAGGAGGCTTTTTGCATATCAATGGGTCATGTCTAAATGAATTCATTAGCTGCATCCTGGATTTTGGGGTATAGGTTTTATTTTAAGGAATGGGATCCTGGTGGAAATTATTTGTATATGATAGGTTACTTTGTAGTCCTATTTTTTTTAAGAAACTTAATAAATGTAACTAGGAATTTAATTATTGTGTTTTTTCTTTTTCTTTTTCCTAACAATCTTGAAGGCAAGGTTGGTTTGAAGGGGGAAATAGTTGATACGACCCAATTAGTAGTTGAGCCCACTGATTAGCCCCATAAGAGATAGTGGTTGCTTAGGACTATAAACAAAGGGCCACAGTATTATAGTTAGTAAGAAAATAGTTAATTACTGAAGAACTTGATTAATTGGAGAGCCGTTCTCCTTGCTCGAAAAGGGAGGTCTAATAAAGAGTTGCATTTGTGACACGGGTACTTGTTATGCTGATTCATTATCCCCTGTCTCTCTAATCGATGATGCCTTAACTTTGGGGCTTTGGGTGGAGGACATGGTCTGCTTTTGTCGGGATGCCAAGCGAACTCAAATTAAAATTAGATTCCCCGAATTTGTAGTATGGGTACAATCCAAATCGTTTTCCAAAAGACCGTAAATATTGTTGTATACAATTACAAAATGTTAGAAAAAAGAGGGAGTTTGATCAGTTGTAAATAATAAAAATCAATAACAATAAATTAATTAATATCTGAAAACAACCAATCAAAGAACTATTCGGAGGAGTTGAATTCGGCCTATCACGAATCATAGATATAATTTTTATTCAAATTTTAAAGTTTCCTAACATTGAACCAAATGCTTGCAATTGAGCTGGAATTCTCATCTAGGAAAGCTCCTTGGATTCAACTGATCAAAGATACATAAATCCATGAAACTGTTAAAACTCATTAACATCAAGATTAGTTTAAAACCCAGAATATAAAAACCAAGGGCACGAAGCCTTTTAACCCAAAGCCTCTTCTTCAAGCAATAAAATCAAGATTAAGCAATCTAGGTTCAAAGTAAACAATTCAAAATTAACATAAAGAGAAACCTCATTCATGGAAATTAAAAATCAAAGAAAAGAAAAAGAAGGGAATAAAATTGAAATATAAATAACCTTTAAGGAATAAAGATCTATCCTTCAAAGTTCTTGAGTTGATCACAAAATCTTAGCCTTCCATAGACATGGAAGAAACTGAAGAAAAAAAAAAAGAATCATAAGAGGTGGAGAAAAAGAGGCGGTGGAGAAGAAACGAGAAAAATGTGTCAAAAATAATCTAAGCTAACTCATATTTTCATTCATATTTTTGTTTTTTGTCTTTGTCTTAAATAAAAACACTAAAAACATAAAAACGCCAGATTGCCTTGGAATAAACATGATCTTCTGCTTCTTAGATTTAATTTGAGATATGATTTGTATTAATAGGAGATTTAGTGAGAAATTTGTGCTAAAAAAACTACACTAATATCTCCCGCAGAAACTATATTCTTCAAGTAATTCAACGGCCCTCAAAATATGCTTTATAGGCTTAATGATCTGAATGAATGTTGTAGGCATGTGTGTCTCAACATTCTTTCCGTGCTGGTTTCACCTTGATTCGATATATACAACTCAAGTTATGGCCCAATTAGTGCACATCACTCAGGTTGCGGCAACAACAACTCCGTTCTGACTTTGCGGCGCAATTCGAGCCACTAGTCATTTGAAAAATACTAAAAGCAACTACTAAATAAACCTCAAAACAAAATAGAAAAAATAACATAAAAAAACAATTGCTAAAATAAATCTAAAATCATATAGAAAAAAAAAGGAAAACAAAAAAAGAACCCTTCCCCAACACTTAAATTCTTCATTGTCCCCAGTGTATCATAGAATAGAAATAATAATACAACGACAAGTAAAATGAGGAAAGGAGAGAATGTCCCTATCATGGTGGGTATGTAGCCTCTGCCAGTATTACTTCCTTCATGGGTCCACGTTTGCATAGACTTTCCCACCATGATCCATGTCCAATGCTACCTCCGAGATCCCAAGGAGTATCAACCACTTTTTGCATATTCATGTTGTCTATGCCCGTAGTGCTGAATATTGTTGGCCTTAGTGTTTTGATGTGTGCTACTTCCTTAGCTGTTTCATAAATAGCTCAGAGTGGTGCTCTATTTTCCAAGTAAGTTTCATGTGCATTTATATTGCTTATGGGTTTAATTTTGTCCTCCTCAGTCATCTCTGCATATGGCCCACAATTGTGTATCATCTTCAACGCAACATACTCAAACCATCCCGATAAGTTCCATAAGAAAACCCCAAGCTATTGATATCCAGTTTAGCCACATGTGGCGTCATTATTGGAGTGTGAACCGGTTCTTTACTTGAATTTTCAAATTGGAAACTGCTATTATACTACCAAGTAATTTGGCTTTGCAGAAAGAATTGTACAACGTGTGAGAGGCTTTGGATGATCTGTATCCACTTCAAGATCTGTAAGTATCATGACATCACCTGCATCACAATTAGAGCAGTTAGAATCGACAGAACAAGACAACGTAGGAAATTCAATTCATATACTCCCTCTATTCTATATTAATAGTCATTATTAGAAAATCATACAATTTTAGTGTATTGAAAAATTAATGTATCTGGCTACAATTTGTGTGATCGAAACAGAGAGGGAGATGTGCCGCCGCCGTTGTTGCTTGATCTTTCCTTTCTCAGAGAGAACGAGGGAGAAGTTAGGATGACCGTCTTTGTGGATTGTGCTATGTGTTGTGCGTTGTGCACCTCAGTAAGGAGAAATTGAGTTGGGTAAGGTTGTGTCATTGGGCCATTGGCCTATCCAATAACGAGTTTTGCACCACGAGAGCAATAAGGAAAAAAAAAATAAAAAAGAGGCCAACCTATGGGCTCAACCTGCCCTGACCTGTCTCAATCTGCAGGTCAGACGGGGCTGGTCATATGGATTGAAAAATTTTGATAGGTTTAAAAAACCAATGCATCCCACAAAAATATAGGCAGGTTGGAGCTAATCTGCCAAGTTTGACTCGTTTTGCCACCCCTACGTAAGGTGTTACTGTTGTTCACAGTGTTAGCAAAACACTTGAAAATAGAGACAAAAAAATGAAAAAAAAAACTTGAAAATAAATAAATAGAAAACAAAAACAGAAAAATAAATATAAACGAGAAAACTAAAATAAAAATAGTAAAAATTATATAAACAAAAAACTGTACAATTTTTTTAATTTCTTTTGAGAACAGTAAAAAAAATGGAAATATGATAAAGATTAAAAAAAAGCAAAAACCAAAAAAAAATATTATACTGAGTCAAGGAGAACTAAAAAACTTAATTAAAAATAAATAAAAAATAATTCAAACAAATTAAAAATAAAAAAAATTTAAAAAAATAATTGAACTAAATAAATGGAAGAACAAAAAAAATAAATGGAACAAAAAATCTAAATAAATTTAAAAAATAATAAAAAGGATTAAAAAAATGCAATTCTGAAACAAAACTGAAAAAAAAAAAAAAGAAACGGAAAACTAAGACAAGAAGTATGAAGACCTAAACTAAAAAACAAAAAGACAAAAAGATAACATGATAATGAAAGAAAAAGAGTAATTCTGTAAAAACCTAAAAAATAATAATAACTATTTGTCGCCTTTGTGAAAAAGGGGCAAATTAGTCCTTTTATATAATTCATGAATTGCATGAATGGATCAATTTATCATTTTTTTTAAATGTGAGAATTAATTTGAAACTTTCAAATTCTTAGATACTAATATATCCTATGATATATTTGTAAATGATCAATTTGAGTATTTAGTTTAACTTTCACCTTTTAATAGATTTTTCCAAAAAGGTCATTTCAAAAAATATCTTCTTTTTTTTTAACTTCCTCCGTCCTCGAATAAATGTCTAGTCATAAATGCGTACTGGAATTAAGGTAATGATTGAAAAGATATCAATATTAAAAAAAGTTTAAAATAGTTTACTAAATTACCCTTTTAATTTTCAATTCCACCTTTCTCTCTTTTTCTCCACTAATTTCTCTCCTTATTCAATAAGGGCATCTGTGAAAAAAAATAATTAATACTATCAAAGTTTGTGAAATAGATAGTTATTTCTAAACATAACACATTTATAAAATGTAAGTTATTTAAGGACGGACGGAGTAGAATCTTATCCAAACCAACCCTAAGCGCCATATCACACCTTTTCATTACAATTAAAAAAAATTATTTCCTCCAAATTTGATATATTTGATTATTTCTTTTTGTAATTACACAATTTTAATTACAATTTTTTAAAAAATCATTTCTTCCAAATTTAGTTTATCTTCCTCTCTCTTTCCCTCTCACTCTCCCTCTCTCCTTCTCTAATTCATCTCCCTCGTGAAAAAAAAATGCTTCATAGATAAAATTGATACTTCAACATTCTCAAATGATTTTAAAATATATTGAAATGCTAATGGTCACAAATTTTAATATATATTTTATTAAAAAATAAAAAAATAAAAATTTAATAATAAGCAAAATAAATCAAAATAAATTCGTGAAATTAAGAAAATAGATACTACTCCCTCTATTTTAGAATAACTATTACTTCCTCCATTTCATAATAATTGTCAAAAACTAAACAAAACACATATTAAGAAGAAAAAAAAACTTTTGATTAAAGTAGAAAATTATATAAGTTGATAAAACTATCCTTCTATAATCATTATTATTTATTTTAGTAAATGTATTGATTATTTACACATTTATAATAAGGATATAAGTGGAAGAAAAAAATTTAATTTTACCCAAATATTATAAATAAACAGATATTCTGAAGTATGATCAAGTAAAAAATCAACAATTATTGTAAATGGAGAGAGTTTTTTCTATACTTTTTTATATTTAAGAATATCTAAGTAGTATTAATTTTTCTTCCATTTATACCCTTAGTATAAATGTATTAGTTAAATAATCAACAATTTATCAAGAAGGTTAATAATGGCTATATAAAAACAATTTTGTCAACGCATAATATTTTATATTTATTAAGATATTTTTTATTTTTCTTAATATGTATTTTGTTTTATTTTTGTACAGTTATTCTAAAATGAAAGAAGTAAATTAAATACCTAAAGTGATACTACCTTTATTCCTTAACAACGACTATAATGAAATATCGTATTATTTTGATACATTGAAAAGCTAAAATATTTTATCACAATAAACACCGTGAAAATTTATGCGGCCACAATTGCCTTAGCAAACTTTCACATCTCCACTTACCAAAATGAGGACCGAGTCAAATTAGACATTGCATTGGGTTATGAGCCTCTTTTACTCCATCCCTTGCTTTCTTTATCTCTTGTTGTCTCCATTGGAGCGCAACAAGCTGAGGCGTTTTTCCCTGCCTTTTGACTTTGTGGCAAAGTCGGTGATAATGGAGCTTTACAAACTGTATTGAAAAGGGAGAAAGCACAAATCTCAGACTTGGTAATTGGAATGGGAATAGATTTGATTCCTTCAATATCCCACTGGGTCAATACTATAATGATCTCGTGTGTTGAGAAGCAATTATTAGCTTCTATTTTACTTCTACCATTCATATTAATAGTTATTTTTAAAAAATCATGTAATTTTAATACATTAAAAAATAAATATATCTTACTATAAATTATAGTTAGATAAAATATATTTATTTTTTAATATATTAAAATTGTATGATCTCCAAAAGCGATCATTAATACGAAAGAAGAGAGTAATTTCTGCCTAACTCTTGGGATTTGAGTTTTGTATTGTTCAAAGTGGTTCTTTTTTGGACTTCTTGCTCACTGATGACTTCACTTGACTAACTTCACCTCCATTGGTTTTTGGATCCAAGCCTTCGTTCTTTTTTTAATTTTTCTCCTCTAGGTCATTTATCTTGAGTTGGTGAGAGTGTTTTGCTCTAATTTGGAATATAAAGGAATGGTGGTAGAGAAATATTTGCATGTGTTTTTGTAACACTAGGTTGTGCTCCGTATTCAATATCAAAATAACATTTCAATTATGATTCTGATTTAGTATAAAATTATTTACATGCCCCTATTTATCATTAATTTAAATTTTTGAGAGAGATGATTTCATGACATAGTATTAGAGTTATCATAACCAAGTGTTTGTGGATTCGATCATTGTTATCTGCTATAATAGAAAAAAAAATTATACATAATATTTGAGTATAAAATTATTCTTATGTATCTACACATTAGTTTAAGCTTTAGGGAGTTCCATGACATATTTATTACTTTTAACTTTCACTTTAAATGAAATATTGTTTTATTGTCAAGTATGGAATACATTCCACTCATATTCCAAGACTTTGCAAATATTTCTCTATGATGGTGAGAACCTTACCAATGCATAGCCACTACATCAATGTCCATTCTTATTAATGGGACTCCATCAAAACCCTTTAGAATGGAAAAAGGACTAAGACAAGGTGACCCGCTCTCCCCTTTTCTCTTCGTTCTTGTTGTGGAAGTCCTAAATAAGCTACTAGGCAAGGCAAAAGGACGAGGATTAATTGAAAGCATCAGAGTGGGAAAGGATGAGGTGGAGCTGTCATCTACAATTTGCAAATGATACAATCCTTTCTGCCCAACGACAAGAAGGTAATAAAAAATTATAAGATGATTCTAAATTGCTTTGGGCTAATGTCGGACGCGCATTAATTATGCAAAATCAGCTTTGATGCCGATAGGATATGGGATAGAAGAGGTCGAAGAAATACAGGGTATTTTGGGGTGTGTAGTGTTATCCTTGCCTATTAGATACTTGGGGATCCCTTTGGGTGCAAACCCTAATAGAATAGCTACATGGCAGCCTATTATAGACAAGATTGAAAATAGATTAAGTGGTTGGAGGGCAAATCTTTTATCAAGGGCTGGGAGAATGGTGTTAATTAAATCTGTTCTAAATAATCTTCCGATGTACTTTTTGGGCCTTTTTCAAATGCCACTAAAAGTGGCAAAGAAAATTATCTCTTTGCAGTCCAAGTTCTTTTGGGCAAATGGTGCAGGGAAAAAACCAATCTTGACAGTCAAATGGAGTGTTATTCAAAGGCCAAAAGAAGAAGGAGGGCTTGGGATGGGAGATGTCCAATAAAAGAATGTAGCCATGTTATTTAAGTGGTGGTGGAGGTACGTAGAGGAAGAGGCTCCTCTCTGGAAGAAAGTGAGGGTCATGTAATGATCTTGCACTAGATAAGCCTATGTTAAGGCAACAGTGTAGAATGCAAGGGGGGTTGTGGCACTCCATATGTGACGTTGGGAAGATGAACACAGAAGTGGAAAAGATTATGTCTAATGGTTTGTGAATGCTTGTAGGTGATGGGAAAAATACCAGGTTTTGGGAAGATCCTTGGGGAGGGAATGCGTGTCTCATGGATGTTTTTCCTAGACTCTATACAGTATCAACCCAAAATCATTGTATGATTTCTGAGTGTGGCTTTTGGAGTGGGTGTGAGTGGGTGTGGAACCTCCTTTGGAGGAGGCAGTTTTTGAGAAGGAGAAACACGATTTAGATTATCTTAACTCTATTATTTTATAGGTTTTTCTTTCTCCAGGTACAAAGGATAGATGGGTTTGGAAATACCATCAGAGTGGTGTTTTTACAGTAAAATCTTTCATCCAGCAACTTGTTGTGGAACAGGGTGCCAACTTGAAGCTCAAAGCATTTTCAAGAACTTGTGGAGGGGTATAGTCCCGCCAAGAGTGGAGCTAATGACATGGTTTGCCTTGATAGGAAGGCTAAAGACAAAGGAATATCTTGCAAAAATTGGGATAATACAGGGGAATGAAATAAGGTGTGCCTTTTGTAATTTGTACATATAGTCAATTAGCCATCTTTTTTTGCATTGCAATTTTTCATGGAATATCTGGTGCTTTTTCATGGAAAAATCTGGCTTGCTGTGGAGTGTACCAGTCTTAAATCCATGTTTGAAGTTTGGGAAGAGTTGACAATAGAAAGAAGGCGAAGAGAGGAATAGACCATACTATTTTTTGCTATTATTTGGTCTTTATGGAACCATAGAAATAAAGTAGTATTTGAAAAGGAGGCTCTTAATGAAAATCTGTTGGAGGAAAAAATTGCGTTTCATTGGGATGAATGGCAAAAGTTTTCATCTCAAAGAAAGGGACAACAAAAAGGAACAAAGGTAGAAAGCTTGCCAAGAAATAGTGCTCCTTCTTCTTTTGAATCAACATGTCAACTATCCTGGTGGGTATGTGCAAAGTATTGCCCACTAAGAGATAAGTATGTCATAGGAGGAGTATTGGTGTCCAAGGAAAATGTAGCGATCTGCTTAACAAATACTATGAAAGCTAATGCTCAGAGGCTGAAGTTGGATCCATAGCCAAGGCAAGAATTCATTATAAATGTTCTAAAAAGAGACATTGTTTCAGTGGAGTTTAAAACCAGTTCGGAGGAGGAGTTAAGTGGTTCAAAGGTGAGGTCCGTTCTTTGGGAACAAGGTTTGTCAGGAACTTGTTTCTTAGCATGAGGACAATTTTGAAAGGTTCCTCACTGATGCTTATTGCTAAATTGGATAAGAAAATTCTCCAAACATGGGAGACACAGGGCAGGAGGATTTATCCTGAGTAGAGTGATTTTGAATAGTAAGTATGATCCTGATAGGTGTTTTATTGTAGTCTTTCCAGGCAGTCTTCTTTGGGGTAACAAGGCTAGAAAGAGAAAAGGGTGCTTATTTAGAGGCTGGTTAGCTGAGACCTTTCACATCCTTGATGGCTATGCCAAAAGGGATGTGGAGTGGAGGAGTTTCTCCATAGGTGCTTCATAGCTTTGTTTGCTGTTTTTCTGTCTAAACTTATGTTACTCCACCTTTCTTCAAAAGGTTGTTGAGTGTTTTAAATAATTATAAAAAAAAAAACATTGTGAGTATTGTTGTAACATTGTTCTACAATTTTATTATACATGTAACACTACCCGCCTCCCATCCATTATGCTCATAATTTGCTTCTGTCATGATCTGCGTCAATCAATTCCCTCAATCTACTCCCAATCATGATCTTCTCCATTAATTTTCTATCAGTATATATATCCCTCCTAGGAGGAGGAGGAGGATAACTGGACTCCTAGCCTACTCACTTGCCTTTTTTAAGGGACCAGAGTTAGATGGACAATTTTTTTTGCATAACATAAGACAACCCAAATTCCTTTTGTTTCTGTTTTAAGTTTCTACTCACTTGTCTTTCGAAGGACATAAAATTAGATTGACAACTTTTCTTTGTCTACCATGAACCTAATTTCTGTCAAGTTGTATTGTTCTTTTCTTTAAACCCCCCTCTCTCTCCCTTCTTTTTTTTTTTTTTCATTTTACCTTTGTCTTTCAAATTGAGGACGTGTGCAATTTAAGAGTGGGGGTAAGAAGCCCCCAAAAAAAAAAAAAGAGATAATTGACGTTTCTTGTTGTGCAAGATTCCTGTATTTTGTTCATTGATTGAAATTTATGCCCCCCATGTGCACATTAATAGGCATTGTGACCTAAGGTAGCATTTGGTAAATGTCCTGAGACAAAAAATAAGGAGACATTGAAGGAAACATGTTTAGAGGAGGGAATAGAAACAAAAGCCCTAAATTTGTCTCCATTCCAGAATAATTTTTAAGTCAATTTTCATACCCCAAAAAATGAGAAATGCTGGAGAAATATCTCTATGACACAAATTAAAATTTTTTTTTCCAAGAATATGATTTTAGATATTTCATATTTCTTTTTTTCTCTTCCCACTTTTCAATTTTTTATCGCATTATAATTTAATTTTCTTCATCTTTTTATCAATCACCTTGTCCTTTATACTATTACCAAACATTCTCGTCTATTGTCTTTATTTTTCCTGTCTCAGAATAGGTACCAAACGGGCCTAAGTGTGCACTAAAGCTGAAGTTTTTATTTGTCAATTACTTACTGGGGTGCCCTATTTGAACATGCCTCCGTCATGAAAAAAGAATAAAGAAACAGAAAAAAGAAATGAGTATTAGTTTGAAAGTTGCTCCAAATTGTTGAGGCTTTAAATTTTCAAGTTATATTTTAATTTTGTGTTATTTGGGTTTGTACATGGATTTTACTTGTGGTACTTGTTACCGTATGGTTGGCTTAAGTCTATAGACTCTGGGGGTGCCTTATCACCCATTGCCTTAGGCCATTTAGGACGAGTCATTAGTCAAATACTTGTTACATGAGTCGCTATTTAAAGAGAACGTTTAAGGGTCAAGTATTGGTAGAAAAAAAAATTATAAAAAAAAGCTTAAAATTGAGTTAGTTGATTAATTAGATGGATTTTTAGTGCTGCACTTTTTGTTGTGATAATTGTGATTAAAGCTCTTCCTCTTAAGTTTTCAATGATGCTTGATGACGTGTAATGATAATGGCAGTGAATGTCAAGGTTATGTTATTTTTTATGTGCGTGTAATTAGAATACTTTAAAGGATGAGTTAATTGAGTTTAGTTTCCATACTCAAGAGCTAACCTTAACCAGGTATCAGTGTGAGGGTATGATAAGTGTGGGGGTATGATAAGTACAACATAAAGATATTTGGGATCATAATATATACAAAACTATGCTCAAACCTTGAGATAATAGCTACTTTGGCTTAATTGTGACTTAGACTCCAAATTTTGCATATTTATTTATTTTTCACTCCTTTTAGAATTTCGCTTAGTTTAACTTTATTATTTTATGTCTCTAATCATTGATGTTTCTTGTTTATAATATTTGATTATGTTTTGAAGATGTAATTTAAAAAATAAAAGAGAAAATTAAGTGAGAAAACTGGGTTTAAATGCATGCTAACATTGTTGCGGAAATCTAAGATAACTAGAGTTCCAAAATTTGCATTGAACTAATTTTTGTGGCACTGAAAAGCTGCGACAAAATCTACAACTTTCACAAAGATATCAGAGATGAAAGTTGTTAGAATTTCAATAGAGAGTGGCGAAGTTAGAAATTTTGGAAGATGGGTCAAATTAGTTAACATAAATAGTATAAAATAAAATAAATTATCATATAGAAAGTATAAAATGAGCCGCTATATAATATTTTTTACACAAATTATTGGTACATTAGGGTTTATTTCATAATTTATTCTCTCTTTTCTCTTAATAAATTTCTTCTTAAACATCTCTTAGGCTCAACATAAAAAAAAATGTGTATCAATGTATTATTTAAAATAAAAACAAAGTATCATAAATAATAAACTAGTAAATAGAAACTCCACTAAATTGATAAAATGAGTTAATAAGAGAAAAATCTTAAAAAATGTATTCTAAAAATATTTATATGATTCATACTTTTATATTTTATGTGATACTATATCAAAATACTTTTATTATTTATTATGTATAGAGATGATTGAATTTTTTAGGGACCATATATATATATATATATAAAATAAATGGCAGAATTTGGAGGGACCCTGGCACCCATGGTGCCCCCCTCCCTCCCCTCTGTCAATAGAGGATCAATTTTGTATGATGAGGCAGAAAGTTGGTGTTTTTGTGCTTGAACTCAATGCCTTGTTAATAATAAACTAAAAGAATGCAAAGCTAACAACCTACTAAATAAATAAAAGAAATAAAAGAATTAATCATAAGTTTGATAGAAATTTTCCTGATAAATAAAACTAAACTTAGAAGATGGATCTATCACCCTAATGAATACAACAAAATGAGAAAATAAAAATGTGAAAATAGTACTAATAAAAAAATAAATTATAGTAATAGAAAATCTTAAATTAAGAATTAAAATAAAATATTCTTAAATTAAAACAATCACCCTAGTCATTGTCCATTGTGTCCTCCAGTGCAACTCTTTTGTTTGCAGTCTTATTCCATGTTAGAATATGTCTATGAGATAGGATTTTACCCATTTTGACATCTCTACTACCAACTTTTGGCCTACAACTCCACAAACCGAGCTCCTATAAAATCATCACATTTTCAGACACTGATTGGGGAGGTAACTTTGATGACTGTACCTCAACTTCTACCTTTATAACCATCTTTGGTGGTAACCCAATTTCATGGAGCTCCAAGAAGCAAAGGACATTTGCTCACTCTTCTACAGAGGCAGAAAATTGAGCGGTGGCTGCTGGCACTTCAGAAATCATGTGGCTGCAAAATATTCTCGGTGAGCTGCGTGTATCACAGTCTAACACTCCTCTCCTATTCTGTGACAATTGAGAGCTACATATTTATGTTCAAATCTTGTGTTGCATTCAAGAAAGAAGCACATTTCTCTTGATTTTCACTTTGTTAGAGAACAAGTTCAGGCTTGTTATCTTCAGGTTTATCATGTGTCTATCAAAGATCAAATTGTTGATCTCATGACCAAGCTGCTGCCACACTCCAAATTTGCATATCTCAGAGACAAGATGAACTTTCTTGATGGAAATTTCATCTTGAGGGGACGTATAACAGCAAAAAGTTAATTTGGACTAGTCAATCCTAATTTAATGTAGCACATCCCTATAAATTAGCTACTATTTTAGACTTGTATAGCTGTGATTATTCGCATAGGATCAATTAGCTAATAATTAGGAATTCTTGTACCATCTCTAGCTATATATATTTATGTACTGCACAATCAAATAGGATCACTTCAATTCATTTTCCTTATACATGTGAACTCTTCTCGACCATGTGCATTCTTGTAAGGTTGTATGCTTGCATGTATGGATATGCATATGTATATGTGTGAGTGTCTTTATGTATAGCATGCCATAACCTTTGCTCCAAGTATTTACTAGCAAGATAAAGTTGATATAAATTTGGGATATAAATACAACTATGCTTTTGTAATCTTCATAATTAATATATTTATTCATTTGAAAAGTTCTTGAGTTGCTAAAAGAAAATTTTCAATGAGATCTATATGAACTGTTTCATAAATGTTAACATTCATATAATGTTAGAAATGAACCCATTGTCATTATTGCGTTAGTTAATATACCAATTTCCCTAGTTCTCATCCTTGTCTGCCTTACTCGTTCCTTTCCCAACACCCTTTTCGCTATACTTTCTTGGTTTTGGGCATAGCTAAAATTTTCCTACATATGCTGCAAGTACCAACTAGTTGCAACAGTTTACTACTCTCTCACATAAACAATTTTTTTTTTTTATAGGCTTGTTTCCATGGAAAAATCTGTTGGTAAATTTTTTACAACGACAAATTTGTTCAATCCATTTTTGACGGATTTTTTATGAAAAATTTGCCATTAATTCCCTCAAAAATTTTACTGAGAACGTTATTAGTATGTGTCAAAATTCGTAAAAAAATCCACCGATAATGTAATTTTATTAGGGAAAACCCAAAAAATTCACTAGTAATAGTCGTTTTCCTAGCAGTGAAGCTCATTCTACCTTACAACTTCTGGCCCCGAAGCAGGAGACCCAAAGTGGAACACAACCAGTTCAAAACCTCGGAGATAAGGTAGGGTAAGTGATGGGCTCAAGACCAAAGCTTCGGCCCACCTCACCTACGATGCCACACCAAACATTACCCTCGAGAAGCCCAAGGTCCCTGCAAACTTTGAACAACACTTCCATGTCAGTACGAGGTGGCTTCCTCGAAGCAACAATGAAAGGTGGCATGTTCTCATTATTCTATCTATTATGCACCACCCCACTAACTAGGGAAGGATTTAATCATTGAAGTCATCAACAACCGAAATAAAGACATTGGGTGACTGACCAACTTCTACACAAACCAAACCATCGAACTTCTTGCATAAACAACCACCATCATCTGAGGAAGGAAAATCCACCATCATTGCCGCCTCCACCGAGCTTGCGAAGGAGCAAGGCGCAGAAGAGCAAACTGGGACTTCCCTAATTCCAAGCAGACAATGATGTCCATCGATCACAAATTCTACTTCTTCACCAATGGTATTTTCTCAAGTTTGTCAAAAAATCAACACTCTTGCACAATCCGTAGACTTTCCTTTCACCATTCTTTCATCAAATCCCTTGACTTTGCCATATAGATTTCCAATATTGATCATGTTACAACTAGACCAATCAGAGGGAGGTAGGCTTGGAACTTCTACCTGCACCAGCCTCGAGAAGGCCCAATCCGCCAACCTCCACCCTTTCAACTTACAACAGAAAGACGAAACAAGATCAATCCCGGTATGAAGAGCACAAAACATGGCGGCATCATAAGAAGAAAACGATACCAAGAAGTAAGAGTGGTGTAGCTTACTTTGCGAATATCTAAAGTCTCATCCCAAGCATCACAAGCCAAACCAGATAAGGAATCAACATTCATGTGAACATGGATGTTGACAAGCAAGCTTCTATCCAGCGAAGATGAGTTAAAGGAAACACCCATTATCGTAGGCATGGAGTTCATGACGGTGATGCCTTGGCCAGTTTAGAGTGGAGCTTTCTGGTGATGCCTTGGCCACCACCAAGTGACAACCATTCACAATCGCATCATTAAAAGCCTCAATGGCCTTACGAGACCCCTCACCAGAACTAAAACAAACAAAAGCAAAGCACAAAGACGTAGGTCTTTTTGGCTTCTTGGAGAGAAATACATAAACTTCACGAAAGTGGACAAGCATATCATGTAACTAACGCTTGGATGATGAGATCGGGATTGTTTCCACAAAAATAGAGAAAACATTTGAGATAACCCTTGAATCCACCAGCATTGCATGGCCACGTTCTTCAACACTACCACAAACTGGTATTCCATTCAATACCTTGGGCCTAGGTGATGAGCGATGATCACCAAGAGCAAGGAGACTGGATAGCATGATTACCGGCTAATTGCATGATTATAGGCTAAGCTCCCTTAGTAAGTTTTTCCTGTACCAAATGCATATAATTAACTTTAAGGGTGTTATTAGTATGGGAGTAAAAATAAAGTGTAAATTTTTATAAATAAACTCTATATAGAATTTTACATATAAAACACATTCATAAAAATTTTCACTCCATTTTTATCCCCACACAAAACACACTAAATCTAAAAATCTCATGTTAATAAGTTATCAATATAATTCCTTATAGATGTATATTCACATTTAAATATATAGGAGTTGTTTGATTTACATTCCATTGAATAGAAAAAAGGGTAAACTTTAAGGCATATTTAGTTATTATTTCCATTTCTTATTTTCAGAATTGTAAAGAAGATACTAAAGACAATAAAAATAATAAAATCATGGATTCAATTTTCATTTCCTATTTTTATTATTTTCCTTCACAATAGACGTTTACCTTCCTTGATACTCCAGATGAAATTATATTTTTTAACTTTTTTTAGTTCTAAAGAGCTTCTAGTGGAGCAAAGGGAAAAATAGAGAAAATGATAGATAAATAGAGGTAGAACTCCTAACCTAATACCAATAAACTCGTAGTCACATGAACTACATGTGATCTACTCGATGGTTTATGAAACCTGCAAAATGTTAACCAAACGGGCCAATAGTCCGCTCATAAATATGTAACTCTCAGCTTACACGTTTTGAAGCAGTCGATCCATCAGAATATGGATACATCATGGTAAAACTTTTGGGCATTTTATGAATATTTAAGAATGGACCGACAAAACAGAAACATTTTTTGCTAGGGACCGAGCCATATGTTGGGTATCATTGGCCTTTTTCCTGTACCTATGATACCTAATTACGATTATTTAAAAAAGACTCTACCAAATTGCGCATCATCTTTCACTAGAGGCCGATCCATATATTATCCAATTCGTGTTCAGAAAACTCCTCCCTTTTTTTGTTTGTGTGTAAAGTTTCAGAAAACCGCTTCGGGGCTACCAGAAACTACTTACCTTAATCTACAATTTCAGAAAAGTGATCATCTCCGAAGTAATGATATTCAAATAAAACGAAATAGTTGAAAAATCCAATAAATTCTTAACTGTTTCAGCACAGGCAAGCCAGGAAAGACAAATTTTCCATTGCATATTAACCAAACAGATGTGCTAGATAATATGAAGCCAATAGTACAAACGGATTGTAGATTAAGGTGAGGCAATTATAATAAAGAACAAAAAAAAAAAAAATCAAAACTCAGCACCGCATAACTAATCCAAGATGGGTAGATGTTAAAACGTTCTAAAAACATAATATTTGAATTAGTGCATGTTACACTTTCGGGTAAACTAGCATTTCTCTAGGAAACAAAATCCTAAGCTAAAGTAAATCGAATTGTAATCTTGAAACTCCTTATAATCAGGACAAGAGTTTGGCATATATGGAGAAAGTATTACAGTACATTCTAAAAAAGTAGAAAAAAGAGTCAGTTTAATAATAATATTTTAGGCAAAAAAAAAAAAAAGGAGCATAGATTGTAACTTGTAAGTTAGCAGCTTCTTGTGAATACCAAATAAATGCCTAAATTAAGGAAAAACATACCAAGCTTCAAATGATTTTGACCTAACATGCCAGTTGCAATAATATTCCTCTAGTTTCAAGTCAATCAGTAGCTCCCATACAAAGAATCTGCAAAATTGTTCTTTTACAAAACATGGAGGGCCAACCCTTCTGCAATCTTAGTTCTATTTACTGTTAGGATATGTTTGGTTGAAAGATAAAAATGAAGGTAAGTTTTCCTTAATTGAGTTTTATGTGTAAAATTACACATAAAGCTCAACCATGAAAAATTTACCATCACTTTTACTCCCCAACCAAACATACCCTTATTGTTTCTCCTGTTTTGCATTTAAACCGTTAAAGACTTTGTTAAGGCTCATGTTGTAATCCGCAGTGTTGCCGTAACACATTGACCTAGCTGTGGATATCAATGGAAATATTTGAACTTCTCAGAACAGTTTCAATATCAAAACAATTTCATAACACCAAGTGACAAAACCTCATAAATTTGGTAGACAGAAGTCCAAGCTCAAGAACTCATCACTGCAGAAAATTTCAAAGCTTCAAATTTACCTCCAGTCACAAGAGTATAGAATGGCACGAAGAGATTGATATGACAAAGCTAAGCTAAGCTAAGTGATGTCTTGTTTGGGACCATGGTCTGGACTCTGGAGTAAGTCACATGTAATAAAGTTTGATTAATTGATATCAAGGGAACAAAGCACTCGACCACACCTATCGTGTTGTACTCAAAACTACAACTTATGACAAGCAGCAAAACCAGGTGGTGTGAGCCCACCTTGCTATCACTTTTGCAGGAAAATTCATAACATGCCAAAAATTCAAGTTAAAATGCTCCCAAATTATAAGCCTTCCAACCTTCCACCATTCAGCTAACCTTTTGCAGCATAAAGACAGAAAAAGAAACCATACCAAAGGAAAAGCATAATTTTCAGGAGCGCATTATATTCTATCAGGCCATATGCCCCAGCCTTTTTCTGGCAATAAAAGGGAACACCATGGAACTGGAGGGAAATGATTCAAGCCATTAACATCATCAGCATATAGTTAGGGTAGAAAAAAACACTGAAAATTATTGTTATTAAGGGTAGCATCCTAATTACTGTAAAAGAGAAAAATGCAGGGTGCTTTATCCAACCAACCAACCAACCATCAAGAATACATAGGCATGTGTGTTTTACACAACAAGTGCAGGAAATCTAACAACATCAAACCAAAGAAGACCTTATGGCCGTTCAATTTTAATACAATCGAAGTACACTTCTTGCAATCGAATGTGCCTGGTTTGACCTGCCTTTCCCGGACCAATTCCTCCGGCTGCCCGCATCGGCGCCAAGTAGAGCCGCAAGAGACCATTGTCCACGTTGTTGTTGTTGTTGTTGTTGTTTGGGGAGTACCTTGCACTCCTGTTCCTTTCCAATACAACCTCATCCCTGGCCTTCTTCCCATGCCCATTGGCCTGAACATCACTTTTCCTCATGGTCCCCAATGGTGCACCACCAATGCCCTGCGCATTCCTCCAGCTCACGCTGCTATTGCTCCTCAACGCACTCCGATTGAATCCACCTCTAGCATCCCCATTCCGCTCCCCTCTAAAATCCTGCCACGACTCAGAAAAAGAACGCTCCACCCCATTGCCGCCATTACCTCTACAATACCGATTCTCCTCATCATCATCCTTGTTCCCACCGCCACCACGCCGATTAATCAAGCCCCAAATGTTCCAGGCCTTGCTCCACCTGAAAGACTTCTTAGACCCTTTCCGCTCGCAGTTGATCCCAGCCCCATCTCTAGACCCCAACTCAAAGGTCTCAGAGCAATCATCCCTCAAAGAATTTGAGTTCGAATCCCTATCCCTCAAGTCCCTATCAGGAAACACCGCCTTCTGCCCATGATGCAAGTACTCACCACCACCACCAACACCAACACCAACTGCAGGAGCGACCTTAGCATTCACAGCCGGTATCGCCCCAGAAACCGGCTTCAACTCATCCATCTCAGCCACAACGGCAGCCGCAGTCTTCCGAATTGAACTAGACCTATCAAGACTCTTCCTCCTCCTCGACGAAGAATCCGAATAATACTCCCTGGTCTGCAAGGACCCACCAGGAACCCTCGCCTCATCATCATTCTCAATAATAGCATTCATCACCACAGGCTCCTCAACAGGAATCTGAGTATCAGTCCTCAGAACCTGGACAGGAGCATCTTCCACCACAGACAACATAGTCGGCATCCTAGGAAACGTCTTCCCGACTAGGTACCCGTCCCACGAGGCCCTCGGCTCGTCGAAGGAGTACCGTGCGTCATCGAACGACACCCGGCCGGCGTCGAACGACATCCGCCCGATGTCCAGGGAGAACCTCGGATCGGTGTCGCAGGACCGCCTGCCGAACCCATAGTCAGCGATCTCGGACTGCGTCTCCCGGAACTGCCGGCCTATGGGCTTCTCCACGGGGAGAAGAGTCGTGGCCGACCCCACCGAAACGGCGCCGTTTCGGCAGCGCTGCTTCTTCAGCTTCTGCTTCTGCCTCCATTTCTGAAGCTTCTTGCTGAACACCGAAGCTGCGGACCAGAAGCTCCCAGCTATCTCCTTGAAATCGCGGCCTGAACTCTTCTTGGCATTCGAATCGAGATCGATGTGCTCCTTCATCGGCTTCAGCAAATCCTCTTCACCAACAACCACGATCTCAGGTTCGGGTTCTGGCTCTGGCTCTTCTTCAACTATCTCCGTAACCCTCTCTTCAATCACATTGTCAGGAAGGGTCACACTAGGAGGTTCTTCAAGAACCCTAATTTCATCGTCGTTCTTCTTCTTCTTCTTCTTCTTCTTCTTCATCTTCTTCTTCCTCTACAATCTCCTCCTCCTCCTCGAGAACAGAAACGTTGTTCTCTGGCTCCTGCTCTTCGGTGACGGGTCCTTGAACGACTGAAGAAGAGGAAGGCAGGTTCCTGGTTTCGACCTCGAGTGAGCTTTCCCTTTTGGGGATTTTGCGCTCGTCGTCCTGGTTGAAGAGGGAGAAGAGCGTGCTGCGAACCCTAACGTCGCAGGACTTCCTCTGAGGCTCGAACGCGCCGGAGAAGCCCTCGTTGTTCTTCGAGGCGGAGAAGGACTTCGTGCGGCGGAGCTCCGGGAAGAATGAGGAGGAGGACGTCGGCGGAGGGCGGTTGCCGCGGGCGGTTGAAGCGGAGGGGCGGAAGATGGCCCTAAGGGCGGCGGCCGCGGTGGAGGAAGAGGTGGATTTTCGGGCGCCGGAGGATGAGGAGGAGGCGGCGCCGTTGGGATCGAGGACGGCGAGGCGCTCGCAGAGGCATGAGGGGCAGAATCCGGTGAACTGCTCCTGCGGGTGGCGGTCGCAGGAGGTGGAGGGGCGGTGGGGTTGCAGCAATTGCGGCGGCTGCTGCTGGTGGAGTGGCGGCGGAGGGAGCGGCGGCGGAAACAGTGCCGGCGGTGGTGGTTGTTGTTGTTGTTGCTGCTGTGGGTTGGGTTGTTGAGTGGTGGGTTGGGTTGTGGGATTCATAACCGGAAGTGGTGGTGTTTGAAGATGGCTAAGAATGTGGTCATGTTACGGTGGAAAGAAGAAAAAGAATGAGTGAGAGCAGCAGAGAGAGGAGTGAGTGAGGGAGTGAGTGTCTGCGTGCTTTGTCTCTGTCTCTGTGTGTGTGTGTAAGACAGGGAAAGGGAAGAAAGAGAAAGGGGAGAGAGAGGGAGCGAGAGAGAGAAAGGGCACTGTTTGGTTCCCAACGGACACACAGAAAGTGAGGAGAGAGAGATCTTGTGAATTTGTGATTTTGTGAAGGATGGAGAATCCGAGAGTGTGGTCGAAAAATATACTAACAGGGGAAGAAAAAGGAAAAACGTATGTTGCATGAAATAAATACAAATATTTAAATTTTCTATTATAATATATTAATATCATGATATGATGTGTTATTTATTTATTTATTATATTATTAAAATTTAATAATCAATATACGTTTAATTATATAATTTATTTTTCAGTTTCTCGCACTGAAGAATTAAACGTGTTCAGTAGCTGACTTCAAAGGAAGTGGATGAAGATTGAAACCTTTGAGAAATTAATTATTGAAAAAAAAAACTTGTAGTAAATTTATTAAATTAATGACACGAGCAAATCAAAATTATACCTAGCACTAGTATAGTATCCTTTCAACCCTCAAATAATTGTCTATTTTAGAAATATATTTTATTTAAAAATAATTATTCATTTTATAAATTCTAATAATATTAATTTTCTTATTCACAAATGTCTTTATTAAATAAGGAGAGAGAAGGATGAGAGAGAAGCTAGTGTAGAAAGAGAGAGAAAATTGGAGTTGAAAAATAAAAAGGTAATTTAGTAAACTACTTTAAACTTTTTTTAATAATGATATCTTCTCAATCATTATTTTAATTTAGTATGCTTTATAACTAGATAATTATTTAAGGACGGAAGGAGTAATGCATTATTTTATACGCCTTAATTTTCTATATTTCAGCATATATATCTATTTACAATATCTAAAAAATATTTAATTTTTTCATTTATATCTTTAATGTAAACATGTTAGTTAAATAATTAATATATTTATCAAAATATGTAATAATGACTATGCAAAGATAATTTTATTTGTTTAGGTTTTTTTACAATTATTTTGATATTATACAATTAAATGCACTATATCATTTTAAATATGTGATATCTATTAAAAAGAATTTACTGTTTATTATTTTATTTTAAGTATTACATGAAATAATTGTTATCATTTATTAATGTATTAAATAGAAGTTAATGTTTATTAATGTCTAAGTACTACATGTATAATATTGGGGTAAATATGTATTGGGTTTATCTAAAAAGCACTGATTAAGGAATCAAAAATGAAAAATTTTGTGCTGAAAATATGAGTTTTTAAGATTTTCAATGTATGAGAATTATTCAAAACTTTTGAAACTTGTTTTTTTGGATTCCTTTATCATTGTTCTTAAGGCACTAGTTAGCAAAAACATATGTTTTTAGTCCCTATAAATATAGGTCATTAGTTTTTGTCCCTATCAAATTTTTGCCTTGGTTTTAGTCTTTCTTTTTCCATTTTCTTTTTTTTTTATCCCTATTATTTTAAATTTTGGTCTCAAAAAATATTTTTGAGTATATATTTAGTTGATACAAATATTAAAAATTTTATTTTTACCCTTTGAGTATTTCAAAAATTTTCTTTTGATCCTTATAAATACCATCATTGAACATTAAATTTACACAAAATGGACTTAAAATGTGACAATGGAAAAAAAAAGAGGGATTAAAATCAAAATAAAAATTTTAGATGAACCAAAATCATGATGACTCATATTTATGAGGACTAAAAACATATTTTAGCCTAAAATATTTTTATATTTTTAACATGTTATCAAATTCTCAAGTTAACGCATAAACTCAAGTAAACTTGCTTGAAAACTCATATAAACTCATGAATTTACTCTTTTAGTTAGAATTTGCTCTCTTAACCAGCAAATCATAAAATTTCACAATAAACACTCTTAACTAGATCTTCTAAAATTGAAATTATGATATGTTGTCTTCAAGTTATTTTGATTTTTCATGTCTTAAAAGTCTTTATCTATTACATTTCTTGGGATTTTAATATGTATTTCATATTTTATAATTTATTTACTTCATTGTGATGTTTTAAATGAATTTTCTACATATTTATGTTTTATTAAAAATTTATTTTATTATAATTAGACATTATAAATATTTTTCAATATTATTTTTAAAATATAAAAAGTCTTATGAGTTTATGTAACAACTTACTATTTGAGTTTATCTTGACTCCATAAATTTAGGTAAAGTCAATTTAATAATATTGATTGTTATTCAATCAATTTGTTTAATTTGTAAGATGACCTTTAATGTAAAAGTCAATCATTATTACTAATATAATGATGCATGATTGAACTTTCTTTGGTCTATTTGAAGGTAAGGGTCTCCCAATAACGATATTTTTCATTCTCAAGTTTCAACCTTGATACCACTGGTTAAAAAGTCAAGACACATATCACATTAACTAATTCCACTTTGGTCAATACATGATTAAATGATATTATAACAAAATTTTACACAAAATTAACCCTATCTTGTACTACCATTTAGATATATTTGAAGTACAGTATAAATAAATTTGTACTCTTTGGTTTTGTTACATATATTATTTTATGGTTTTTAAGTTTTAAATTACTTTCTATTTTGAATATTATTTTTTAAGGTTAAAACCTCAATTTAGTCCATCACAATTATAGTGAGGGACAAATTAGCCCTCAAATTTGAAAAATCTCATACTAATCCCTCAAATTTTACAAATGGGGATAAGTTAGCCCTTCTCTCAAATTATCATTTGAACAGTTAATAAAAATATCCACGTGTTCTATTAATCTTAAGTGTCCTGTTAATTTTCAGTGGTTCTAACTTGCTTCACTCATTTTATGCAGAATAAATAATAATTTAAAGTCAAAATCTTTCTTTTGAGTAGAGATGGAATTTTTATTAGCAAGGAGATAGAATTTTTTTCATTGGTTAATTCAAAATATTAGTATTAATTAGACAAAAAATATAGAAGAATGAAGTAATTGATTCTAATTGTTTAAATCACATTTTAAGCATTAATTATACCATTAATTATATTTTTTTATCTTAAACATTTGTTAAAATTATGAAAGGAACATTACTAGAAAACTGTTGTTACCAATGGATTTTTTGGGCTATCAAGAAAAATTTAATATCAACGAATTAGATGGATTTTATCACATGGAAATAATGTCATTGGAAAGTATTATTAACAAAAAAAATCCATCAATATTGAACTAAAAAAATTCATCAATGATCAATGTTACTGGAGATTTTTTTCCTCCAATAATGTTTAAATTTAATTTTTTTATTTTTTATTTTATCAATAAAAAATCTGTCCCGTAATTTTTAATTTTTATTTTTTAAAATTTAAAAATTTAAATTAGTCTTTTTAAATATAGTAATTTTTTTAGTTTTTAAGATTCTTTTAATTGAGCGACATTTGATGAAAAAGTTTCAAAAAACAATTCTATATTATAATATGTGTTGATAATTTTTTGAAATATTTATAAATACTGTACAAAACCTTGACATAACTTTCCTTATTTGTTATGGTAGATTTAGAAAAAAAAAATGCATTGAACGTTGTTATGGAAGTTGCTAAAAATAATTACTTGTTAAAATCTAAATAATTACTTTTTAAATGCCAATTTTTTGAGAGAATTTTAAATGATAAAATTGAATTAAGCAAAATGAATAATTTTTATAAGTAACATATTGAAGAAACTACCAAAGATTTAAATTGAGAAATGAATTTTAAAATTTTGGTTTAGTTCATTATTTTTGTGGTGATTCGTTGAAAAAAACAATAAATGCTTTAATTTTGTATTTTTTTAACTTTTGTATCTATGTTTTCTGTTCAATTGAATGCATATGATGTAAAATTCATTTGATCGCTACATGTGTAAAACTTTATATGTTATTTCTTCTATTTTATTGGTAGTGTAAATTGTATAAATTTAATTTATGCATGTGTGTTATATTTGAAACTCATCCATTTCAAATTGATAAACTGATTTTATGTATTTATCATATTAACACAATACAAATAATGTGTGTGTGTGTGTGTGTATATATATGGACAATAACATAGAAATTATGAGACATAAAAGTTTAAAATATCATTATTAATATGAAAATTATTAGAAATTAAGAGAGAATCATTTAAGAACTACAATAAAAGAAAAAAAATCATATATTAATTTTTCAAATAAAATTTTCTCTTTAAAAATATGCAAATCAAAATTTAGATTCCAAATATTATATAGAATGTAATATATTGTATACATAGAAATGAATAATATTGACTTGAATAAAATGGATAATCCTCATAAAAAACAATTTGGTGATAGCATAGAGAGTATGAGAGATAAACATTTAAAATATTATTTAATAATTAATATAGTAATTTTTGGAAATAAAGAGAGTGATGAAGTATTAAAGAATTAAAGTAAAAAAATCACAAATTAATTTTTTTAGTCAAATATTCTAAATTTATATTAATATCTATATATTCTATAAATTCATATATTCTAAATTAAATTAGTATATCACATATGTTTTGCTCAAAGTTACTCAATGAAGAATTATATTCATCCCTTGTATTTTCTTAAAATTTATGATAATTATTAGAAATCAAGAGAAAGAAGCATTTAAGAATTAAAGCTAAAAAGTCATATATTAATTTGTTAAGTCAAATATTATAAATTTTATATTAATATCTATATATTCTAAAAAACCATATATTTTAAATTATATTAATATCTATTATATGTTTTGCTCGAAGTTACTCAAAAAAGAATTAATTACATTTATCCCTTATAATATTTTTCAAATTTATGGTAATTATTAAAAATAGAGAGAGATAAGAATTGAAGAATTAAAGTAAAAAAATTATATATTTTAAATTATATTAATATCTATAGCATGTTTTGATCGAAGTTACTCAAAGAAGAATTAGATTTATCATTTGTATTTTCTTCAAATTTTGTATGGATGATTCTGTAAATAATTTTGATTTTGAATTAAATTTTACTAATCATCCTTATTTAGAATAATGATGAATGAGAAATAGATAAACCTTAAGATAATGTAAATGAAATTCATAACAACATTGAAAAATAATTACAACTCTTTCATTATTTTTGTCATATAGTAAATTATTACAATGTCAATATAAATGATTTGTATTAGAAACAAACATATAAACCTAAAATGAAGATACATTATTCCAAAAGAATTTCATAATAAGGAAAACCATTATAAAATAACATAATTGTAATTATTGGCAACCATTGTATATTGAATCTCAAAAAGAAGTTTATTGCTTCACTTATTACATTTTGAATTACCCATATTAGCACCAATGAAATAATGTAAGGTAACTTTTATTTGTAACTAATAAAAATTAAATTAAATAAGATAAAGAGAAGTAATATATATTAGAATAAAATGAAAATATGAATAAGAAACTCATATTAAACAAATATTGCTTATAATCTTATCATCAAATAAGAATAAAATTATATAATATAATCATATGATATAACAAAAACAAAACAAAAATGGTAAGGGATAAATCATTATCACAAAGATTTGGGCCTAGCAATATATGGAACAATTGACATAACTTTAATCCAGTTGATGATTCAAATGAAGATATCATACTAAATTATAAAATATAAAACAAATGTTATACAACACAATAACACTATTAACGGTAAAACATAATTAAAAAATCTTAAACATAAGAACAATGAAAAAAATCAACATACCAAAATGAATTTGAATTATAATTGCAACAATAAATTGAAAGAAAGAGGGATATTAATTGAATGCATTACATGTGTATATATAAAGCAAAATAATATATGCCAAATAAATCATAGAAAAATAATGTGGTATCTTTTGAAGATTTATCTAATAATAATAATAATTTGTTATTTTTTGATTGGATTTATTAATTATAATAATATTATGTCATAATAAAAAGATTTCATAAAACATTATAATAAATTGATATGATATTCAGATTTTTCAAAAAAATAATTATCTATTCAATTTCTCATTAAAGAATAATTCTTGTTGAAGAAAAATTCGACACATGTCAAAACTTTTTTGATAATGAAATCCTGATTGTATTATTATAAGATTCAAGTACAGTTTGAATTTACATTTTACTCAAACTAATATCATAATTACCAATTATTTTAATTTACAGTTTGATTTATGCATTTATATCACTTAAGTAAATTGTAATAGATTAATATTTACACAATGTTTTGGTAAAATATTTTATACTGTACCAACTATGTATACTTTATTTTGGGTTTTTTTTAAGAATTTTATCTATTGTTTAATTTTTTACTGAATTATTATATTAAGGATTAAAAACTTTTAATAATATGATTATTGACAATTACATTACATAAAATAATTTCACACTTATGATATGTTAAAATTGTGTACATTTTTAAAATGTTTTGTGAACCTTTCATTTTATTAGGAACCATGAAGTCCATACCTAGAAATTATTTATAATTTTTTTTCTTTTCTTTTGATTTCAGGGGATGCTTCCGATTTTCAAAGATTCTCGTAGAGTGAAAAAGCAAAACTTATCACGCCACTACAATTTACAATTTGAGAGAGAGAGAAAATTAGAAAGGGCCTTCTTCCGTTTCGTTTTCTTCCTTGATCACATTTCACTTTTTTCCTCTCTCTCTCTCTTTATCTTTATTTTTTCTTTTATTTATTTTTTACTCTGTCTTTCGCTTTCCTTTCCTCTTTTTCTTTTTCCTGTTTCAAGTTCCTTTTTGTTTTTCGGCTTCCTTTTCCTCCAAACAGCTCCAATTTTCCCACTTGGCTTATGCTTCGCAAGCAAAACAACTGTGCTTTCATCAGAGGCCTAAAAACAAGGGCACATAAGCCTAACCCCACCTGTTAACCTAAAACAGTATCAAAAGTTTAATGGAAAATGATATTTGCAGAAAAAATTATCCTCATAAAAAACTCAAAAAGACATTTAAGGTATATTCATGCAAACCATTCAAGATATTAAGGAGTGAGAATTATGTTGTATTTGATAACTTGCATTGGACTCTGTAAAAGGTTTATGATAAAATAAAGTTTATGCAAATAATATTAGTCAAGTTAAATATATTATTAAATTAAACTTGGAGACATGATAAGCCTCCTCATTTTAAAAAGCTAGCTCCCCAAGTTTGCTTTCCGGTCTTATCAGTCCTTTTAAATTATGAGATTAACTAGTCTTTTTTGTTTTACTAATAGGAAAAAATGGTTTATACTCACTTTGATTTAAGTCAATTTTCTCCATTTTGAATTAATTTATCAGATTTTGATTAAAAATGTCCTAGCACGTTCGATTAGATTGAATGGATCAGTTTAGTTAATCTAGGTTGTACAGCTACAGATATAAAAAGTCTTTGAAAGGAGAAATTCTATGGCATTTTAAGATAAATATACCCAAAGGTTGAAATTTAATATAAATTCTATTAGGAATTTAGTAATGTAGTACATGGGAATCTCTCCATAAGAACATATTATTTTTGCTAATTTCTTTGTGCTTAAACAATTTAGAACGCATTTGAGGAATTTGGTCTATTGATTGAATCTCAGCCTTTGTTAAAGATGTTTTGCCTTATGTGAGTTGAGGAATGGGACATAAGGGAGGGATTGGCTTTAGTGTGGCTGGCCTGCCTTTTTACGTTTGCGAAGAAAGGGTATGTAGGAAACTAAAAATACTAGACAAATTAATGAACCAAGTCCCACCCCTAAAAGACAAAAATGGTATCCCTCAAAGCATAATGTGAAAGGCCATAAGCTCCTTCATCCATCAATATCAAAAGGAAACCTGCTTTATAATACTCTAGTTTCCCAAACGGCAAACTCATTCATGTCAACTTTGGGGATAAGCAAATTTCCTTCCTAATTGTTTCCAAGGGGGCGGCTTCTTATGTGGAAGCAATGAGTTTGTCACCGTATGGTGACTAAACCTCATTCATTGAATAACAAATCCAAGAGCTGTAATAAAAACTTAACAAGTAATTAAATTTTAATATCAAGTATATCAACACTTCCTTTTGAAATAAACGAATCCTTACTATTAATTTTTATTTTATCACTTTACTCTTTTCAATAATATTCCACTCGTTTCCCTTTGAAGGTATGACAGACTAGGTTGAAGAAGAGAAGAACAAAAAGGGAGAAGAGGAAGAAGAAGAGATAAATGAAATCTCTTAAGACTGATTTGTGAATTATGATTTCTGATTACAATGGATTCTATTCACATGAGCTTATATCCTGAGCCAAGCTTAACTAACTTCTAACTACTTGTAACTGAATGATAACAAACTATAAATAACTCCTTTTAGCCTATTCTACCTTACATCCTAGCTTCCAAGTCATGGATCCTGATAAGCAATTCTAAGTTTGTCTCAGAATTTAGTGAATAAGGTAGATGAGATAGGCTTTATGAAAATATCTACCCTGATGCTCAATTGGTATGTGATGAACTTGAACTCTACCCTTTGCCACTACCAAAAAATCACGGATCCTGACTCCTTACCAAAGATATTTCGACGGTAGGATTTATACGACGGGCATACCGACGGTTGGGCATCGTTTTAGGCGTCGATGAGTATTCCTGACGGTAGAATAAAACCAATCGGTATTTATCGACACATGTACCGACGGGTACTAAAATCCTTAAAAGTCGGTACAATTATATAGAAAGGCGTTAGGAGCCGTCAGAGACATATTTGTACTTAGAGGTAATTTAATAAATAAAATATATTTTTACCAATAATATTACCAACGGATTATTATTCTTGAAAAATAATTTTTTTAATTAATATTGGGTTTTACCGACTAACAAACCCGTCGGTAATTCGTGGGTTAAATTATAATTCTTAACGATTTATTTATTTATTTATTTATATAATAACCTAATTATCAATCAAATTGATATTAAATAAGAAAAATAATAAAATGAATAAATTAAACTGAATAAATAAAATAGTAAATTATAACAATAAAATATATACAAATTACAATAAATGTAAAAAAATCCAAAAAGTAAAAATGAAAAAGCTAGATAAAAACTAGCTAAAGTCCTAGGCATCAGCATCGTCGAGGTTCTGCATCATTATCATCTGGACCATCATCGTCATCGTGCCATCCAACTCTACTGGCCCTTAGAGATGGAGGGGAGTGAGATATGGGGGAATGGGGTATGGGGGAGCGTTTTGTGGATTTGGAGGATCCGGAAGTTTGCATGTCCTGGAAGAATGTCATGACATCTGAGTGATCTTTCCTCATCTTCCGAGCTTAGCCTTCGCCTTCTTTGCTTTCTCGTGCTCCTTCTTTGTGTTCTCCTGCTACCACTTCTAGGAGAGCTTAAGCTCTCGGATTTTCTCAGCTCTCCTCCAGCCTGCCCCCTCCTCCTGCTCCTGGAGCTCCTGAAGAGCTGCTGTGCTCCCTCCTGCTCCCGGATCAATTGGGCCTCTCCAAGCTCGTGGTTGAGGGCATGGACACACTCCCTCAGGGCATCATCCCCAGCTGACCCGGTGCGGAGGATGGGGACATACTCAGGATGGTACCCCATCCCATATATGCGGCCCTTACCAACCACTTAGCCCACACATCCTCCTCATTGGGATGAGGAACAATGTGAGCATTGGGCCTATCTCAGCCATCTGGGTCTAGTCCTGGGTTTAGGCCTGCTCCAAAGGTCTGTAAACTCGTGCTATAAAGGAAAAAAGAAAAAATAAGTTGTAAGTAATGATTATGACATAAATGAAAATAATAATAGAAATTAAGTAAAGATATGTCTAAATTTAAACTTACATAGGTCGCATTTGAGCGAGACTCTACCCAGACCTCTCCAGGCTGCCCCTCTGCTCACCTTTCGGGTGTAAGTCTCCCGAAATAGCTCGCCCTGTGTTGGAGGGCGGCTCAACTCCCTCGCCTGCATAAATAAGCACAATAAAGTCATCAAAATATAGTATTTATCACAATTCAAATATAGTAAATGTTATTAAAAAACGTAGAAAGGGTAAAGAATTACCAAGTGCTTCCAGGTCTCCTCCTAGGTGCTTGACCTACCCTGTGACGACCCGCCTTCTGCAAGACTCAGTTTGTCTTTCCCTTACCCGACCTATCCTTGAAGGTTGGGTCGCTGGCCCAGTGGCGCTGCAACTCAGCCAAGGTGGCATTGTTCAACCACAAGTTGTTCATGTGTCCCTTACGGACATCATGAAACATATCCCACATTCGCTTGGAGAACATAATCTTGCAAGCCCTCTTCACTGTGGGCTCATGCTCGGGCTAAATGTAGAATGTTCTGCATAAACAAATTCACAACACATTAGTGATTGTATATCAGGCATATAATTAAATAATGTAAACATATATTTTAACAAAAGCGAAGCAATCGTATAATTACCTTTCACTCCTTCCACCACGACTCCTTGACATCAATTGGGATGTCAGTCTATGTGGGCCACGGATGGTTATACCGACTCTGTATAACCTCCATAATCCTATGGTAAGCCAGCGCAAATGGGAGAAAACTATTAAATAAATGAAAAAGAATAAGAAACCAATCAAAATTACTCAAATATCATAAGCAATGTAAAATTAAAATGTAATAACAAACATGTTTCAACTTACTTGTCTTTAACTGGCCTAATCTGACCTTCATCTAGGCTTAGAGGCTCCCACGTCCTGTGCCTGCTGACCCCATCGAGGAAGGAGGAGTCTGGTCAAATGAGGGCTGGGAGTTGGGGTAATGATAGGCTAGGGGCAGTGGTAGGGCTAGGGAGGGGTTGGATGCGACTGGACTGTGAATGTGAATACGGGAGAGGTGGGGGGCATACCCAGGAGTAGGCATCATCCAAAAGCCTGGGTGCTAATGGTTGGGACTGAGGTAGAGGTGGTGGAAGAGAGGTGGTGGAGGTGGTGGAAGGGATGATGACTGAGGTGGTGGAAGGGCAGTGGCGAGGTGGTGGTACGGGCGGAGCTGAGGTGGTGGTGGGCCATGGCTGAGGTGGTGGAAGGGGCGGTGGCTAAAGTGGTGGTACGGGCGGTGGCTGAGGTGGTGGTGGTTGATACACGACCTTTTGAGGTCGACCTTTGCCTTTACCAGCTATCCTGAAACAATTAAAAAATAATCCACAACAAAATATTAATTAAACCAGGAAATTTCAAATAATTGCATAATAATATTGCATATAATATTGAACATTTTAGTTAATATGAAAGTGTAGGACTATTTTCATCATCACTTTGCGTTGATCACTAGGTGACTCATCGCAGTACTATCACTTGTTTTATCTTCGCGATTTCTGATTGGGTGGTTATTTGTGTATTCAATTAAGTCAACTTCCCTAGTAGTCAATGAAAGGGGGTTTTCAGGGTTGTCTGCATTGAGTCCTGCCCTTGAAGGATGTGGGTCATCCACTTGATACGCATATTCAATAGTATCTTCCTCTATTTCAATCATACCTCTTGGTTTTATCTTATTCACAACCCTCCATTGTGACCTACTTTTCCCACGATAAGACATATAATATACTTGTCTTCCATTTTGGGCTATAATAAATGGATCATAACTTTTATATCTTCTGGTGTGATTGATTTCAATGATTTTGTAATTGTTGTGTTGACGTGTCCCAGTTAGTTGGGTAGGGTCATACCATTCATATTTGAATAGGACACATTTATTTGTGAGCTCACCTACGTATTCAAACTCAAAGATTTCTTTAACAACACCATACCAATCACAGACTCCATCCCAGGCATCGCCTTTAACACAAACACCAGTGTCGATTTTTTCCCCGCACTCTAATCAGCTTGTGAAACTTGTACCCATTAACATAGTACATGAGCCAACTCACAACTTTATTTTTTGGGCCCCAAGCTAAATTGAACAAATGGGGACATGTTACCCCATTATTTTTGTTATGAACCTTCGTACATAAAGTTTGAAATGTCAAACTTACTTGTATCAAACAAAATTAACAGATAATATTTTGGGTTTCATAATCTTAAACAAGCGGACTTACATGTAATTTAAACCAATCCGGAAATTGTTAAAGAAAATCTTGACCGTGCAGTTGCTCAAAGTATATGTTGTTAAAAATATATTTTACGTTATTTTATATATTCATAAAATCATACTCACACCTACACAAAACAAAACAAAACAAAAAAAGATTTTTGACTTACAATCTAAATGGTTACACTTCGTCACAATTTAGCAAAATATGTAAGTGTTAGGAATTCCACTCTTCGGAAGTCAGCCATCGAGGCACGCTCTTTCCAGCTCGACCAGGTTGATTGAATATAAACAACGTAGGTGGAGTAAATCACTCCCCTCTATCGTCATTACGGCCATCCCAAGTTCTCCTAGATTGAACATGTGGCTGAAAGTAAAATGAGCAGAAATTTGAAGTCTCTTTCGCTACATAAGCTTGGCATATTAATCCTTCCACTTGAAACCTATTCTTCACGGTTCTTTTAAACCCTCCTATTTCCCTTTCAAATGGATACATCCACCTATATTGAACCGGTCCACACACTCATGCTTCATATGCCAAATGTATGGGCAAGTGTTCCATTGAGTCAAAGAACCCAGGAGGAAAAATTCTCTAATTTGTAGAGAATTTTGGGAATATTTTTTCCATGACAAGCATATCATTACACCGAAGAGTAGAAGAGCATAAATCCCTGAAATACTGACTGCTCCTGAGTGGCTTCTAGACAATATCAGGTAGCTCTCTGAATGCAATTGGAAGCAAACACTTCATGAACACGTGATAATCATGGTTTTTCATGCCAACAAGCTTACCCTGTGCAACATTGATGCACCTACTTAAGTTTGAAGCATAACCATCGGGCATTCTTAACTCCTTAAGCCACTGACAAATTGCTTGTTGCTGATTGGAACTCAGGACATATTTGGCCTTTGGTTTATAGAAATGACCATCTCTCAGTTCTTGTAAACGCAAATCAGGCCGTGCAATACTCAGCTAGATCATGTCTTGCCTTGTCATTGTCTTTGGTTCAATCTGTATCCAATATAGTATTCATAATGTTGTCAAACACATTTTTCTCAATATGCATGACATCTAAACAATGACGCACCAAATTATCCTTCCAATATGGTAACTCCAGAAAATACTTTGTTTGGTCCAATTATGGTATACTCCATAGCCTGACCCGCACTACTTTTCGATTTCCATTATTTTTGGGATATCCTTAACTCGATCCCACATTTCGTGGCCACTTAGTCTAACTGGAGACTCATCATGTTCAACATAATTTCTTTTAAAACCATATCTACTTCGCCTATAGGGATGATTAGAATCTAAGAACCTTCTATGATAATCAAACCAAGAGTTCTTTCCTCCATGTTTCAGGGTGAATGATTTAGTATCGTCCATACAAATTGGATATGCTAATTTGCCTTGGGTCATCCATCCAGACAACATTCCATGAGCTAGGAAATCATTGATAGTCCACATTAATGCAGCTTTCATCATGAAGTTCTGCTTAGTTGAAATATTGTAAGTAAGAACACCCTGGCACCACAGCTTATTCAATTCATCAATTAGGGGTTGAAGATACATATCAATCTTAGTTTTTGGATTTTTAGGACCAAGGATTATACATGTTAATAATAGGTAAGGATCTTTCATGCACATGTCAGGAGGGAGATTATAGGGCGTAACTACTACGGACCAATAGGAATAGGGTTTGCTAAATTGGTTATTCGGAGTAAATCCATCTGAGAGTCCCAATCTAACATTTTGTGGGTCACAAGAAAAATCAGGATATCATTGATCGAACTTTTCCATGCTTCACCGTGCGATGGATACGTCATCACACCATCATTCCTTTGATTTTCACTGTGCCACCTCACATAAGGAGCTGAACTCATTGACGCGAGTCTTGTGAGCCTAGGGATTAAGGGCAGATAGTGCATTTTTTCTGAGGGACATCCTTATACCTCCCACTTCCACATCTCTTAGGTTTAAACCTAGGCTCTTGGAGAACTTACACTCAGTCAATGAACTATCATCTTTATAATAAAGCATACAACCTTTCAAGCAGGAATCAATCTTTATTTTCTTCAACCCAAGTTTAGAAAATAATTTTTTAGCTTGATAGAAATCTTTTGGAATTGTATCAGGGTTTGGACTTAGCTCACTTAGGATGGCCCATTGATCAAAAGAACTTTGGCTTTGATTCCCTTCGGACTTAATGCTCAACATTTGAACTGCTAATGACAATTCAGAGAGTGCACAATCCTCCCATAAAGGTTGATTAGCTTCTAGTAGACTATAAAATCGAGCGGCATCATGGTTGGGCTTTTTAACTGAAGGCTGCGAATAACGAACAACAATTTAGGACCAGGCATCAAACACCATCTCATGATGCCTAGCTAGGTTATCCTCCCATAGCACATTACCCACGTCCTGCTAAGTTATATGGATCCCACCAGAACTACTTCCAGTTTCACACATACCTATTTGGTTCCATGCATTAACTACCTCCCCATGCTCGGTCTAAACCCAATAGTCAGGCATGAATCCCCACTTGTACAAATGAACCCTTATTGTATCCTCATCCAGATACTTCCTACATTTACACCTATGACATGGACACCTAACTTTTGCTTCATTAATGAACTGTTGTGTTTTACATGCCACACTCATAAATTCTTTAACACCATTATAAAAGTCTAATTTAATCTCCCCTCTATTAGGATGCAATCTATCATACATCCATGATCGATTTGAAGGTAACATTGCGCTTGTGATTAACTCTAGACCCTACAATTTCGTAAAGATAGAAAGTTATTACTTTCAAAAACAAATTCAATTGCTATTTAAATTTTAAGTACAACTACTTTAATCTTATTCTCTCAATAAATATTCTGAAAAAATTTTCGACTGCATATCCATTAACATTAGGAGTTTCTGTCATCACATATTTCTTTTAATTGGATTTTAAGTTTTTCTAAACATAGTTACTTTTATTTAGTCTGTTACTCATACAAAAAAATTTAACAACATTTCAACGCATCTCCCTTTAAATTATGAGCTTCCATTGTTACATATTTAGTCAATACAATAATTATAAATATTATTATAAAGATCAGCAATAGAATAAATATAGTGAAAGGAATTTGAGCCCGCAGTTGAAAAATTTTATGGCTATGGTTGTACTGAAATATATGGCTGGAAGAAATTTACAAAGCGTTCTTGTTTGGGACATGAATATTTGTTATTTTTTAAATGAAGGATGCTTCTATTTTAAAGCCAGAGTATATAACCATATTGCTTCAGAGATGGATTATTCAAGATATGACGAAGACACTATCCAAGATTGTGAAGTTGGCAATGATCACACTGAAAGACATGTAGCACTGAGGATCATGTACATTTGTTTAAGGTGCACCGCAACTTTCAAGAAATGTACATGATACTCAATGCTACAGGCCTTTCAGTGTCATCATTGCCAACTTCACAATCTTAGATAGTGTCTTCGTCAGATCTTGAATAAGTCATTTCTAAAGCACTCTGGTTATACACTATGACTTTAAAATATAAGCCTCCTTTATATTTAAAAAATAATAAATATTCATGTCCCAAACAAGAACGCTTTATAAATTTCTTCCAGCCATATATTCAAGTCAATACAACCATTGCCATATAATTTTTTAATGGCGGGTCCAAATTACTACTTTAAAACACATTGAATTGGTTTTCTTTATTTTTTAAATACAATTATTTTTAATCATTTTTTTAATCCTATTTCCTCAACGCATAATTTTTTTTAAACTTTTATCCCTAAAACAAAATTTAACAAAATTTCTGAGCATCTTCTTTAAATTAGGAGCTTCCATCATTAGATATTTCTTTTAATTGATCTTTAAGTTTTTGTTAATACGGTTAATTTTAATCTTTTATCCCTAAAAAGATTTTAATAAAATTTTGACAGCATCTCCCATTAAACTAGGAGCTTCCATCATTGGATATTTCAATCAATTCAACAATTATAGATATTATTATAAAAATCAACAATAGAATATGAACCGTTAAACAGTTATATGTTAATAATTACATACAATTCAAATAATCCTAAAAAATATTCTATTGTGCATCCTCTTATAACTCCACAACATGCATCCTGAATCTCGCGAACACAAAGAATTCCATAGCAAACAAATCAAACAAGTCGGAAAGACCTTACGCCTTTCCCCCAGTCATGTAATCTTCATTTCCTACAACTCCATCCTATAAAATATAAGTCTCTATATATCATACATATATATTAAATCATTAAACGATATAAATAATAAGGAATGAGTTACTAACCTCTATAGCAGAAAACTGAAATATAGGGAAGCTCCGGCATTTAACCAAGTCCAATCCTAAAATCCAACATTATAAATTTCAATCACTACAATTATATACACACAAAACATAGACTAACATATACAAAAACAATGGCAAACCGATCCCAACGTTAATAATCGCTGTGACCCTCAAGCAAAACTCCTACACTAACAAATTAATAATAGTAAACACACACAACACTTTGGGCACCAATAAACGAACGGAAAAAGTAAATCAAATCAAAAAACTAAGCCGATTAAAATGCTCACCAAAGCCTCGGATCGTAATGGTCGCCTCCGTTTCTCAAATGGAGCTCCGTGGCGAACGGAGCCAAAAACCACGCGGCGCGGGTAGAAAGAGAGGGGGTTTTAGAAGAGAGAGAGAGGTTTCAGAGTGAGGAGGAAGAGGGCTTCGCGTGGGTAATATCCGCGACTTACCGAAGGGCTTACTGATGGGTAACCATTTAATGAAACGGTGTGTATCACTAATTAGTAGTTATCGACGCCTACCGATGGGTGACGGGCATACAAAGCGTTTGCGCGATTGTAAATGAAATTTCAAATACCTTCTGTTAACCCGTTGGTAATTTAATCCATAAATTAAATATCTTCAACACCCGTCAGTTAACCTATCGGATTTAAGAAATAAATAATAAATAATAAAAATCTTATTCATCCGTCGGTAGGAGGTCGGTAATTTAATTAAGAAATAATTAATTATTATATATCTTTAGTACCCATCGGTTTAATTGGTAATTTAATTCGTAAATAATTAATTATAAAAATCATAAATACCTTCTGGTAAGTAGTCGGTAAATTAATTCATAAAATATTAAATGTTAACTACCCGTTGGTAAACTTGTCGGTAAATGATTTAATAAATAAATAGTTAAATATAAAAGTTACCCGTTGATTAAGCTGGTATACCCATCGGATAATATGGCGCGCCAACCGCGGGTATTTTTCCAATATTTACTATTTACCGATTCATAACTGCGTAATTATTTCGAAAGCGAGCCAAGCCGTTGGAAATGCAGTAAAGTTTTACGGTGCACGCACCCGTCAGTATTTTCCGTCGATGACTCGCGTGTTTTGGGTGTGCCACATGATCTTTCAAAATGCAAGTCCAACTCAAAGTGCTTTGATTTGGAATGCATAGGATTGGCCCATAAGCATAACACTCAAATTATCACAATAGATCTTTAAAGTAACAGAAGAAGGATATGCAGCTCATGTAATAGTTTTCTGATCCAAAATAGTTTAATGAAAGGCTAAACCTCGATACAGCTTTAATGCTACTTCGAGATACATCATGTTGCTTTTTGGAATACCATGAGATAAGGTTTGGTCCATGAAATGCACAGAACCCGCTGGTTGATTTCCTGTCATCAAGATTAGATCCTTATGCGAGTTATCGCGACTCACAAACAAATTAAAATTTATAAAGTGCTAAGTTGCACCAAAAATGTAGTAAAGGACATAACCTATGTCGTCTCTCAAGGAAGCTTCAATACTTTATTAGGAAGATGGAGGTTTTGAGAATTAAAGCAAATAATTTAAATTGAAAGATATTAGCAATAAGATAATAGCAATAATAGAGAAGGCACTAGTGCAAGGTATTCCTAGGATTGGAACTAGTTATCATTGACCACATATTGAACCCATTGGTGGCTATTAGTAATAAATTATTAGCAATTATATTATTGATCAATTGACCTCTAGAATTTGACCAATATAAATAACTAATAAACGATATCTCAATTTATTTAGAAACCACATTAATTTAATGAACCAATTGCTATAACCTAACCGCTAATGGAAAGTTAATTTTAATGTTCTCCTTCAAACATAAACCAATAAATCTATCAATTTATGCCCAAAGGGTTTCCCTAACGACGATCGCCAATTTAGTTATTCCAATAAAGATTATAGCAATCACCGCAATAATTATAGGAATAGAAACTGCAAATATTAAAAAAACCAATGCATTCAATATAAACAAAGGTTTCAAACATCATCCCAATCTATTCAAAATCCCTACACTAGTAAAGAAATCTACTTCTCTATCTCTGAGGATTGCAATCAATGAATCTAAAAGAATACCTAGAAATAATAGCAATAATTCTCGCTACCATCCACAAAAATCAAGCAATTCACCTATGGAATCCTAAAGAGAGAGAGAGAGAGAAGAGAAAACGGAAGATGGAGAGAGATGTAGAGAGAGAATAATAGCAACTAAAATCGCAGCCTAAAAGTAAGTCCGAAGCTAGGTTACAATTCTGACTTATCCGCTTATATATACGCTCTCTAAAAATGGGCCAAAGTGGGCCCAAAAATAGATTAATGAGCTGCAATACCATCATCGCATGAGTGCTGCATGCTAAACGCTCACCAGAATGATGATGCCCAAAAATTAATGGAAGTCTCTCTGCCAAGCGCTCAATGTTCACCCGAATATAGGCTTCTACGGCTTTATTCCTTTTGCTTCAACCTTTTTCCAAAGAGTTCCAAGCCTTGTTCTTCACATTTTGCACTTGATCCAAAACTCCTATGCACGAAATCATACTCAAAGAGATAAGTCAAACGTAACAAGATGTGATTACAAATTATTCCAAAATTAGTGCAAAAGTAAATAATTCTATTAAAATCACACAATGAGGAATAAATTAAAATCCTAATTAATTATATCAATAACTCAGGAAAACTCATATAAAAAGCTAAGGTTTGGCAGGAAGATAAGTAGCATAAATGTCTCTTATCAGATCCCAAGTTAGAATTATATGCTATAAGAGACAAATCTCCCCATTTTTTATGTGTAATCCATGATAAGCTGGGCCATTGAGATACCTTAAAATTCTTTTGACCACTGTACGAGTGACAAAGTCGGGAGTGATCACCGTGCAAGAAGGCACGGACAAAGAGCGGCTCTTGGAAGAACTTCTAAGCAGAGGGGGTACATGAATGAACGATTGCACACCCAAATGAGAGGGATCCTAGACTGTGTAGGTATGAGACTATAAAGTTAAGGAGGGCTTATATGAATTTATTTGTACTACCTATACCAACAAGATGCATCTTCTTTCGGTAGCCCATCACTAAAGAATTCCACAATTAAGCATGCTTGATGTGGAGCAATTTTGTGATAGGTGACCTCCTGGAAGTTTTTCAGGAAGCGTGAGTGAGGACAAACCACGCTAAAAAGACCTGTTGGTTTGTGGACAGTCATCAATCCATAAAGCAACAGAGGATGTTACAACCACTTTCCAATGATCTTCAAGTAGTGCCTACATGAATTGGCAAACTTAATTAATGCAGGAGCTAACTAGGTCTAGTGATAGTCAAGTATTGTAAGCTGCTAACCAGTTCCTACAAAGTTGGATTAGAGAAGCGGTGCTACCATTTGTAAATATCTTCAGTGAAAAGGTAATTGGAGTAGCATAATGTAATATCCTCTCAAGCACAACATCATTCTTAAGTCATAACATCATACTCGAGGAGTAGTTACTTATATTTAACAGGCCTTTCTTAAATATCTAGAGCAAGCTCGATTACTGTAATAACTAAGTATAATTCTATTAAAATGTATAACAAAGAAACATAACATTTATTGAATACATAGCTAAATACAAAAGGAAGCTCTTCTAAGAGCTTTAATACAATACATTCTCTATTACATTTATATACATATATCTCCAGTTATGTACAGTAAAGTAAAAACATTAGCTACTAAATTACTCAATCCCACGTTCTTTCACGTAGCCACATCATTCCTGATCAACCTGGAGGCAATATGGGAACACAAAAACACAAAGGGGTGAGAATTATCCAATTCTCAATAGGGCAACTCCCCAATTTCATAATCATAATGTCATCGTCATCACCCCAGTCACTTCGGTTTATTAAGAAAGTGTGAGCATGCAATATATATATCAAAGTTTCATTTTAAAGTTCAAAAATCATACTTCCAAAGTGGGTTTATTTTATTATTCAATCACTTAATATATACACGTAATACTACTCCATATCATAGTATTGCATTCTGAAAGATACATGCCCTCAATAAATCAATGGGATTTTTCCATGCCCATAAAAGGGGACTCTCGTGCCTATTAAAGGGACTTTCTCGTGCCCATTAAAGGGGACTTTCTATCTACTTAACATATACATCATCATTAAGCTTATATAAGTATCCATTCACAATAAAATCCTCAATCATGTCTCATAAACTAATCTTTTAAGTTGCTAGCATGCATTCACATACATCATACTTGAATCAAATGTCATTACATTACCAATTCAAGGTTTGGGTTCATTTCCAGCAATTGGGCAAATTTTACATATTCATAGCACAATTTATTTGCACATCAAACAATCAATTCAGAGGCTATAAGAAGTCTCTAAGACACTTCAATGTGTCCACAAGGTTTCATAAAAATTTCTGAATAAAAAGAGTTCTCTAACTATGTTAAAATAATTAGACAAATTCGGTGGTCAGAGACCACTTAACCTTAGCTCAGAACCCAAAATTTATAATTTTTAACCCTAGCAAATGATTGAATCAATTCAAAAGAAAAATCACAGTTGAACTTCAAGATGTATTAACACCCTATAAAAATTTCAAAGGAAAAATCAATCATTTGCTATGTTAAAAAAATTAGACAAATTTATAGCTTAAGTTGCAATAATCCAGGCAGCATAGATACACTTTCGGTTCCTGATTTTTCTAAAGCATTAGAAGTCAAAATCAGAGCCCAAGAAAATTGGTGGAACTAGCCTAGGATGTTAGCTTCAACATATATTTTTTATAGATCAGGAAAATGCCCAAAAATGTACCAGAAAATTCTTGAACAATCACTGCCAGGAGGAAAATTGAAAATCCAACCGCATAGAACAAAACCCCTTTTGACAAAAATGATTTTTAACATCATCCAAACACTCCACCAAAATTCATACATAAATATCCACATATTATCAACCAATACAACTAAAAATATTCAGCCAAATCAGTAAGTAAGTCAGAAAAACAAATTTGGAGTAAGAAAGGTTTAAAATGCCGTACTCTTGGAAGCTAGTGTATCCTTGGCTCTATGATGCTCCAAGATGGATTCCATTCACTCCAAAGCTCCCAAATCAAACCCAAACCCTTATGAAATCAGTGAGTAAGTAAGGTATCAAGGTAAGGATTGATGGAGATTTGAGATTTTAATCGGTTAGATTGATAGATTATGAGGAGTAGAACAAGTTTTGTGAAAGGATCTTGGTGTTTTAGTGATTTTGAGCTAGGGTTTTTGAAGCTTGAAGCTTGTTAATGGAGTTTGAGAGGAAGAAAAATGGAGGAAGTGTCCTTGAAGAGGTTTGGCTGAAATGATGGAGTAGTGGTGATAAGGTTTGGTGCTTTTACTTTATTTGGTATTAAATGTAGTCAAAATGAGTATTTTTGCCTTTTTCAAAAAGCAATAATGAAATGGATGGCTAAGATTTGGTTTGTTGGTAAAAGAATGAATCTTGCCTATCCACTTAGCTCAAGATAAGTGGCTCACTTTAACTTGGGGAGCAAGTAGCTTTTTCGGTGTTAAAACTGCACAGAAATTCCACCAAACGAATGAGATATTGGCTCCGAGTGAAATATAATAAAAGAAAGGTCATGATTGAAACTTACTTTTCAAGTTTCAATCCTTGCCATCCACTTGGCATAAAGTGGTTGGTAAAGGTTACTTGGCCACCAAGTAAATTGTACGGTGTCAAAAACCGCACATCGAAACTCTATCGAACGGATAAAACATCATACCCGGTAGTCAAACATTACCCAAAAATTAATTCTAGGTATGACTTCTCATTCCTTGTCATTTCTAACCTTAACCCTCTCCTTTCTCAGTCCGGGCATTTCCATTCCAATCTAGGGTTTAGCTTTTTGACGGCGTAGGGCCTACAAGGTTACTATTCATCCGGCCCAAAATTTTTTTTTTAAACATCTATTGGGCCATCCTCATCACTGCTAAATTGTTAGATTTTTGAAACTATGACTAATAAAGCTCATTAATTTTTAACTAATTTTTAGGCTGTTACACATAAGGCTTGCAACCTTCCATATTAGCTTTTTTTAGTAAATCCTTGATATCCTTGAGCTTGGTAAAAGAGTAAACCACCATCAATGTATGTAACACCTCAATGCCTAGAAAGTAATGCAAATCCCCCATATCTTTGAGTGCAAAAGAAGAGCTGATGCTAAATCAACTCAAAAATATAAGTGGATAAGCTCCCTATAATGATAATATCTACATATATAAGAATATAAGTAGATGTCATTGAAGTGATTTTAGTAAAGAGTGAAACATCTTATTTGGTTGTAATGAATCCAAGTTGTTTTAAGGTTGTGGAAAGCTTGTGAAACCAGGTTCTTGGGGCATGTTTGAGCCCATACAAGGCCTTGGTGAGTTTGCATACTAGTGAACTATCTCCTGCCTCATAACCTTGAGGTTGCTTCATGTATACATCTTCCAGGTAAATCATCATTTAGAAAGGCATTATTAAGATCCAATTGCCCAAGGGACTAAGAGTTAGAAACAACTAAGGACAATATTAATCAAATTGATGCCGGTTTGATTACAAGACTAAAGGTCTCTATATAATCAAATCTAGGTCTTTGGCTAAACCCTTGAGCTACAAGCCTAGCCTTATATTTCTGCAAAGAACCATCAGAGTTAAATTTAACTCACTACACTTGCTCCCTATTGGTTCCCTACCAAGTGGCAAAGGAACAAGTTACCATGTGTTATTTCTCATCAGAGCACTATATTCCTCATCCATGGGTTGCTTCCAATAAGGAATAGTGAGTGCTTATTTGGTAGAAGATGGCTTAGACCGGCTGCAAACACCTTAGACTTATGAATCTTCTTTAGCTCTTGTAATCATGTTGTGATCATTCATAGCAATGATATGAGGGCTAACATAATTTAGAGACTTAGAAGTAGCTTTAGGTGGCACAAAATCAGGTTAAGAAGTAGCTTGGACCAACTAGGCTGCAAAGAAGTAAGAACTCCTGCGGAGCTAGAGGCTAACTTAAACAAGGCAAATGGATTTCAACGCCTGAGATAGGCACAGGTGAAGAACTGAGATGAAACTGACTTGGTAGGCATTAAAAGAACTATAGGAATAATAGGCATTGAGGAAATAGCCTCTGGTATTGAAGAGAGGTGTTAAAGAACCAAACAAGTCTTAAAGGAAACTTGTACACACAAAAAAATGACATTTCTACTAACAATCACTTTGCTTGAGCTAGTAAGACACTTATAACGTTTAAGCTACAAGCCATAGCTTAGAAATACACAAGGTGTGGACCTAAAATCCATCTCATGCTTATTATAAGGTTAGGTATAAGGAAAGCACAAACAACCAAACCTTCTAAATGTGTTGTAGGGAGGAGACTTGCTAAGCAACTTCTCAGTTGGGCACACATTTTAAAGAACAAGTGTAGGTAAGGCATTAATAAGCTGGGCTGCTATGAGAAAAACATCACCTTAATATTTGAGAGAGATAATAGCTTTAGCTAGAAGGTTGAACTCTACTTCAGCTATATGCCTTTCCTTCCTCTCAGCAACTTATTTTGCTGATGAATATGTGTCATAACCCGATTTGGGAACATGACAAGCACGTAAGGAATCTCATCTACGTAAGCCTCGTGACCTTTGAGTTTCTCTATATGCAAAGCTTAAATCCTAAAATCCATTTTCAAACATAATTTCATATCTAACATAAATCATTTTCTCTTTGAAATCTAAATCATCATAATTAGTTTCATAATCAAACTTTGAATTTGTAGTCATAACACAACATATCCTGAATTTTTCTCTATACAAATTTAAAAACCAGAAAAGCTATAATAATGCAAATACAATATGATCTAATTCATGGTAAAAATAAAATGTAAAACATCTCTATGGTCCGGATCTTACCCGCAATGATCCTGGAGCACTCTAAGAACAACAAAAGGGCATTTCACACCAAACTGGAGCTCACCAACTGATATCTCTATTGTTGGAGAGGAAGTGACTGGAATGACCCATAACAGCTACTATATCTGTAATGTGAGACAGGAGAGGAGTAGGTTTCATCTAAAATTTAGCGAATGAATCCTCACCTTACCCCTTCATGGGACAACAACAATACGAAGCATGAAATCATAACAATAACAATAATAAAAACATGAAGTAATAATACTAAAGAAAATAATAAACAAACTCCAAAGCATTCTTCATATGTACATATATACGTAAATACAATAATTGTTTCTATCAACTAAAAAGTAATGCTTAGTCCCTGGAAAACATGAGCTTGTATCTAAAATCTTACATTCCCTGGCAAATCACGTCGCGGTGGACAAGCTGCTGGGCACCTAACTAGGTCTCATTTTCTAGAATTGCCACCATGGCTGTTTAAGGGGATTGCCTCCATGGCGTGTACTAATGCCTTCATGGCTATTTACTAATATTACCTCCATGACGTTTAATAATTCTCATCATACATAACTCAACGGAAATAAATAAAATCAACAATACTGAAAACTTCATACCTAAAAGGAGGGTGCTCTGTCCTGGTAAACAAGAACCCCTAAATTCTTAGTACTCTGAGAGTTCTGAATTCATATAACTCTAACAATTTGACTTTAGCATAATTGTGACTGTGAAAATTGTGCCTAAGGGATCACCCGCTTGTAGGCATTCCGATCTTAAGCCCACAGAATATGTATCTAAGTTGCTACCAATCATACTAATTTTGCACCTCTTAGTATCATAAAGCTGAAATTCTAAATTCATATCTTAACTAGCAATTTATCATAGTCTAGATAACTCTAATATCATACTTCAAAATCAATAGGGTACTAAATCATGAAGACGCTAAAACTATAATAATATAGGCTTTCAAAAGCTAATTTGTACTTTGCTCTATATATTTATTTTATCTAAAACTCTGTGCTAAGCTCTCCCTAGGTTTAAAGCTCTATCATATACTTATAGTCTGCTCTTAAAATCATTATAGTAATTCATAAATCTCAAAATAAGATCACATTGATAATCTAGCTCTTTATTAAAATCATTTTAGCAACAAATGGTCCCATGAGTCTCTTAAAGCATATAATTCATGCTCTTTGAAAATCGTAATCTCATAAAATCGACAAAACTAATAATAATTTATAATCTATTTAAAATCATCTTTAAAATCATGCAACAATGCTACAATGTAAGGAAAATAACTCTAATGACCAAAATAAAGGTCACAGGATTGAACCCACTCACTTGGAGGGGAGGAAGGAGTGGCGTCAACACCAACTGAGTTCAGAATAGCCAAGAGAGCACCAATGTCTACCATAACAACCATAAAACTCAAGATCAATCTCTATCAATCTCTAGATAACTCTAAGCTAGCTCTAACAATATTGGGGAGCACCCCACTTGACAACAATGGAGAAAGGCAAAGCCCATATATAGACGAAGAAGGAGGGGAAGGAATCTAGCATAAAACATTGACAAACCCTTACCTTGGAGCTTGGATTATGGAGATTAGAATGGGGTTGGGAGTGAGGGAGTTAGAAGAAAGTTGGAGAAGGAAGGTTTCGGTTTTCATTTGAAAAACCCGAGCTTGGGGTGTTTTTTAGGGGTGGGGATCTCAGTCATCGAAATTGCATCGTTTTGCACTGTGTTGACATCGAATCCGCTCACTGCAGTGAGCCTGTCTCTATGAATTCTAAGGAAGCACCAAACTCCATCCCTTGGCCCTTCATGCATTTGGGACCTTTCCAGCTCACAGGTAGGTCTGGGGGACCCTGGGTCATACGAAACTTGTCTACTAACACGTATGCATTGGGTATTATATTCTTCTCCCTTAAAAAGATTTGGTCCCTAAATCTAAACTCCGTAACTAGACGATCAAGGAGAACCCACATGGGGTTTCAAGGAAGGGTCCATAACCCAGGAACATCCTGGCATGATACTTAGCTATACTAGCTGATATATTGGGAGACAATTCCATCCTAAAGGCCACTGCTCTATCATTCTAGCTGAGGATGCCACTTGTCATATCTGCGGCTCTCCTCCAAGGGCAGCCCTTTTCATTAAGGTGAAAATGGCTCTGATCATGACACCAACCCTACCTTAAGGGCAGCCCTTTCCATAATGCAAGTCCTGGATAAACATCTTTGCTCCGCCGCCTCATGCACATGCGAGCTCCAAAATGGGGTCTGAACGTCATTTTCATCCTTATTCTAATTCTCTTCCTCTTGTGTATGACATCAACTGATACTATAGGGACTTATAGCCCTCAGTTCCTAAACTTTCCCACTCTTTATAAGCGTGTCATGTGTAATATCCCTGCGCTTTATGGATTGACGCTTCTCCCCACAAACCAATATAGGTCTTTTCAATGTACTTTGTCCTCACTTACACACTTCTTGGAAAACTTCCAGGAGGTCACACATCCTAAAATTTCTCCAAGTCAAACACGCTTAACTATGGAGTTCTTTAGTGATGGGCTACCAAAAAGAAGATGCATCTTGTTAGTATAGGTAGTACCAATCAATTCATATAAGTCATCCTCAACTATATAGTTTCATGCTTATACAGACTTAGGATCCTTCTCATTCTGGTGTGTAATTAGTTCATTCATGTACCCCTCCACTTAGAAGCTTGCCAAGAGCCACTCCTTATTTGTGCCTTCTTGCACTGGTAATCACACCCCCTCGTTAGCCCTCAGGCATTACATCATGCATGGAATTCAACTACTCTATCCATACACATAGAAAATGCAAAGACATATATGGCATTCAATAGCCTAATCCTTACCTCCACATGTATCACACATCATACACATATATATAATTGAGGCAAACAACATGCTTTTTATTACCTTACCAAGCCCATTAACTTCTTACTATCATGTTACCAAGTTGCAACTTAACCATGATAAATTTCATTTTAGTCTTTTTTATCTAACTTACATGCATGGGTTTAGGGAACAAGCACGCATCCTACATATATGAATTCCTCTACTTCATTATACCAATTATCTATATCCAAGATTCAAATTGCTAAGCCACTCTAATAATGTACATACAATGCCAAACTCAAGTAAAACCATCATGTTATCCCATTACTTCACCTCCCTAGCTATAGGTTATTAATACGGCATCAATTATTTACATTCTAATGAAAGATTACCCAACTTATCCGTGCCAACCATTATTAAGCAAATAAAACATATACGTTTTCTAACACATCCACTTTATGCACATGATTGGAAAAGAATCAACACACGACAATCAAAGCAATCAAATGCAACTAATATGCACAATTATCCAAATAACTATCCAAAACTAAACTAGCAGTTCCTACCATGTTGTTCACATACTGGGCAGGTGTAATATACTCACATCATGCGTTATCATAATGGACATTCAAAATCAGTTGAGCACTTTACATCAAGTCATTAACATACTTCGCATGCATTCTATACTCTTACCATGCGGAAACACCGTTCCTAAACATAAATCATGCATCAATGCATCTTTAAGGATAGGACATACATGATATTCATGGTATCAAAGATTACTTCAATTAATTTAACACATCAGAAACAAAGCATCAACCCTACAGGTATGCCTATGTGCATGATTCGTGCTCTTATCAGGACTCTACCCACTAACTCTAGGTCACCCTCATGTGAACTCTTTTCCTCTTGGATATGTAGTTTCTCTACTCTTTGACTTATAAGTTTCTAAGATAATAGGCAACAATTCTTCTTGCGCCTCTAACTACATTAGTAACATGCTAGTGTGCCCTAAAGGCACTGACCTCCATGGCGCTTTTGCTTGTCTAATAACTAGGTGTGACCAACTGGTTCGTACTAAACCTTCCTACTCCTGCTGGCGCTTAATCTTTTAGTTAGGGTGATATTGAGACACCTCAAAAAGGGAACTAAAAAGGGTAGCCCTGGCTAATGGTACCCACTGTTAACCTCTGTCTAAGCTAGTCATTCCTACTTGTACTCTCTTTTCAATGCACTCCAGCTTAGATGTGCTCATTAATTATCTTTGACAAGTTTAAAATAGCCCATTCGAGGTGCCATATGCAACTAGTACTAACTGATGTGGTGCTACGATAATGATGACCGTTAATAGGTGACATAGCTCATCGAAAGGAAGGAAAATGATAGAAGACTTGGATCAAGAAATCCAAGGAATGACATAAACTCTTACTTGAAACTACACATGACTGACTTTCCTAAAGGCCTCAAATAACATCACGTTAGTGCAAATGGCCACGGTTCCATTCACATAAACATCATGTTATTTGTGGACACTTGCTCCAGGACCATACAGGGACACCTATGGCTCTGATACCACTTTGTCATGACCCGAGTTAGGAACGTGATTGGCATGTAAGGAATCCTATCTCCACATAAGTTCGAGACCTTCTGAGTTTCTCTATATGCAAAGCTTAAATCATAAAATCTATTTTCAAACATAATTTCATATCTAACATAAATCATTTTCTCTTTGAAATCTAAATCATCATAATTAGTTTCATAATCAAATTTTGAATCTGTAGTCATAACGCAACATATGCCAATTGTTCTCTATAGATTTAAAAACTATAAAAGCTATAATCATGCAAATACAATATGATATGATTCATAGTTAAACAAAATCTAAAATCTCTCTATAGTTTGAGACCTGTAATGACATTGGAGCACTCTAAAAACAACAAAAGCGCACTTCACTCCAAAGTGGAACTCACCAATTGATATTTCTCCTGGAGAGGATGTGACTGGAATGACCCATAACACTACTATATCTAATGGAAGAAAGAAGAGGGTGGGTTTCATCTAAAAATCATTAAGTGAATTCTCACATGTACCCCCTTCATGGGACAACAACAAAAGGAAGTATGAAATTATAACAATAACAATAATAAAAACATGATAGTAATAAAACAAAATAAAATAATAAACAAACTCCAAAGCATTTTTCATATGTACATATATATGTAAATATAATAACTGTTTCTATCAACTGAAAAGTAATGAGTCCCTGGCAAACATGAGCTTCTATATAAAATCTTACGGTCCCTAGCAAACTACGTCCCTCAAGCTGGGCACCTAACTAGGTCCCGTTTTCTGCAATTGCCACCATGGCTATTTAAAGGGATTGCCCCATGGCTTTTTACTGATACTACCTCCATGACTGTTTACTAATATTTCCTCCATGGCTGTTTAATAATTCTCATCACACATAATTCAACGGAAATAAATAAAATTAACAATACTGAAAACTTCATAACTAAAGGGTGGGCTCCTCCCGCGAACAAGAACCCCTAAATTCTTAATACTTTGAGAGTTTTGGATTTATACAACTCTAAAAATCTAACTTTAGCATAACGCTGTGAAATTCGTTCCCAAGGAATCACCCACTTGTAGGTATTCTTATCTAGCCCAGAATATGTATCTGGCAGTTGCTATGAATCATACTAATTCCATACCTTTTAGTATCATAAAGCTAAAATTCTAAATTCATATCTTAACTAGGATTTTATCATAGTCCAGATAACTCTAATATCATACTTCAAATCAATAGGGTACTAAATCATGAAGACTCTAAAACTATAACAATATAGGTTTTCAAAAACAAATTCGTATTTTGCTCTACATATTTATTTTATCTAAAACTCTATGCTAAGCTTTCCCTGGGTTTAAAGCTCTATCATATACTTATAGTCTGCTCTTGAAATCATTGTAGTAATTCATAAATCTCAAAATAAGATCACATTCATAATCTAGCTCTTTATTAAAAATCATGTTAGCAACCAATGGTCCCATAAGTCTCTTAAAACATATAATTCATGTTCTTTGAAAATCATAATCTCCTAAAATCGACAAAATCAATAATAATTTATAATCTCTTTAAAATTATCTCTAAAATCATGCAACAATGCTACAATGTAAGGAAAAAAACTTTAATGACCAAAATAAAGGTCACAGGATTGAACTCACTCACCTAGAGGGGAGGAAGAAGTGATGTCAATACTAACTAAGCTTTGGGAGCGAAAAAACACCAATGTCTACCATAACAACCATAAAACTCAAGATCAATCTCTATCAATTTCTAGATAACTCTAATATATCTCTAACAATATTAAGGGAGCACCTCTACTTGACAACAATGGAGAAACAACAAAGTCTATAAATAGAGGAACAAGAAGGGAAGGAATTTAGCATAAAACATTGACAAACCTTTACCTTGGAGCTTGGATTATGGAGATTGGAATGGGGTTGGGAGTAAGGGTGGTAGAAGAGAGTTGGAGAAAGAAAGGTTTTGATTTCTTATCTGAAAAACTCGAGCTTCAGATGTTTTACAGGGGTAGGGATCTCACTTATCGAAACTACATCATTTTGCACTGCATTTTTGCATTGTGCTGACATTGGGTCTCACGCCAATCAGCCTGCCTCAGAATTTTATAGCAATAGTACCCAAACTCTCTCGCTTAACCCTCTATGTGTTTGGGTCTTTCGCTATACAAGTGGGTCCTGGGGACCTTAGGGCCATACGAAACTTGTCTACTGACATGTGTACACTGGGTATTACAATATGAGGGCATGAAAACCTATAAACAATTCCTCGAGCCTACAAAACCTTAGATATACTAACAAATTCCAAGGTATTATCACTTTGAATAGCCTTGATTTTAGTTCCAAGTTGAAGCTCAACCATTTTTTGGAAATTACAAAAACTAGTTTAAATCTCATATTTGGATTGAGCTAAGTAAAACCAAGTAACTTTAGTACGTATCAATGAAATAAATGTAATACTTAACTCTATTTGTTGAAAGGATAGGGGATGGACCCCAAATGTCTACACATACAAGATATAAAGGATAATTATAGATGATATTGGAAATAGGAAAATAAAATTGATGAGATTTTCCTAAACAACATGAGGAAAAAATAAATTTGTCAACAGAATGATAAATATCACAAGCTTTCAACACCCTAGATACTATAGTAGCCGAGGGATGTCCAAGCCATGAATGCTAGAGGAAGAAATTTGACTCATTAGCTACAACAGAAGAATGAAACATAATAGACACTTGGTTTGGTCTAAAATTGTGAAACTTGTAATGGCCATTATTACATAAACCTTCGAGAATTGTCTCCTTGGTTTCTTGAGATTGAACATAACATTCATAAGGATGAAACTCCATGAAAACATGATTGTCTAGAGTAAATTGATGTACACTTAGCAAATTCTTAGTTAAATTAGGGACATGCAACATATTATTCAAACTAAATGTGAAATTAGTTACATCTAATATGTACTTAGAATTTCCAACATGTGTAATAGGGAAAGCTAAACCATTACCTACAAGCACCTTTTCAGATCCAGCATACTCTTGCTTCTCCATCAAGTTTAGAAGATCTAGTGTCATGTGATGTAAGGCTCCAGAATCTAGGAACCAATTTGGATCCTGAATTGTGCTAGCTGTGGCTATTATGATGTTAGCTCTTGGCTTCATAAAATTTTGACAAGAATTGTTCTTGCCTCCACCATAATTGGAATCGAACAGATGCCAACAATTCAGTGCAATATGACCTAACTTTCCATAAACATGACATGAAGGCCGATTAAAAGTAGAAAATTGTGAAAAAGATCTACCTCCTCTAGTACCAAATCGTCCTCTAGCCTCTGCCTTTAAATGATCTCTAGAGACTTCTAGATCTACCTTCTTCTTTCAAGTAAATTATTGCTTGTAACTGAAATTAAGCCACATTTGCATGCACCATTGAATCATTCTTTCTATACTTCTCAATTTGCTTTTTTTTATACCATGAGAAAAGCTTATAATTCTCCAATCGAAATAGGAATTGGCCTTGAGATGATAGTAGTGATAAATGAAGAATATTCTTCAGCACTAGTTTAGAATTGCTTCAATGTGCATCATTGATAGTTGCTCTAACAGAGATTAGTACATCAATAATCTTAATCTCTTGCAAGTAATCAATCATTACTCCTTCTTTCTTGATGTTTCACAATTTTTTTTTCAATTGACACACTTTTACAGTAATTTGAGAAGTAAAGAAAGTTTCTAACCTTTTCCAAATGTGGTGAGTGAGTTCGCACCCTGACCGTGCAAGTTATGAAGGGTTTTGACATCGATGATAGTAGCCATGACTTCAATAATGCATCTTGATTCTTCCATTGTTAGCAATCTAAGCTTACAATTCCAGCATCTTGATCTTCCTAGTTTGCACATTTCTTAGGAATGGAGTTTCCCAGAACATGATCAAGCAGATTATGTCCCTCTATGGTTGCTTCAACTTGCTTTTTCCATGAGAAATTCTCTTTATCCAATTTCTAGACATGGATTAGAGAATGTTTGCAGCATAATTAATGATAAACTTAGTACTGTTTGTGAAGAATCTGTAAGTTCATGGTGGATTGAACCGTAGCTTTGATATCATGAAGGTATTAGAGACTAGGTTGAAGAAGAGAAGAATAGAAAAAGGAGAAGAGGAAGGAAAAGAGAGAAACTAAAAATCTCTTGATACTAAATTATGAATTATGATTTCTGATTATAATGGATTTTGTTTACATGAGCTTATATACTAAGCTAAGCTTTACTAATTTCTTACTACTTGTAACTGAATGATAACCAACTATAACTAACACCTTTCAGCCCATACTACCTTACGTCTTCCTTGCAAATTGGTCCCTCCTCCCTTACACTACCTCTTTCATCCCTTGGGAACTCAAACATCGGTTGATGATGACTTGGACGTGTGACAATCAATTATGGAGTTGGACCATGACAACTGGGATGTGTGATAGCCTACAATGCATAAAATGTAGAAATTTTAATTTAAACATCTAGATAATGTAGATTAACGCTTTAAAAAAAAGTATGTTCAAACAACAAAAATATAATAAGGTTCAGCCAATGTCACACAACAACAATAACAACAATAACGATTGAGAATAATGCAAATTCATAGATCCAATGCATCAATCACAAAAAAAAAATGTTCAAAAAGGGAAGAAATCTAAGTAAAACATGAATGGCATTGAAATGGAAATAAATTTCAGGAACGGTGGATGGCGTTAAGTTAGAATAAGGAGAGAAGGATCACACATAATCACAATCATAGATAAGGAAAAGAGTGTTGAAATCGGTAAGTGCACTTTGTAGCCATTATTTGTTATTTGTCTCATTGCTGATTTTGGTCAAGATTGTTGTGCCTATGTTTGGTATCTTGGATATTTAGTGATGGAAAATTATGGATGCCTTGGACAAGATATTTTAGCAACAACAACATTAAATCTTATGACATGGTCTTGTTGAGGGACCATGTTATAGTGTTGGCAATGGAGTTAAAGGAGACAAGGGTGGCGGTAGAGGAAACTTCAGAGTTTAGGAGAAAAGAAGTTAAGGGTATAAAAGGAATTCCATTACTTATCACCATCGTGGTAACAAACTTATAATCCCCACATGAATCCATGCGCCTAACATTCTAATATTAACTCAGCTAAACTTTCATATGTTTCCATTTAAATTTTTCTAATTCCAATTAAGTCAAAAAGTTAATCAATTCATTTAATACAATTAATCACACAAATTGGAATTGAAATTATCAAAGTACATTATCATAACTTCTAATTCTGCAAACAAATAGCAAGGGAAAACCTAAAGAGGAAAGAGTTCCATTATATGTAACATTTTAAGTATGTTTTTAATTATTTGTAAAGTGGTTCCATAACACAAATTGGTTTTACTCCATCTAGCTTTGGGTCTCTACCATCTTTATTGATGATCTACCAATTTACTTATGAATAGTGGAAAGAAAATCTTTGAAAGGAACTCCTAGAACTCCTTTTTCATGAGGCTAAAATATAATTAAGTATAATAATGCCTTATTAGCAAAGTGGGACTTAACTAAACAAGTCAAAAAAATTGAAAGTAGATTTAGAGCATTTGTATACTTCAATGTATTTCACCAAAGCTCTTACTTTTTAATAAATAAAACATTTTTATTTTTATTTTTTTAATTACTCTTTACCTCCAAATATAAATAATTTGTTTTTGAATTGTGTTATTTGTATTTATGGGGGTGTAAGACATCATATAGACAAACACCTCATCCACCATTAAATTAGGTGTGAACCGTACTTGAATTAGGGTTCACATTTCATCCAATAGTAGATGGAGTATAAATCGGTATAGTACCTCACATCTCATAAGTACAAATAATATTTTTATTTCTTTTTTGGCTTAAATATGTTCAATCTCTGAAAAATAAGCAAGTTTTGGTTTTGTTCCCTAAGAAATATAGATCATTGCCAAACCAGTTGAAAAACAAACAACATGCCATACTAGTGTTGACTATCAATGAACCATTGTCGGCACTGTCAAACCATCACTAGACTATTGCCGTCATCAGTCACCATTGAACCACCTTGACCATCATCCACCCTCAAACCATAATTAGTTGTTGTTGAAGCACTGCCAAATCGCCATAGATTGCCTTCAAACCATTGTTGGCAAATGTTGAACCATTGTGAGATGCCATTGGACCATTGTTGGCTATCAGATGAAAATTTTTTGTCAAGGGTAAAAAAAAATGAACCATATTCACATAAATGTCATTAGTAATTTAGTTTGCTTACCAAACACCTCTAAAATGCATTCTCATGAATCTAGACCAATGCAACCATAAGGTAAATCAATTCATTATAAAGAAAATGTTAAAATTTTGAATAATGACAAGCTGTGGTTTATTTTGAATAATCACTAAATATCTTTTGCAACTAATATGACAGCTATTTTTTTTAAGCAACAAATTTTTTTTTCTTTCATCTTGTACAATACAGATGTGCACTTTCTTGTAATATGGAAACGACAAAATTGCATTATAACCCTTATTTCATGCATTTATTAATTTGGTTTTGTTAATTTTATATAGGGCCCATCTAAAATTTCTAACACGACTTGTTATTAAAATACCAAAAAGATACCTGTAATAATGGTCCCTATTAGAAACTTTCTAACATACATGAATCCTATGACAAATAGATGTTTGAATTTGTCCTAATATATATTCCTTTTCTAAAATGATTTGTGTACCTTTTTATCATCAATGCTCTAGAGTTAAGAGTGTTGTGTGATGATCTCTCTTGCAAGGATAGAAGCTAACTTCCTCAAGAGTGTAGAATGGAGAGAACTAGGGTTATGTCCTATATGTTGATGCAAACGACAATGTAGTTAAGTCACATTCTTATCGAAAGATGTAGACAATCTCTCATATATAGGAGAATGGGTCATTTTGCCATGCGATGAGTTTGACTACAACATCTACGTGAAGGAGGTAAGTGATGTTCCCTTATGTTGCCATTACACCATCACTAAGACAACCAAACAATATGTGGTTTTGCAACCTAAAAGGGCACTACCTTTCCAAGGTAACCAACATGCAAATAGTGGGAAGCCCAAAAGTTGCTTGACTGAAGGAGTTGTGGATGGTATCTTCAGGTCAAATAGTCAACTCTCGATTCATGTTGAATGACCATGGACGTACAATGATAGGCATGATGTAGAAGGTTGGAATAGCAATGATCGCACATTGGGGAAAAAAGAATTAGGGTCCTTTTGTAACAATGGTCTTGAATTGAATGACAACAAGCACATTTATGAACATTCATATGGGAATTTAAGGGAAGCAATTAAAGGACCCTTGAGTGAATCTATTTTGTTGGCCAAGGGGAGCAAGGAGGATCGAATTCCCATCTTTCATGATGATAGAAGAACATGTGATGTGGTTTTTGACAAGGATTTTAATGGTCATAATTTTGGTGGGCATATCATGGAAGAATGGCCTAGTAACTTGGTAGGTGTATTGTATGGGCTTTCTAAGGGAGAGAAATTTTATCATGTATTTGCCTAAACTATCATCTAGTATCCCACCTGGTTTTAGCCTATCTAATTGTTGTTGTCGGGCCTATCTTTGTTAGTGTTTTGATTGGATTCCTAAAACCTAAGTTGCAAACATTGTTAATGTATTTCATGATGAATTTGTAAAAGATATTTCTCATGATAATTTGAATAATAAGAATGGTATTTTAGAGGAGGAATGTGTTGTTGCTACATTAGGCAAAAGGAAAGGAAAAAAGAGTGGGATTTAGAGAAATAGTAAGGGTATGTTTGGTTGAGAGGTAAAAATAAGATAAAAAGTTTCATAAATGAAGTAAAATTACACATGAAACTCATCCATGAAAATTTCTACCCCATAACCAAATATGGACTGAAAGTAAAAAATTCAAATGTAGATTGGGAAGATGTAATATTGTCTCGATTAAAAGGGAGGTTTTTCAAGATCAAGTTTATCTCTCTTCAAATTTTGATGAGTATGATAGTTTTTTGGGGCAAGGAACACTTAGGATTTATGCAAGGTCCTTGGGTTTCATATGGCAAATGATGATCAAACAATTGAAACACTAGTCCAAGGGTAAAAATCAATGAATTCATATGATGTTAACTATAACTTAGCATAAAAAAAGGGGAAAACTTAGGCTAACTAGTTAAGTATATTCGCAAGGATTTTGTGCTTAACTTGATTTGTTGAGCATTGTTTCATGTTTTTTCATGTTATGTGGTTGTTTGTCTGCACATAGTGTTATCTTTTGAGGACTATATGTTTTGTTTGGTGTTTGTTATTAGTGGCCTTGTCATGAGTTTTGTCTTAGGATGTTAGTGCTCTTTTGTATTGTTTATATTTTTTGGAGAGTCTTGATTACTTACTTACCTATCGAGAGAAAAAAATAAGAGTAAAATTTGAAACAAAAATTGATATGCCTTTAATGGTAGATGTGATAAGAGCATAAAAAATCAGGTCTATACTTCAATTCAAATAACGATTTTTTTTCCTCGGGCAACATAGTGCATGTGCTCCCAAAACAAGAACAATAATTTGACTGAAAGCTACTTATCTCCTTATTATTCCTGGACTATAGTTACAACAAATTGCTGGCAAAGAAAGTTTCATAATGCAATAAGGCAAACTCTATAATCTAGTTGCACCAAACCGCAATGAGTCAATACAATGGGCAAGCCCATTAGATCAAATACTCTGTTAGATCCTTAGTAAACATGGATCAAATGAAACATCTCAATATCCTTCTTGAGTCTTGAGTAAACGATAAATTATGTTCACTATGGAAAAGACTATGTAAAGGTATCATTGCTAGTGATAAAGTGAAGGGCTCCATAACGGAGAGTCGACATCTATATGAACTTGCATAATTCCTAAGTCCCACTCCATCTCAAGGCCATGCAAAATGCCTATGAGCTCTACTAGCTATGCCTATGATGGAAAGTAAATCAACCTAGATAGGCCCCCAATCATATCCCTTATTAAAACTCAATCTGCATGCCATATTGAATGCTTTATTACAACAAAACCATCTATGCTTAGGTACTAAAAGCACCATCTAAGAGAGGGAGTGAAGCATAGAATGGCCCATTATTGAAATTTGGCTTTTAAATAGTGGCATGAATGTAGACCCTATTGTCTCGAGTAGCTTACTATCTCTTAACCTACTTCTAAAAATAAAGTACAAAGTTGTTTGGATCCTATGTTAAGGCATTAAATATCTTTCTCTTTGTTAAAGTATTAAATATCTTTCTCTTTCACTCTTACTAAAGAAAGTGAATAGCTATGTACTCTAAATATGAATTTCCATGGTTTATGCATGAAAAATTTGCTCAAATTCTTTTCTATCCAATCCCAATTGATCTAGAGTAGAAAAGGAAAGTATGGAAAAACTAACTGGAACTATTTTTCAATTCAGATTTTTGTCCTTGGACTCAGACCACATGAAGGCCAAATTTCTCATGGATGTTACATTGGTGCAATTGCATGTAGGAGGATAGCTAAGGTGACATTGATAGCATCATGACAAGCCCCAAAGCGTCTTGAGAATTGCCATCTAATCACCAAGCTTGGTCGCCACCCTTTATGCCTATAAATACCAAGCTCATTTCTCATTTTTGCTTGTACTAACTCATTTGGGTTCTCTCCTCTCAACCTCCTAAGTCTTTGGCTTTGAAAGCAGAGCTAGACATTCTCATAATTTAAAGTTTTCTTCTTCATTCGAGGTAGGAATAGGAGTAAGATTAGAGTATAATTATAAATAGTTCTTCATTCCAAAAGAGGGATCTTTTGAGTCTTGTGCTCTTAAGGTGAACTTGGAAAAAAGGATGAAAGATTAAGTAGTTCTTCATTCCAATGGAGGGACCTTTTGAGTCTTGTGCTCTTAAAGTGAACTTGGAAGGAAAAATGAAAGTTTGATCTTTAATTGTGTTATGTTGATGTGTTGTAGTTGTTTATATGTTGTGAATTCTTGTTTTGATCCATATCATTATCATGTTCATATGCTTTTAGTGTTTTGGTCCTTAGTGTTCTTCTAATTGTATGAATGTTCATATGATATTCTTATGAATGCTATTTAATTCTCAATTGGTTTTGTAAAACTCTAAGTTTTGATCCACTTTAATGTATGTGTCATAAATGACTACAACATGTTTTTTGGAACAAATGTAATTATTGAAAATATATATGTACAATTTCGAAAATGACTTTTCAATTAATCTAAAAATGCAACTCGTTTATTAATTCTATTATTAATTAAATGCAAAAATTATTCTTTTATAATTAAAAATATTGGTAAAAGTGTGATGACAATTATATGCTTCTATAGGAATGTTTTGGGGAACATTCGTTAAGGAAAGATAAGGTTTTTAATCAGGTTCAGGTGACATATCTCTTTTTCCTAGGAACCTATCTGAAACATGAGTTTTTAGGGAACGTTCTGGCTAAGGAAAGGCAAGGTTCTTAAGCAGGTTTGAGCGGTGCACCTCTCTATCCCTAGAACCTACCTGAAACATGAAAGTTGTGGTTTATATGTCTTCATTATATAATTATAGATAAAAGAATTAATAAAATACATTGTTAAAAATAAACACTAAGTTGTGAGTTTTAATTTATTCCTCGTAATGTGCTTGTGATTATGTGTGAATGTGAATAATAATAAATAAAAGATAATTAATAACTAAAAGACATTATGGGCAATGATCCTAAGGAAAGTATGGTGACCCTTGTTAGGTTTCAAAATGAGTTGATATCCTCATGTATAGGGCGGTAATAGGTTTATGTTGTAAGACAGGTGGATGTAGAAGCCCCTGGTATGAAAGTTGCCGTAACACTTGTGGATGTAGAAGCCCTTGATTACATGTGATGTTAAAAGATGAAATATAATAAACTTAAAACATCAAAGAAGATAATGTAAAAGAGAATAAGTGTATGATCGAATATGTTATGATGAGATTGATATTGTTATTATATGCAATGTTCAAATGTATGTATGTATGCTATCGCAAATGTGTGCTTAAAATTAACCCACTTCAACTAAAGGATGTTTTCAAAAATAAAATTGAACATTATTGCATGCACACCTTTCATAGTAAACTGAAGTAGAGCAAACATTAGCAATGACACATTAGGTTTCCCTACTAAGAAAACATCTTTTTCCTACTCCTACTATTCTGATATATTTCCAAATAGCAATGACATCAATGACTATGTATGTGGACACAATGGCTTTTGATGTCCAATACGATCCTAACACGAACTACACGTTGGCCACTCCGAGATTCACCATTAGGGTTTACCTGTTCTTTGGTAGGACATTTGGTTTTTCTTTATTTAGTCAGTAATTCAATCCAGCTAATACTTTTGACGATATCCTCTTTAGAAGGAGGAACCCCTCGATCTCAACCAAATAAATATGGTTCATCCTAATGACATTAGTGAAGAAAAAGACCCATCTAAAGACTCCTATGACCCAATGGACAATTGGGAAGTGGCCTCCAATGTGTTGCATATTTCGATCTATTCTACTATTAATATTATATGAGAGATAGGGTGGTTCAAATTGTTGTTCCTAAGTTTTAGTTATATTTATGTTTTAGGTACTTAATGTAAGAACTATCTTTATATTAATGAAAAGTGAAGTTATTCAATTCCATTCAATTCTTTCGATGTCTCTGTATCTATTGATTATGGCTTATGTTTTTAAGTTTTAAAAAGAAAAATTATTACTATCACTTAAACTATTTTCTAAAGTAAAGTAAAGCTAAAACATAGGTGACATCGGTAATGATAACCACATTATAACTTAAGAATAATGTCATTATCATGAGGGTGTTAAGCTTCCTCCACTCTCTCTCTACACTTTCTCTCTTTACTTTTCTCTAGGATTTTTGGCTATTCAAGTCTTTATTTTGGCTCTTATTTGGGATTTTGATCATACTTTCCATCACTTTGGTTGTAATCCTTCATCCATGAAGGAGTAGTTTCTTTACCTAGCACAAGGATTTCAAGGATTTCAAGGATCCAAGGATTATGTTTTGAGACTCCCATTATTCTATTTTAATTCAATTTAAGGTTTGGTTTTTCAATGCTTCTTCTACTTCTCTCTTTTATATTTTTATGTTGATTGATTCAATTATATTTTTTAGAGTCAACTTTGATTATATGTTTTTATGATTGTGAATGTCATGCCTAGTTAGGGTTCCAATTGGGCATAATTTAACCGATAGTTTGAAGTATATTTAATTGGTAAAGGGCATTAAAATTAATTATGATAAAAATTATATTATTATGATTGATATTTAAGTTAGTGTAAGCATTCAAGGATTATGATTGTGATTTCTTGGTGTTCATGTTAGCCAAACCCTTGGTTAGTTGTGTGATTGTGTGAGTGACAAGTAGAATTATATCAATGATTGTGCGATTGTGAATTGGTGAAAATGTCTATTTATGTGAATTATTATTTTGAGTCAGTGATAACACAATACAAGATCTCCTGGAATTCCTTGTGTAGGTAATTTATTTTATTGAATTTTCTTCCAAACCCCCTAAGTTCTATTTGGTTAGGAACACTTACTTGAGAGATGACCTAGGTTGTGCTCTTTACTATATTTTTTTGTGTAACTTAGCATAAAATAAATTTTAATTTATTTGTAAGTTGCAATAACTCTTATCAAGTCTTAATCGAGACCTAATTCTCAATTCTTTAGTTAATTAAACATACATAAATTAATCAATCAACATCTTAATCATGCTTCTCATCTTAATATCATTCAAGAAAAATACACAATCAATGTTGTCCTAAATCATAAAACTCAATCTCAATACCATTACAATCAAGCTTCATAATTAAGAACATTGAATAGTCATTCACATACCAACATATCAACACCATCTAATGGAAGTATGTAAAAAGAGCAAGAGCTAAGAATTAAGAAAACACAATATGTATTGAAAATAAAGAGTAAGGTTTCAAGATACAACCGTTGAAGCCCTTTGGTGAATCCCCAAGCTAGCTCTAATCTTTATTCCTCAATGGGAAATTACAAGGCAAAAACAAAAATTAAAACTAAACGTAAGAAAAGAGAGAAGAAAAGGATAAGAAAAGAGAACAAGAAGGAGAAGGAAGAGAGAGATTGATTTTCAATGAAAAAGAAAATAACCAAGAAATATGTTTGGTTGATCATTTGAGAAAATGTTTTCATGACGGAAAAGGATTGTAAGCTATTGAAAAGATGAAAATGGCGAAAGGTAATATTAATGAAATGTGGATCACAAGGAAGAGAGCATCTTCCTCATAATCTCACCTCCACACATCATTCCTTCATCCTAAGCTACCATTGACTAGCCAGAGTCATTCAAACACATAACCCGCTAAGGCCATCAAATCGCATGCACCTCATATTGTCGTCCGTATGCCGCTTCTACACTCACCCATGGCTGCACTATGGGTCATTTTGTTTTGGGTTAAACAGCCTAGTTGAATTTAAAGAGAGCTACCATCAATTAAAGGTTGGTCATTTTTTAAGCAAAAATTTCTAGCAAATAATACTATAGTGTTTAAATATTTATGCATGTACAAATCACAACATAATAATTGATAACTATAATAAAAATAACTTAAAAGTGAGCAATTTATTTTATTGTTAGTCTTAATATTTTATGGAGGTATTTTTATAAATATGTTTATGCAAATCAAATATATATATATATATAATGTATATTATTTAATAATAAATATAATATTATTATCTTAAATTTAATTTTGAAAATATATTTTGAAATAGAAAAACCAAACATATTTTCATTGTTTTCACTTTTGAAAATAGGAATAAACCAAACGCATTTCTTGATTTTGAAAATCTGAAAATGAAAATGTTTTTCAAAAAATGAAAACTCGAAAACCAAACGTAAGCCTAACTTAACCTAAAATTGAGCTAAGGGTCATGGTTCACTATTTGGGGATGAGACATAGAATTTAAAGACCAAAAATTAAGGCCAAAACACATAAAACATATGCTATAGAAGGGGCTTGCAACTACTACAAACTCGCTATAGCAAGCTTGTCTAAACCAAAAACTAGGCACGGGGGTTGCTATAGTGAATTTGACTCACTATAAATAGTATGCTCTAGTTTTTGTTGGGATTTAACCCAATGTCTCACATTAGTAAGAATTATAAGTTTTGCAATTGCTTTTGCTTATAAATTTGGGTTTTTACTGTTTGGGTTAGGCATTCTCCAAGAGTAGGAGTGATCTATTGTTGGTAGTTTTTATGAGCTATCTATATAATAAAACATTTGTAAGAATAGTTTGTAACATTGCCCATTCAAAAGTTAAAGATAGTAAAAGATTAGAATTGATTTATGAAGTTGTGGATGTAGGTAATAAAAGGTGAACCACGTTAAATTTTTGTATGTTGTTTAGAGTTTGTTTCTTTTGCTTCCACTGCCTAACAAATGGTATAAGAGTCAATGGTTGGGTGGGTTGGGATGGTAGTTTTTGGATCTATGCGAAGGGTCCCTTGTATAGAAAGTTTTCCTAGAAATGTGGAGGTTTGGCGTGTGTTTCGCGAGTCGACGGTGCAAGTGAGTATATGTTGTGTCGAAAGTTTTCTTAGAAATGTGGATGCCAAGTGGCATGTTTTGTGTAAGTGGTAGTACAAGTTTTGTGAGAAGAATGTTTAGAGAGGTATTGCAACTAGCTTTTGGCAGGACTTTTGGTTAAGGGTAGGATTTATTAGAATTTAACCCAAAGTCCTACATAACTAATAATCATAAGTTTTACAATTACTTTGACCTATAAATATGGGTTTTTGCGTTGGACTAGGCATCCTCTAAGAGTAGGAGTAATTCATTGTATGGATAGTTTTTAGAAGCTGTCCATGTAATTAATGATTTGTAAGGATGTATTGCAACTTTAGTCATTTACAATTTGCAAATAGTGAAAGATTTGTATTGATTTGTGAAGTTGTGGATGTCGCCATGAAGGCTGACATTAAATTTTAGTGTGTTGTTTAAAGTTTGTTTTTTTTACTTCCTCTGCCCAATAGTTTTGACCCTTAGAACAACCAACTTAGCTCTTGATGTCTTTATGAAAGTTGTAGCTATTTCTCTTCTTTTCACAATGGATAGCTTATTTGTCCTATTTGGACTTCAAATGAGTGAGATGTGCCCTAATTAATAAAACATGTCCAATCTGAAATTTCATCACCCATATTCTAACTTCCAGGCTTATTTTGATCAGCTAGATATTTGATTCAGCTTTTACATTCTCATGAAAGTTGTAGATAATCCTATTATATTTTCTATAAGTCAAAGAACACAACTTTTGGATGTCTACAACTCCAGTTATGCTCAAAATACAGAATAGGTTGAGAAACACAATTATGCAGAAAACTTCGTTGATGCTCAAATTGATACTCAAACTCAAATATGATACAAATGCACCCAGTTAAAGCTTAAAAGAGAATTAGGACACCAATAATGAAGAGTAAATATGTATAAAAATGCATACTTATCATCCTCCACACTTAGCTTATAGCATATCCTCATGCGAGGACAAAATTTAAGCAAAGATCAATGCTTGAAAATGCATCAAGCTATTCCAAAGTGAACTACCAAAAACTTTCAAATCCTAAACTTGACACAAAGTATACAAGATGACTAGAATGCCAATTCCAATGAACTATGAGGAAACAAGTATGAGGGCCAAAAGCACATCAAGCATCAATTTCCCAACAAGCAAGACTTAATTGAAAAGCAACCAAACACGACAAGATCCACTCAACATACAAGGATCAAGCACATGGGACCTCACAAGGCTAGTGCTTAGCACTCAAGTCTCTCAAATTTACATTCAACTCATCTTAAATGAAAATGCATAACCATAGACTAGCTATTCATCTCACTCTCCAATAGTCACACACATGCATGTATTAATCAAGAGGACTTATTCAAGGGTGTAATGAGGCTTAGGTGAAGGGGAGGAAATTTATAAAGGCTACAAAGGACAAACCTAAAGTGTAAGAGAGCAAATGCATATGCACAAGAGCAACAATGCAAGAAGTGCAATTACAAACAAAACATACTCATACAAGTCTCATTCACACCATTCAACCAATTTCCTACAAACTTTACTTATGAACATACATTTTTCTTATTTTCTTCTTTTCATTTTTTCTATAAAATAAATTTCTAATTTTTTTACATTATATATATATATATATGTATTTTTCTGTATATTTATTGCTAGAGCTTCACCATTTTTGGGTTTCCTTTACAATATCATCCTCTCCCACACTTAAAACAATGCATATCCTCATGCATACCCCCACACTTATACTTAAGCACATATGAAAAAGGCACAATTGCTCTCCTAACCCTAGAGGTTGGGTAATTTCAATTGGGCTCAAACAAGGGTAATATAGAAGGTTGGCCATGTGGTCAAATAGCTCTAAACAAGAAAGAATCACCTTTATCATCTTAATGCATGCAACATGTAAATGACAAAGCCTCAAGCAAGACAAAAATCAAGTTCTAGAGTGCATAACCTATGAGAGAACACATTAGAAAAAACAAGAATGAGATGCATCATATCCATCCATCAAAGGTTTAAAAGCTCATCCAAGGGTCATGTCCATATACTCAATCTAAGCAGCAAAGAGCAAATTACGAAGCATGCATTTCATAAAGCAGAATTCATAGTCAAGTAAGTCAAGCAAAATGCCAAAGGTGCTAAAAGTAAAGCAACTAATCCTCAATATCATCAAAGGGATGACAACCAACACAACTAAACAATAAATGACAGTCTAAAACTAGTAGCTTACTAAGCATGTTTTATTAAAAATTAAACACAGAAACTAAACAAAAAGGATGGTGAGGACTCCCTTATAATGACTTATGCTTGAACTGCTCCTAGAACTTCCCCGAGATTTTCTCTATCATCCTCCCCTCGAATCCCATATAATGTGAATTATGTTAAAGATTGTGATCTTTTTCAATTTTTTAGACCCAAGCATTGAGGTTCCTAGTGCATTTCTTGGAGCCTTGGGGCTCTCCATGGTCCAAACATCCAAGTAGTAGTACACTTCAAGTAGAGAAAGATGTAAATCCCTATAAGAAGAATTCCACCGCAGGTTCTACCATCATCTAGTTCCTAAGAAGTGTCAATAAGATCTTTTGTAGGTATCCCACATATGGCACAGAATTTAGCATCGATCTCAAGAAGAGTATACTCATGTCACCTAGGGGGAATGGCTTTAGTCCCAATGGCAACAACTCGAAGGAAAGGGAAGGCAATTGGGTGGGCACAACAATCTCCACCTCCTGGATATTTCTAGCATGAACCTCCAATATAGATGCTTCTCCAGCAACCTCAACACCCAAAGATCCATCGTCTACAAGCAAGGCATCCTTGTGCTTAGCCAAGTTAGGTGGTAGCTCCTCATAAATGATTTCCGTATCAGACTCCTCATTAAACTCCCTGATAGTGCCTTAGTCAATGTCTCTTGTGGCACCTTAGCAAGTTGCTCCAAGACATAGCCGTTCTCATCAAATGATGACTCAATTAGCTCCTCAATCATGCTAATATTTGCATTATCCATCCTCTTACCTGGCTTGAGCGATAGCTCCTCATGGACAATTTCCATGTTAGACTTCTCAGCTTATGGCTCAAGATGTGATTGTGTATATGGCTCAACTACATAGGCAACCATTGTGGCAACCATTTGTATATGGTGGGAGAGGTGGTATTGATGGTGGATAGAATTATGGTTGGTAATAAAGGGGTAGTGATGGTATGGTTGTGAGCGTGGCTAGCACTCTATTCCTTGATAAGGATCATATGTTGCTTCATGCCCTACAAAATTCCAATAACCACACCACTAGGAACTAGAAAGTGGATTAGTAGCCATGTTAGCTCAAGTGCAAAACTCAAAAACTAAAGAAATAATAAAAACAAGCAAAGTAAAATATGTACAGAACAAAACAAGCAAAAGAAAAAATATATGTATAAGACAAAATAGCATCAAACATCCTCGGTAATAGCACCAAAACTTAACAAGCCCCAAAGTGTTGCAGTTTTGGCTCTAATCAAATTAACACATTTAATCAAAACTGAATTGCAAAGAAAAACGCAGCACAACAATGCAACTCTGTCGTTTCACGTGAATTTTCAATCACTATTTAGTCAAGAGGTATAAGAAAAAGGAAAATTGGGGGGGGGTTGGTTTTTAATGTTCAAAAATACTAAAATGAAGATAGGAAAAAGAAATTAACAACTACAATTAACTAAAATGGACACTAGCTCAAGGATTTCCAACAGTGAAAGGCATATCTATCACAAACACACATATTCTCAAACATATGGAGTGCAACTAATTTAAATTATTTGTGCAACAACTCCTGGCAACTCTACAATTTACTTAACGGCCGCCAAACATTCGATCAACACATATAAATTAACTAGATGATTGAGACCTCAATCTTCAATTAACCAATATGAACCTTTAGCGCCAATTTCATTACCCTAAGTCTCAACTAAGACCCAATTCTCAATTCTTTAGTTAATTAAGCACACATCAATTAATCAATCAACATATTTAGTCAACATATTAATCATGCATTCTCATCTCAATACCATCCAACAAAAATACCCAATCAAGATTGTCCCAAATCATAAAACTCAAACTCAATACCATTGCAATCAAGCTTCATAATTTGGAACACTCAATACCCATCCACATACCAACATATCAATACAATTTAATGCAAGCATATAAAAAAAGCAAGAGCCAAGAATTAAGAAAACACATGTATTGAAAATAAAGGGTAAGGTTTCAAGATACAACCCCTGAAGCCTTTTGGAGAATCCCCAAGATAGCTCTAATCTCTACTCTACATGAGAAATTACAAGGCAAAAATAGAAATTCAAACTAAACCTAAGAAAAAAGAAGAAAAAGGGAGAAGATGAGAGGAAAGGATAAGATAAGAGAGGGGAGAAAGAGTAGAAAGGTGGTGAGGAAGAAGTAGGAGAGGAAGAGAGTAAAATTCCTAAACCTAAGCCTAACCTAACCTAGAATTGACTTAAGGGTCGTGGTTCACGGTTTGGGGATGATACATGGAATTTAAAGGCAAAAAATTAGGGCCAAAATGCATACAACACATGCTCAGACTTCAGGGGTTTTCCATAGCGAGTTTGGTTTGCAATAACCAAAAATTGGGAATAATAGCATGGGGTCGCTATGGCAAGCCTAACTTGCCATAGCAAGTATGCTCCCACTACAAATTCATGAGGTATTGGGTTGCATAAATTAAAAACATTAAAAGAGTTAAGTACGCATAAATCATACCTTCATCAATTGCCAATTTAAGTTGACAGATGTTTTGCATTGTTTAGAAGGTTCAGGGTGCTGCAATAGATGTTTTGAAAAATCATGATATAAATTATACATGACTTAAAAGTTTAGAGGGTAAAATGCATTTTACCCTAGAAGTAATTCTATTCTAGATATATTAGTGGGCACAATAGCGATAATTATCTAGTTAAGTTTTTGACAAAACTATCAAATTCATCCATCTAAAATTTCACATCAACCAAATTGGTCTCTAAAAAAAATCTCAAATTGGTCCCAGGAAATTGAATAGTAAGACAAATTAGTCCCTACAAAACAAATATTTCAAATTGGTCCCTGTAAAAGTGAATTATTAACAAGTTAGTCCTCCTTGTCTAACTTATTAGAGGGCCTAATTTGGCAGATTATTCAATTTTGTAAGTATCAATTTGTCCATTTTAAAGTTTTTATAGGGACCAATTTGAGAGATTTATTTTTAGGGACCAATTTGTCTAACTATTTAATTTTGTAGGGACCAATTTGAGAATTATTTTTTACAAAGACTAATTCGGTCGATGCGAAATTTTTGAGGGACGAATTTTGTAATTTTGTCTAAGTTTTTTTAATTCCATGCAAACTTGATAATAAATATGGTTCCACCATTAATATCAAGGGTTCCTACCTTGGCTTAAAATCACGTGATTAACTATAAGAATTAGAAAGTTACTGACAATGGTTAAATCCATTATATGCTTACTTGAAAAGGAAAGGTATTAAAAATCAAACCTCCAACAAAGTAGTTCTTGACTAGATTGAAACCCAATCTACAAATAGTATCTCCTTTCATGTCTTCCCAACATGTAGAAAGATAAGATTAAAATAAATTTAAAAATTTATAAGTTGTTAAATATATAATACTTATATGATATGTGTCAATAAATGATTAAAGTAACAAAAAAGAAATATCATTTAGAGGCAGAGGATTTCCATCTTTCTTGACTAGACTCCATAAATAAATGTCAAGTGTTAATATTTTCTAAACCGAGAAAGTAAAGTGAATTTATCCTTAGTTTTTTATTTCCCACAAATATTCTTCACTTGAGATAGTCCTCTTGGAGAGAACTTTTATTTTTTCTTTTTTCAATAAAGAGCTAAACTTTTATTTTGAAAAAATAAACGTGGTTGAGAGGTCTAACGAGCAACGACGTAAGCAGGGTGGCTGATCACCGAGAGGGTGAAAGCACTTCTAAGGGTGGAACAATGGCGGTCAGTGAGGATCAACATGGCACAAACAAGGGGGTTAGGAGGGCTGGATGTGTGTCTCTTTTCAGGATAAGGTGTTAGGAGGAGGTGAGGGGCAGTTCAAGAAGTTCCCTGAGGAGATGCTACAGGAGAAAATTAAGCTGAGTTTTGAGAATGGTAACACAAGAAGGCCAATGGTGTTCTTTGATGATTCTCTTATGCTTGATATGATGAGTCTCCCTTGGAGAGAGCCTCTGGTGGTCAAGGTATTGGGCCTATCCCTAGGCTTTTCGGCAATGAGAGAAAGGCTTTGCGTTGCATGAGCTCTCGGGTGTCCTATGTGGGGTCAGGAAGAGGAGACAATGCTCCTCCATGTGCTCCGAGACTGTGCTGGCATGGATGCTATGTGGAAGAGCGTTGTAGATAGTTCGTCCATGGGGGACTTCTTCTCGTCTTCATTTGATGATTGGGTCCTCATGAATCTTCAATGGCGAACGCGATCCTTTCATGGGGTGGTGTGGGCGTGTGGCCCCTTCTGTTTGCCACGGCTTGTACCATGGTTAGGCAGAATATATAGAAACGGGAAGGTTTTCGAGGGGTTCTGGCTTGCTTGATGGTGAATCTCAGGAATAAAGTTGTTCGACCAGCTCAAGATTACTCTTATGCTTTGGGTTTATCATATCATGCAAAGCAAACTATTGGTCACTTCGAAGTGGTCAATATAGGTTGGAAGAAAGTCAATTCGGATGGTTCTTTCTATCCTAGTACTACCTCAGTTGGTGTGTTGAGGAACCAGGTTGGGTCAATTCGGATGCCCCATTGATTATAAAGAAAAGAAAAAAAATAAGAAAACGAATTAGGTTCTTGTTGCAGAAATATCAATAATATTATTTCAACACTAAAATTTCAAATATCCTAAAAATATTTTTTATAAAATCCATAGAATTCATATTATTTTTATAAGTAATGATATTTTAACACATAAAATGGGTGTCTATTGACACTCACTTTATAATCATTGGATGTGATGAATGTTAAAAAAATGGAACCACCATCAATCCAATTTAAAGTGGGTGTGAATAAACACCCACTTTTTGTGTCAAAATATCATTATCCTATTTTTATTCTCCATTTATTTTATCTCATTCTTTATTTCTCTCTCTAAAGTATTGGGGTCCAGCTCTATAAGAGTTAGAATATCTTTACATGCTGAAAGGCCAGTACAGGCTTATAATAATATTTAACATTAGCAACCCTGTTAAAAATTTATAAACTACTTCATTTTATATTTTTATTTTGCCTCCATTTTTGCAGCTTTTTGTTGAAAATTGAAGTCACAGTCGAGAAGCTTCGAGTGATTTCCTTGAAATTACGACGAAAACTCTTCTTCTCATTCGAATCAAGATTGATGATGTGCTCCTCCGTTGTCTTAAATACTTTCTCCTTTTTCTCCCCACCAACAGTGATGATCATCTCATTTTCTAACTCCCCCTCCATGATTTCTGTAGACCTTTGTCCGATGACATTGCCCGCAACAGTCACGTTGGACGGTTCCTCCACAACCGTGATCTCATCATCATCATTTTCAATTCCAACAGGAAGAACAATGTTCTCTCGCTCCTCGCGGTCATCTTCATTTCACAGGTTTCCGGGCTTTGCATTCATCTTCCTTACTGAAAAGGGAGAACAACGTGCTACGAACCCTGACATCGCAAGACTTTCTCGTTCGCTTGAACACACTAAAGAATCTCTCTTTCCTCGAGTCAGAGAGGGACATCGTGCGACGAAACATCGAGGAGAAGGAGGACGTCCATAATCTGTTGCTCTGGCTGTTGGACGCAAAGGAGCGAGAGCTTGCATTGAGTGAGGGAGCCACAGAGAAGAAAGTGGTCGGGTTTCGGGTCGAAGAGGACAAGGGAGCGTCACAAGAATCGAGAATTGTGAGGCGTTCGCGGAGACATGAAGGGCAGAATCCGGAGAAGTGCTCGTGAGGGTGCCGATCACAAGAGGTGGAAGGACGGTTGGGTCGCATCGATTGCGGTGGTCGTTGTAGGTATATTGCTGGGGGTTGTGGGTTGGGTTCAGGTAATGTAGGCTGCATGGGTTGGGGTATGTGTATGACAGGGAATAGAAAGAAAGAAAGAAAAAGAAAGAGAAAGCGCACCGTTTGTTTTTTTTCAATGGACGCAAAAATTGGAAGTGAGAACTATTATGATATTGCGAAGGAAGAAGAAGATAATTGTAGAAAATATATAAAGGGTAGAAAAATAACCTATGCTGCACAAGAGTAAAGGCTAACATTTATTTCTCTAATATAATATTGTTATCATAATATTTTATCTATCAATTAAATATTAAAAGACAAATATAAATAAATAGTTTGATGACAATAAATATTTTGTTTCGGGTTTGACCACAAACTTGTGCGAGAAGTTATTTAAAATTAATAAAAAAAAATATATCAACAGAAATTAAATGGGTTTGATAGTTGACTTCAAAGGAATATAAATTGATATTCCGGTCTTCAACAACGTAGTTACCATTAATATTAATTAATGATGAAATAAATTCTTAAATATAAATATATTATTTTGTTTTATACAATTCAATGTATGTTCGAACCATGACGGTATGTACAGAAATGATTTTATGATCAAAGGTTTATCCTTTAGAGTAGCTCTCGTTTCAAAAAATTAGTCACTACTGTCAATAAAAAAATAATTAAATATTACCATTAATTGATTTATTAAATAATATTGTACTTCCTTTGACCTTAATAAATTATTCTATTGAAAATTTTATTTGTCAACAAATAATTGTCTATTTAGAAATTTTAGATCCTATTAATTTTTTTCAATCATACCCCCTAATGAATAAAGTAGGGGACAAACAGTGAAAAGAAGCAAAAGCAATTTAGTAAAATACACTTAACTTTTTTCTAATGTTGCGGATTTTTCAACAATTTTTAATTCTTGTGAGCATTTAAAATTGAACAGTTAATTGAGGACGGATGAAGTGTTTTATATATATATATATATTAGGGGCGTATCATAAGAGAGTGATTTATTATAAGAGTGAAAGGGGCATATACAGTTAATTAATAGTAATTATGTATTCATTTTAAAAAATCATACGACTTTATGTTTTAATTTTGACCATTTACGTAGATTCAAGTTTACTCTTGCAATACATATGATATGTTTATATATATATATAAGTTAAATATAATTAAAATGAAATTTATGCAATTTATGTTAATATCTAAATTCAGTTGTAATATAGGTTATTTATGATTTTTTTTACATTTATTTCTTGTTTATCAACAATAATAAATTTAAACTAGTAAATATGAAAAATTCCACTTTCATTGTAATAGTATGGATATTTTGTTAAATTTTTATTGGTTATTAAGTTATATTAAAACAATAAAATCCAGTATTTAATATTAAGTTATACAATAAAAAAATGAAATTTATGCAATTTATGTTAATGTCTAAATTTATTATTTGAGTAATATAGGTTATTTATGATTTATTTATTATTGGATTTATCATTTACTTTGGTTTATCAAAAATAAATCTCATCCTCTATGAATATAAATAACACAACTCATAAAAATTAGAAACATCTCAAATTTCTCCATTTCGAAGAAATGAAATAACTTGTCCTATAAAAGTTCGAAACATCTCAAATTTCTCATAATACATAAATTATTCAAATACCAAGTTTAAATTCAAGTTAAAATATAACATCGACTCCTATACAAGTCAGAAATAGTCCCCAAGTATCATATTTTGTAAATAAGTCCTATAATATGTCATTTGTCACATAATAGTCAACTAAGCAAGTGAAATAGCCAACCTCGATGTCAATAGAGTTATTACTTCATTAGAGAGTCATTAGATCTGAAGTGATTAATCAAGTATGATCTAATTATTTTACTTGCTCAATTAACTATTATATAACAAATGATAGACTATAAAAGTAGGTATTTACTTGTTTAATAACAAAGATAACATACGTAGGAACTGTTTTATTGTCATGACCAAGGTTCTAAAAAGGACCGACATCGAACCGGTAGGGCAAGAGGTTCAAAGGTTCAACCGATTCAATCGGGTTAATATAAGGATATAGTAAAATATGTATTTATATAAATATATAACAATACAAAATAAAATACATGTCATAAAATAACTAAAAATTAAATTAGTCATCAAAAAAATCCATAGAACATAACATAATTCATCCCTTAATCAAAATAAATATTATCCATATGGATCAAATCTCTCAAGTTACTACTTTTCATATCAAAAAAGGAAAAGAACTAGGAAAAATGAGATTTTAGGCTTTTTTTTAAAAAAAACCAAAATGATGCCATTTTGCATCTTTTTATAAAAAAAAAAAAAAGTTTGGCCGGTTTGGCGATTCCCAGTTCCAAGTGGTTCTTGAGTGGTTCTATGAAGGGAGTTTTAGGTCCAACTTGGACCTAATAAGGTGTTCCAGCCAACCGATCCATTTATTTTTAGAACCATGGTCATGACTTAACCCGGGCCTAGACTAGTGCATAAGGAGTTTTAGCTGACTAGCAAGCCTAACCGGACTTTTATTCCAAAAGGAATAGTGTTGAAAATAAAACTTTTCCCAAATACAATTCATTTAAACACCATTACAACAGCTTAACTAAGATAATAGATGGCTATTTATGCTTTTACAATTCCATAAGCAAAGAGGTGCTAATATATATCATATCCCAACAAGAACTACATGCATAAACAAGATGTAGACATAAACATAATCAATCCAGTCCTTGCCTGTAATTCAATGAAGCATCAAATCTTCTAAGATTTCAATATTGTTATGACAAGTAAGGAATACAAAAATAAAGGCCCACATGTAACATCCTAAAAATTATTTAAAAATTAATTTGAACTTTATTAGTCATAATTTCAAAAATTTGAGTTTTAGCAATGATGAAGAATGGCCCAACAAACTTGTCAAAAAAAATTTTGAGCCGAGGGTGAATAGTAACTTTGCTCGCCCAGCCCGTCAGAAAGCTAAACCATAAAATTAGGACTTAGAGATGCCCAAAATTGAGGAAAGAGAGGGTTAAGGTTAGAAATAGTTAGGAATGAGAATTTATACCTAGAATTAATTTTCGGGTAATGTTTGATTACCCAGGTATGGTGTTTTACCCGTTCGGAGAGTTTTGATGTGTGGTTTTTAATACCGTACAAGTTACTTGGTGGCCAAGTAACCTTTACCAACCACTTTATGCCAAGTGGATGAAAGGATTGAAACTTGAAAAGTAAGTTTCAATTATGGCTTTCATTTATTATATTTTACTCGGGAGCTAATATCTCATCCGTTCGATGAAATTTCAATGTGCGATTTTAATACCAAAAAAGCTACTTGCTCCCCAAGCTAAAGTGAACCACTTATCTTGAGCCAAGTGGATAGCCAAGATTCATTCTTTGACTATCCAATCAAATCCTAGCCATTCATATAATTTCTTTTCCAAAAAAGAAAGAAATTTAAACTTTACCTACATAATTACTACACTTATATCAAGATAAACATAAAGCTACCCAACCTTATCACTCCAAGACCTCTAATTTCAGCCAAGACCTCTAAAATATAGCCTCCATGTTTCTTTCTTCCAAAACCTCCATTGACAAGCTTCAAACCTTGCAAAACCTAGCCTAAAGTCACTAAAATACCAAAATCCTTTCACAAAACTTATTCTACTCCTCATAATCTATCAAACTAACCAATTGGAATTTCATTTCCTCACAATTTCCCACCTTGATATCTCACTTCCTCACTGCCTAAGGAAGGTTTGGGGCTTGAATTGGTGGCCTTGAAGTGAAGGAAATCAATCTTGGATCATCCTTGGAGCCAAGATCCTTAAAGCCACCAAAGTAGGGCATTTTAAACGTCTTTTACTTCAACTCTATTTTTGTGATTTTCTTACTAATTTCACTGAATATTTTTGGATGAATTGGTTGATAATATACTGATAGTGATGTGTTAATTTTGGTGGAGTGGTTTGATGATGTTAGAAATCATTTTTGTGAAAAGAGATTTTGAACCATGCTGCTGGATTTTCAGTTTTTATGCAGGTAGTATTGTTCATGAATTTTCTGGTATAGTTGTGGGTATTTTTATGATCTAGAAAAATTATATGTTGAAGCTAACATCTTAAGCTAGTCCCACGAATTTTCTTGAGCTGTGTTTTGGATTTTTACTACTTGGAAAAAATCAGAAACCAAAGTAAACTATGTGCTGCCTGAAATGTTGGAATAGAAGCTATAAATTTTGCTAATTTTCTTACCATAGAAAATTATTGAATTTTCCTTTGAAATTTTTACAGAGTGTTGACAACATCTTGAAGTATAACTGTGATTTTTCTTTTGAATTTATTCAATCATTTGCTAGGGTTAAAAATTAGGAATTTCAAGGCCAGCTAAGGTTAAGTGGCTTCTGAGCATCAAACTTGTCTAATTTTGTTAACATAGTTAGAGAACTCTTTTTACTCTAAAATTTTTGTGAAACCTTGTAGACACATTGAAGTGTCTTGGATAATTTTTATAGCCTCTGAATTGATTGTTTGATAGGCAACTTAATTTGTGCTACAAAGGTGTGAAATCTACCATTGTGCTGGAAATGCAACAATACTTTGAATTGATGAAATAATGACATTTTTTGTTCTAGTATGACATAATACTTGAAGTTAACTATTTGGCCACGTGACTTGTGACATATAAATGCATGCTATAGGGAATAAAGCGTAGTTTATGAGGCATGATTGAAATTTCATTGTGAATGAAATGCCTATATGTGCTTTATGCATACATTTGGAAAAAGAAAAGAGAATGTATAAACTTCAATTGTGCATATTCTGGCATAAGGACAAGACTTAGGTTGAATGGGGAAAGGCAAAAGAGGAACTTCCCTAAAGATATTTTAAGTCGGTAGATGTATCGGCTAAGAATAGATCTGTGTGTGATTTGGAAATGGAAAAAATGAAGTCCAATGATCACAAATAGAATGAGCTCAGTCCTTAAGCAACATATTTTCCTTGTGTGGTGTCATCCACTATAAATACCATTTGGTATAAACTATCTATTATGGAGTTGTCTATATACCCGTTGGATATAAACTAAGTCTTTCCTATGTCGATGAAAAGAGAAAAATGCATTGATTTGATTTCTATGGCCATAAGTGAAACCAGAACACTTTGGGATAATTTCACTGCATTTAGCATATACATAATCATATCATATGTAATCTCTTGATTAGAATTTCTTACTATGTGGTTGAGCTTCATGATATATGTGCACTAAGTGATTGATTGTTAAAAGCTACCCACTTCGGAGGGATGATTTTAGAACTTTAAAATGAATCTTTAATGTATATTACATGATCACATTTTCTTGATAAACCGAAGTGGTTGGGGTGATGACGATGATATTATGATAGTGTAAATAGGGAGTTACCCTACTAAGAATTGTATAATTTCCACCCCTATGTGTTTTTGTGTTCCCATGTCACCTCCAGGTTGATCCAGAGAACGAACAGCCTACGTGAAATAATACGAGATTGTAGTAGTTTAGTAGTTGATATTTTTACTTTACTATACTTAGTTGGAGTTAAATGTATATAAATGTAAGAGGGGACATATATATATTAAAGCTCATAGAAGAGTTTCCTTTTATACTTAACTATATATTCAATAAATGTTGTATTTCTTTGTTATATATTTTAATAGGATTACGCTTAGTTATTGCACATGTTAATTGAGCTTGCCATAGATATTTAAGAAAGGTCTGCTAATTAATAAGTAACAACTCTCAAGTACGATGTCATGACTTAAGGATGAGGTTGTACTTGGAAGGATCTTACACCACACATCAAATATGGGGCTCACCAAAAATGGAATGTCCTAGTCCTATGGAGTTGAGCTTAGATTAACAAAGTGAGATATAAAACTTAGCGAAAAATAACATATCTATAATATAATGGGACAAGTTTCATAACCTAATGAAAAAGCCATAAAACCATGTTTCATAAATCCTTTAATACAAAACACATATATGTGTACATGTAAATCATTTTGATTAATGTGTTGTGATTTTAAAAGTCATGCATACGTGCAAAATTAGAGCAAGGTCTCAATGACAACATTATCCATAATAGATGCTACAATTGGGCAACCCTTTCACTCGTCCCTACACCTAGGCTACCCTCACACATGTTCCCAGCATACTCAACAAGATTTGGGCAGCTTTCCTATCCCCAGTATGTCCATAACTTATGGCATGTCAGCCAAACAAACCAGGCTAGCACCCCATGCTAGCTGGGTTTTACTCAAGGTGCACACGACCAATGCCATCGTCATTAGCTACAGTTTATGACGTCAAATATACCTCCCTTAAAAATCATGATTTTACATCAAGAACATAAAGGTTTTCAATATACATTTCCTTTTCCAACAGAATACCAATCTTAACCATGCTTTATTACTTACAAAATATAATGGACTGGAAATAAAACTCACTACTAGAAACACACATTACTAATTGAAGTTACCAACAGATTACAAGATGTGTATATTATCGATGGATTACTAACGAAACTAGTGAGAAATCTATTTTAAAAAAAGGTGAATTATCATACAAGACAAAAATTATGTTAATGATATCATCTATATTAGTTGGCGTCATTAGGTGCCACATAGTGGAAAAAATTACAAATAGACCTACTAATGCAATATTAATAAATTAATTTAGGGTTTAGGATTTATGGTTCAAGAATTTTCAATGAATTGAGTTGTCCATAACATATTTATTTTATTTTATTTATTTTTTGAGACATTTCTAATGGAATAACGATCGCTAATATATAATACACATTTTGACTGCATTTCGGTTAGAGATTGATGAATTCATCTAGAAATAATAGATTACCCAAAAAATATTTCATCGATTTTTTTAATTTCAGAATGTTGTCACTTCAAACAATTCAAATTTCAGATTGGATCATGTGATAGATGGAAAATTTGTTTGTAGTGTTGAAAATGCGGATTTAGCTGTATAGAGCCCCCTTTTCTTCCTTTATTCTCTTCTTTCTTTTCTCCCCTTTCCTTTCTCCACCTATTAGTCTATTGCCTTAATTACAATTCACTATCACTACCATTGGTCGCCACTAGAAATTTCAGTATACCAACAAGTATCGGACCCATAAAAAATACTACGATATGACACATTCTTTTACACGTGACACGTGATTTTTTTAAAAAAATAGATGACAACCCGTCGGTAGTACTTGGGGCCAATGTGTACCATATGGAGCGCACCAATTCCAAGGTGTGTACCGTAGGATTATCAACGCATGGATATTTATTATGAGCCTATCAAAATCATATCGGTATATGCTTCCACACCACATGGCACAAAGGGGATACAAGCGGGTTTGCCAAGATTTTTTATTTTTATTTTTATATATATTTATCATACTGAAGGTATAAATTGAATTATCTTTTTTTTTACTCACAGGACTAAGGCATTTGATGGGTTTTTTAATTTATTTTTTATTATTAATTACGACGGGTATACCAATGAGATTTTGAATTTTTGGGACATTAGCGTGCATAGCTTGGGATTCACATTGCCCATCAGCACATCCACCAATAATTAGTGAAATTTGAAATGCACGTTTCATTAACTAATTACTTTGGGTTTGCTTGTCAATAACCTATCGGAAACCGTGTATTTGTCATTCACAAAACCCTACTTCTTCCACATTCTTCAACTTCTCTCTTTGTCTTCCCCTCACTCTCACTTGCCACCCTTCATTGCGCCACTAGATCTCCATTTGCACAACCAAGGCCACCATTCCAATCTAGGTACATTTCTGAACATTTTAATCAGTTTTTTTATTTGACTTAGTTTTCCATTCATTTTTCTTGCCCAAAATGTTGATTTTTAATGCATTGGAAAATGATTGTTGTTGCTATTTTGTTAATGTAGGAGTTCTATTGGAAGGAGCATTAGTGTTGGTTATGGGAGCTTTTGGTTTAGTTTTTTTTCTATTTTTATTGTGTATTTTCTTTTTTAAATTTTTTTAACTTTGTAAAATTAACTTCATTTTGGATTTTTTAGGAATCGATTTGGTTGGGTACTGGAAGCTTTTGATTATTTGTTTGCACTTGCTTTATAAGTTTGTAATGAAATTCATGTTATTTATATACTTTAATATATATGTAGGATAGAGATTTACTATTTCTAGGATAGATTTGTAGGAAATGAGAACTACATTAGTAGGGGAAGGGTGTAAAGGTCATGCCCTGACTTGTTTGAATTGTTTACCATCAAGTTTAATTATATCTGGAGAGATTGCAGGATATGTATGATGTAAAGTCATACAGGAATGTGCTCTAGAATGGATTTTAAGAGTTTGTAAATTGTATGTAATTGTTAAGTTGTTATTGTTTAAATTTGTCTGTTATGTTGTTGTTCTTTAATATTGTCTCTGATTATTGAATGTATTGATTAATTGATGATGGCAACTTCAAATTTAAGCAAAGATGCTATCAAAATTTTGTGAACTTTTTCGTAGGCAAATATAATTAAAATTAATTAGATTGAAAAATTTTAAAACAAATAGAATGTGTTAAAAAATTATAGGGTTTAAAGTTACTAATCACACGCACAATATTTTCTTCAAACCACCATGGATGTATGATAGATTGCATCCTAAAGGGGGTATTAAACTAGAATTCTATGATGGTGTTGAAGAATTTATGAGGGAAGGTTGTCAACAAAATAGTTCATTGATGAGGTAAGAGTTCAGTATCCATGAAATAAGTGCAAGTTTAGGAAGTATTTAAATGATGATACCATAAGGGTTCATTTGTACAAATGAGAATTCAAGCTAACTATTGGATTTGGATCGAGCATGACAAGGTAGTTAATGCATAGAATCAAGTGGGTACGTTTTAGGTTGGAAGGTCTGGTGGGGTTCACATAGCTCAGGACGATGTGGGCAATATGTCATGGGAGGACAATCTATCTAGACATCATGAGATGGTTTTTGATGCTACTTAATTTTATGGCCCATTATTCTTAGCTTTCAATTGAGGAGCCCAATAAAGATGCCACTAGATTTTATAGCCTATTAGAGGTTGCAAATTAACCTTTATAGGAGGATTATGTGCACTATGAGTTGTCATTAGCAGTTAATGTTGACTATTAAGTCTGAAGGGAACCATAGCCAAAATTCTTTTGATCAGTGAAAAGCACTGATCAGTGAGCTAAGATTTTTATCAAGCTAAAAAATTATTTTATAAAACTTGGGTTGAAAGAAATAAAGATTGACTACTATTTAAAAAATTACATGCTTTATTACAAAGATAATGTTGCATTAATTGAGTGTAAGTTCTGTCATGAGCCTAGGTTTAAATCCAAGAGATGTGAAATGGGAGTTAATGTCACTTAAAAAAAAAGTACTATTTTCCCTTAATCCCTAGACTCAAGAGACTGTATGCATCAATGAGCTTGATTTCTCACATAAAATGGCACAATGAAAATTAGAGAGGTGATGGTGTGATAACTCATCTATCACATGGTGAGGCATAAAAACATTTTGATCGAACATATCCTGACTTTGCCTCTAACCCCCAAAATGTTAGATTAGGACTCTGTTCATATAGATTTATCTTGAATAACCAATTTAGCCAACCCTATTCATGTTGGTCATAGTTGTTACACCATACAATCTCGCTCCTTAAATGTGTATGAAAGATCCTTACCTATTTTCTTAACATATATAATCCCTAGCCCTGATAATCCAAAAGCTAAGATTAATGTGTATCTTCAACCCCTAATTGATGAATTGAATTAGTTGTGGTGCAAAAGTGTTCTTATGACATTTCAACAAAACAGAATTTCATGATAAGTATGGAATTAATGTCGACCATTAATGACTTTCCAACTTACGGAATGTTATTTGGACGGAAGACACAAGAAAAATTAGCATGTCCAATTTGCATGGAGGATATTATGGCATTCACTTTGAAACACGGAGGAAAGAACTCATAGTTTGATTGTCATAAGAGTTTCTTAGATGTTGATCATCTATATAGGCGAAGTAGATATGGCTTTAAAAGTAATTGTGTTAAATATGATGAGCCTCCAATTAGACTAAGTGGTTGCCAAATGTGGGATCTAGTTAAGGATTTCCTAAAAATATATAATAAATTCGAGAAGATAGTGTGATTGCAAGCTATAGGGTTAGGCATAATTGGACCAAGCAAAATATTTTCTAGGAGTTGGCATATTGAAAGGATAATTTGGTGCGTCATTGTTTAGATATCATGCATATTTAGAAAAATGTATTCGACAATATTATGAACACTATAATGGATATAGATCAAACCAAAGACAATGACAAGATAAAAGATGATTTGATTGAGCATTGCACATAGTCTGATTTGTATTTACAAGAATTAAGAGATAGTCATTTCTATAAACCAAAGGCCAAATATGCTTTGAATTCCATGTAAAAACAAGTTGTTTGTCAGTGACTTCATGAGTGAGAATGTCCAATGGTTATGTTTCTAACTTGGGTAGGTGTGTCAATGTTGCACAAGATAAGCTTGTAGCATGAAAAGCCACGATTATCACATCTTTATAGAGTGTTTGCTTCCCATTGCATTTAGAGAGCTACTTTATGTTGTTTGGAAGCTCATAACCGAGCCAAGTCAATATTTTAGGGATTTATGCTCTTTTAATCTTATGGTTGATGATCTACTTGTCATGGAAAAAATTATCACCTTATTATGTGAAAATTAGAGAGAATATTTCCTCCTATGTTTTATGGAACACTTGCCCATACATTTGGCATATGAAGTATAAATGTTGTGGACTAGTTCAATGTAGATGGATGTATCCATTTGAAAAAAAAATAGGAGGGTTTAAAAAATTATGAAAAATAGGTCTCAAGTGGAATGATCAATATGTTAGGCATATCTATTGAAAAAGACTATAAATTTTTGCTCATTTTACTTTCAGTCACATCTTTAATCTAGAAGAACTCGAGTTAATCGTCATGACAATGGACGGGAATGCTCTATTCCACCAACATTGTCCGTCATCAACCAACCTAGTTGTACTGCTGGAAAAAGCAAGCCATGATGGTTGTCTTTTGAGGAATAAAATTCTGCACACTTACATATTTTTACAAATTGTGATAAGTGCAACCATTTAGAATGTAAGTCAACAACCCATTTTCTACATGATAAATTGTGCATCCTTAAAATGACATAAAAGATATTTTGTACAATAGATATTTTGAATAACTATATGGTCAAGATTCTCTTCAATAATTTTCAGATTGGTTCAGATTACATGTAAGTCCATTTTGTTAAATTATGTAGCACAATGCATTGTTGTTAATTAATTGTATTTGATACAAGTCAATTTGACATTTGAACTTTATCTACATAGGTGCATGACAAAAATAATCATGTAACATGTCCCTATTTGTTTAATTTAGCTTGGGTGCCTAAAAACAAAGCTGAAAGTTAGCCCATGTACTATGTTAATGGGTACAAGTTCCACACAATGGAATAAGGAGTGGGGAAAAAAGTTGACAACACTAGCGTTTGTGTTAAAGTGATATTAGGGATAGAGAATGTGATTGGTATGGTATCGTTAGAGAAATCCTTACGTTTGAGTACGTTGTTGAACCTACAAAAATATGTATGTTATTTGGATGTGAATAGTATGATACAATGCAACTAACTGGGTATACAACATAACAATTACAAAATCATTGAATCAATCACACCAAAAGGTATGCAAGTTTTGATCCATTTATTATTGCCCAAAATGTTAAACAAGTTTACTATATATCTTATCCTAGGAAAAGTATATCAAACTGGAGGGTTGTAAACAAAACAAAATCAAGAGATAAGGTTGAAGCTAAGAAAGATACTATTGAAGAAGTTTATCAAGTGGACGATCAGCCTTCAAGGGCAGTAATACATAAAGATAATCTTGGAAATAATCTTCCTTCAACTATTGGGGAAGTTAACATAATTGAATGCACAGATCACCTCCTAATTAAAAATCAAGAAAACGAAAAAAAAAATGATAATAGTGATGATGAAAATAGCCCTTAACTTTCAGATTAACTAAGGTGTTAGATATTATATGTAATAATATTTTGAACTAACTCTAAATTTATATATGCAATTATATCTTTTTGTGGACTATATAATTGTTTCAATATGGTTGGTAGAGGTAGAAGATGACCTAAGAAGGTTAGTTTACCCACCACAACCTCTACCACTAAGGCTACCACCTCCACTACCACCTGCCATACCTCTCTATCCAAAACCTCCACCACCTCCACTAACCCTACCACTACCCCTCCCTTTTCGATGATGTCTACTCCTAGTAAGTTAGCCCTCCACCTCCACCCTATTCTTAGCCACTTCCTATCCATTGCAATGACCTCAGCCTTAGCCCTACCACTAGCCTCACACCTAACCCCGTATCTCATCAAACCTCTACTTCCTTAGGTGGTCACAGGACAAGGACCGAACAGGAGGCTACTCAGACCAACGATAGGCCGCTCTTCAGGCCAAATGATAAAGACTGATAAGTTGAAACATATTTCCTATTACATATTTTAATACTTAATTCTATATGATGTTTAAAATATGTTCATTGTATTTAATTGATTCATCTACATAACAACTTTGATCTCTTTCATGAAGGCCTCCACCATATCATAGAGGTTATACAAGGCAGGTATAACTACCCTTGCCTACCTGTACCAACATCCTAAAAAATTTAAGGGAGATGTGGGAGGAGTGAAAGGTAATGCTATAATTTATTTGATTATATTAAAATTATTTTTATATTATTTGTATATTTATGATTATTTATATGTTGTGAATTTTGCATATTGATAGGTTGTATTTATGCACACTTTTTCCTCTATAATTCTAGGCATTTTGCATCCTATTTGTGCTTAATTGATTGATAAATGGTGGATTTGTATTTCATCCTCATCATGCATCATTGGATAAATTCATGGCTATTAGCACCATTTTTAATGATAATTATATTTTGGAGTTACCTATGCTTTTAATCTCTTTATGTGAGTATTATTTGGTGACAGGAACTTCCAGATTGGTGTATTGGGCCAAAAAAGACTCAAAGCAATTTTCAGGTGCACTTTGGTAATAGTGTGACCACCATAGCAGTCATCAGAAGAGGCGCTGAAGCAGGAAAGCCATAGCGGCAAACTACCCAGGTCATTCACCACCTTGGCAATGGATAATAGTGACAACAACTCCAGGATTATGCATGACCATCCCAGAGATCATGTGCCTACACCCTAACGTCAATGACACACAACTCAAACCCTTTAGACCCCACTTTTTATATTATTTTTGCTACAATATAAATAGAGATAGGTCAAATATTATAGACACCTTTTATCATTACTTTTATTTTTGCCATTAAGCACTCTTTTTGTACTCTCCCATCTCTTTACTCTTTCTCTAGGTTTTGGGAGCTTCCAATCTCCTTGTTTTAGCTCTCATTTGGGATTACAATTGCACTTCTCCTTAACATCAATTGTGTTCCTCCACTTATGGAGGAGTAATCCTTTTTCCTTGTGCAAGGATAACCAAAGATTATGATCGTTCTTGAGGTTCCTATTTTAATTGCAATTTATGGTTGGTTTTTCTCTTCCTTTTGTTATCTCTCTTTAATATTGGTTGTATAAATTATTACAATTGTATTTCTAAGAATTGCCTGATTGTGCGTTCATCCATGTTGTGAGTTGCATGCTAATTAGGATTCCATTAGGTATTTGGTCAATTGATTGATTTACACCAAGTTGGTAAGGGATTGGAATTAACTCTATTTGGAGATTAGTTGCTGTAATTGATAATTAAATTGACATAAGTTCATAGAACCACAATTGTGGATTACTAGTTCTATGTTAGTCAAATCCTTGGTGGGAGTACATTTGTGTGACCACTAATAGAATTTTATCGTTGTGTGAAAACATAATTAATGAAAGTAACTACCACCATGAATTAATCTTTTGAACCGATGATTGAACAATCTAATCTGAAAGAGTCCTTGTGTAAGTAATTCTTCTCCTATTATTTTCCCAATTAATTTTTATTCTCAACAATTTCTAAAACCTCCTAATTTCTTGAATTGATTAGAACATTTCCACGTGAGACGACCTGAGTTACACTCTAAACTTTGCAATTTAGCAATTACAATATTTTTAATTTGTTAGGTAGTAACAATCGCATTAAATTTTGGCGTCATTACCGAGAAAGTGGTGCTAGTTGATTCTTTTTTAATTATTTTATTTTTCTATTTTTTAATTATTTTATTTTTTCCTTTTATTTTTATTTATTTATTTTATATCTATAATTAATTTCATTTCATTTTAATATTTTCTTTCATAGTTTATTCCCTTGTGTATTTGACTGTTGTGTAACACCCTAATAATTAACTCACACGCCTAGGACGTATTACAGTTGATTATTAAAAATTACTCTTTGCTTTAGTTTCTTGTATCATACTTGAAAATACTTAATAAAAATATGAGCCAATTTTTTTTCTGAAAGCATAGACAAAACATAAGCCGCGCATATCATAAGCAATTGTCAACGAAAAGCATAATATGCAAAGGAATAACATAAATAGAAACATCATATAGGCTCCATAAAAGATCATCCATTAGCATGTCATAGTTAAACATATCATATTCTACTCACCCATGAAAGGTGAGTTAAGTTTTACTACATCATAGAAAAGCAAATACATAGGAAAGGAAAATACAAAGGAAAACATGCCTACCTAGTGCACCTAAGATAGATAACCTCTATAACAAAAGAAGGTTATCCTAAGCTAATAGTGGTCTACCCGCGGCCCCTGGAAAGGTGGGTAAAACCGATCCACGAGCGAATCTCATTTGAGGGGCACACGAGATGGCTGAACATGGGCTCCACGCCGGGGCAGATGGCTCCGTGCCAACATCGCTGCATGACCATCTCCACTACCCTCCCTCAATGGGAGAGAGGAGAGCAAGAGTACATGTGCCAGGTAGTCCTCCACTTGGTCAGTCTCGAATGCCTCAGTAAGGAACATAATCTGGAAATCACGGACGGAGACTGGAGTGCATGCGAAGAATCCTCTCATTGTCCGCGCGCGCTCAAAAACCATGTCATCACCATACGGGAGGTCCTAGAGAATCGGCAACTAGGAGAGGGTGTGCGACAAACATCCCACGAACATGAATACCCGAACGGAGAACGCCCTCAAAATGGTATGATCGATGTTTAGGATCAAAATGTACCTCCCAGGTGGGGGTATCAATGAACAATACGAATATCGTATCACAATTGAAGACATGATGGAAAGGAAAGAAAAAGGAGTGAATCTTACTAAAGAATCTCTGGAGGTATCTTCCTATCTAAGTGACCTCATCAATGTCTTCAGGGGTCTGGTCTTATTATGAAATAGTGAGCATGCAAAGATTCATTTACTAAGTTCCAAAACATCAATTACCGAGGCCCATTCCTTTTATCATGCGTCTTGTAATATATGCATCATACTTTATTCATGATATGCAACATTTGACTCTATAGCATACATCTAACTTTATAGCAAACATGATATGCATAGAACATGATTCATGAACATCGTTCTTTGGTTTATTAGGTGACTTAAAGTTAGTTTACTTTCACTCTTGGGGCCACCCTAATACTCTTCCCTTTTGAGAGTACTTGTAGGTTATGAGCTCATACCTCACTAATCGTCACTAGCGTATACTTATCCCTTTTGATAAGTTAAAGTCCGACTTAAAAGTACGGGTTAGGGGACAAGAATCACCTTTTCATCACCTATAGTTTGATGAGTCCAAAGGATCATTTTCTCATGTTTCAAGTCACCTTAAGTCTTAGCATGTTATATCAAGATGCAATACATAAGGCATATATATCATAGTTCTTCATATACTTTGAACACAAGCATTTCCCATGTTTCCAAAGAAACATGCAAGATGATGGATTCTGACTTTAGAGATCAAGCACTCACATAGCATCAAATATCACATGAATTCATCATCTCAAATCATTAACACATAATTATTCCCCTAAATAGCCAAACCCCTAAATTGGGTAACTCTAATTGTCAAATTATTTTCTTATGGATCTAAGGGATTTATTATCATCATTACCACCAATTATTTGGCTCAAGAACATCATCAATCAAAGTTGGACAGAATAGGTAGTGAAGAGAATTTAATGATTTACGTGTGCTAGAAGTTGCGTTTTACTCCTTCCTCATTATCAATTTTTCCTATGATGCTAAAATTAATTCCTAAACCATTTATAGTTCATTCTTACTTAATTAAACATGGTACAACCTGATTTTTCAAACTTTAAAGGGTGCTGGAACAGAATGCAAAATTCTTGTTCTTAGGAGTTCTGGAAATTTTGTTTTCAATTATTTTTAGCTACTAGGCTTGCCCAAAGTGCCAAGAACAATTATCACATCAAGTAGCAAGGTATTTAACACATGTAAAGCATCTAAAATAGAATTTAAAGGTGCTGGAAAATTAAAGACAAAACCGAAAAGTAACAAGTTCCATAAGCATAAATTAAGGCATTTCTAGTAACTAAGCTTCATACTTCAAAATAGCTTCTAAATTTAAGAGATATAATAAATATCCTAGACAAGAAAACATAACCATGGATGAAAGTTCAATTCTTTATTTTAGTGCTCTGGGCCTCTTAGAGTATTTACTCTAAATCACATCTCAACTTTAAGGTTGAGATAGGTAGGCTTTGAGATTACTTAGTAAGTGAGAACTTGAAAGTAAATATGTTAGGCAAGGAAATATAAACATGAATGCAAGTCCATTTCTTTATTTTAGTGCTCTAGGCCTCTTAGAGTATTTACTTAAATCACATCTCAACTTTAAGGTTGAGATAGGTAGGCTTTGAGATTAATTATTAAGTGAGAACTTGGAAAGTAAATATGTTAGGCAAGGAAATATAAACATGAATGCAAGTCCATTTCTTTATTTTAGTGCTCTAAGCCTCGAGTATTTACTCTAAATCACATCTCAAATTTAAGGTTAAGATAGGTAGGCTTTGAGATTAGTTATTAAGTGAGAACTTGAAAAGTAAATATGCTAGGTAAGGAAATATAAACATGAATGCATGTTCTTGTAAAAGAAAAACTTAAGCTCTAGAGGTTCCATTGTGATGAACTCATAGTCATCATCTAGACTCTCATCATCAAGCTATCATGAGGAACCACCAAAGCCTTGATGGCCGAAAGCATAAGGAAAAGGAAAAGAGAAACCGAAATAATATAGTATAAGGAAGATCATCCAATCATCATTTTAACCCAAGATCAAGCAAAGCAAGACAGCAACTTGAAAATACAACTCCTACCAAAAGTTTGCTTGAAGGAAGGAAGAAAACTTGGTTCTTGAGATGAAAAGAGAAGAACAAAATCTTCTTGGAGCTTGGATGTGGATTCGGCCAAGGAGAAGGAAAAGGAAGAAAGAAAGTTGTGTTTAGGAAATGGTGGTGAAAAGGAATTCTTTGAGCTTAAGGAAGAAAGCTTGGAGTTTGCAAGTGTGATCAAAGGTTCTAACAAGCTGTCTTACATGCCTATTTATAGTGAAAATGCAATACATTGATATGTCTTTGGGGAAGGAGGCCGTCAGCTAGCAGGAAAGAGAGAAAAATATCTCTTGCAAGGTATGGTCTTGGGCATGGTTCAAAGCATGGTGAAGTATGGCTCAAAGCATGGTCCAAGGTATGGCCTAAAGCATGGTTCTTTGTGTGTAAAATAAATCAACATGTGATGAATCATGGGGAGGAATGGCTTTGGCCAAGCACCAAGGGAGGAAGAAAATGTGTCATCTAATTGTGGCTTAAAGGTGTGTTTAGGTGTATCTTTGATTAGGGTTTTGATTAGGAGTTTGTAAGTAAATGTTTAGGTAAGGTAATGGATAATTAAGGGTATCAAGACATGATTAAGGAGTTAGTCTTGCTTCATTAGTGAAATAAAACTCATTTTATACAAAAATCATTCTAAACACAATTCCTTGATTTAAGGAATTGGAGAGAGACAATACTATTCAAGATTCCATGACTTGGCATCTTAATTTTTAAGACAAAGATTAAAATGTATCTAAGCAATCTTAGGTTCTAATCAACCTTAATAAATTATTTTGACTCTAGATTAGTAACTAAAATTTACTAATCTTCAATTAGAGCCTAATATTGCTTAGGTTTTGCTAATTGTATCATTAAGCCCAAAATGCACTTGGCCAGGGGCAAATGGTAATTTTTAGAAAACGTTGGACTACCCAAGCTTAACCAGTTGTTAAACATAGCTTAAAAACATCATTTAAAACCTTTTGATGGAGTCTGGGTTCAATTGGCACTTCGTTTGGTACAAAACAACCACATGGGCATTTTGGTAATTTTACATTTGTAACTCAAATGTGATTCTTCTCTATTACCACACATAACACACATAATCCCCTATCATCATCAAAACATCCCCTTGAGGATGGCTTGTGCCCACTCATTTTCTGAATAAATGACCTTAGGGCATTTTGATCATTTGTACACAAGAAAATTCTGTTACAACCCTAAGTTAATTTTATGTCCCGCTCTCTTCATAATTTTCCCATACTTTTGCTTAATCCAAAAATTGAGAAAACTACAAAGAAACTTAGGAAGGCTACAAGGGAGCAAGTTAACTTACTTGATAACCCTTCTTTCTTCTTCTTCTTCTTCAAATACATTTTGGGGATTAGCTAATTTTTCCAATTCTCCTAAACTTTCTAATCTATTTGCTAGTGTTTTAGGTGACATGGCGAACCATAGGACTTTGAAGGAGATTCCCTCCTGACCTTACTTACTAGCCATTGGGGATCACTTACCTTACTTACTCTGGGTTCCTGCATCACATGCCTAAGTTATATGGGTCAGTTAAGGGAAGATTTGCACAAACACCTCAAGAGTTTCACATAGTTTGTTCTATGATGAAGCCTCCAAGGGTAACAAAGGACCAAATCAAGTTAAGGGCCTTCCCATTTTCTCTGAGGGCACTGCCAAGGATTGGTTTTTCTATATTCCTCATGGAATAGTTGATAGCTGGGTCAATATGAAGCATGTTTTCCAATCAAAGTTTTTCCTAGCCTTTAGAATAGCTGCAATAAAGAAAGTGGCATTTGGCATTTGGCTAAATCCTCTATAAGTACTATGAGAGGTTCAAGAGATTGTGTGCCAGCTGTCCCTAGCACAGATTCAAAGCAACTCCTCTTTCAATATTTCTATGAGGGACTGTTAGTTATGGAGAGAAGCATGCTTGATGCTATGAATGGGGTGCATTGGTTGACAAGACCCCTATTACAACTAGACCTTTGATAGAGAACATGGCAAAGAATTCTAGCATTTTAGTTCAAGAGATAATGTCAATACCCACAACATAAGTGAAATATCTCTAGTGGATAATAGCAAGGTTGAGAAGAAACTAGATGGGATGACTAAGTTTTTGAGATAGATTGCCTTGAATCAATCCAATAAGCTCCTTCACCTTGGACAACTTGTGGTATTTTCTCTTGTGATACCCATACCACTGATGTGTGTCCATAGCTACAAGGAAACTTTCAAAACTTAGCAATGTATTCCTGTAGGCCTTAGAATCAGAATAACTAGGGTATGACCCTTATAGTAACATATATAACCCTGTTGGAGAGATCATCCAAATCTAGGTGGAATAACTCATCACAACAACAACAAAAGTATGTTTCACCCCAACAAAGAAAGGAGCAACCCTCTTGTCTATCAAGCATCACTACCCCAATTTCCTACCCCTCAATATCCTTTAGCACTGTTGTGCCTCCTACCAACTCTGAGGTTTCCCTCAGGATATGATAGAATTGTTGATGAACCAATAATAGATGATGTTTGAGATGCAAGCACAAATTAATCAGTTGAGGGATGCTCAAAATTCATAGGTAAGACCTAGTCCTTTTTAGATACCTTCCAGACCATTCCCAATCCCAAAGGGAATGTTAGTGTCATTACTTTGAGGTATGGAGTTTTACATGAGGTTGTTAATCTACCTAAGCAAAAGGTTGATGAACAGGGTGATATATGAACCTATGGTGCAATAACCTAAACCTACACCTCAGAAAAAAATCAATTGAGCCAATAGAAAGGCCCATTCATCCTTCCTCCAAAGATTGTAAAGACCCAAGAGGCCAGCTGAAATAGAGTTAGAAAAAGAGCTCTTGGAGACCTTCAAAAGGCAGAGGTGAATATACCTTTGTTGGATGTTATCAACAGATTCCAAAGTATGCTAAATTTTGAAGGATCTGCACCGACAGGAGGAGACAAGAGAGGAAGAAAAAGAAGGTGACTATGGGGGTGAATGCTTCCTCCATCATCAAGCTAGGAAACTTGCCACCTAAGTGCAAGGATCAGGCACATTCAATGTTCATTGCACCATTAGAAACCTGCAAATCAAGCAAGTCATGGCTGATCTTGGGGCTGGCATTAATGTCATGCCAAAATCACTCCAGGTCCTTACATTTTGCAGAGTTCATGCCCATTGGGTTGACAATCCAGCTTGCTAAAGCATCACAAAGCAAAGAAGGGTATTGAAGACATCCTGGTAAAAGTAAATGATTTAATATTCCTTGCTGATTTTTATATGTTTAAGATGGAGAATAACACTGATGCCAACCACCATACATTAATCTTGGGTAGACCTTTTTCAAAACTACTATAACCAAGATTAATGTTTATACTAGCTCATTATCCATGGAGTATAGGGACATGAAAATCCAATTTTATTTATCTTATGCTATGAAATTCTCCTTTGGGAAACACTGTGTTTAGCATTGATGTCATTGACTTCCTAATGGAAGATAAATGTGGTAGTTTACTTGGTAAGGGTGCACATCCCTTTCCAATTTTTTCTTCTCCTATGAGATATGATGAGTCTGCTATTGTAGAGTTTTTTGAGCTTGCAAATACAAGTACCTTGCCCAAGTAGCAGTCATCGTTTTAGAGGTGCCTCATGACTAGTCCATACTAAGGAAGAAGCCTCGTGAGGAGCAAAGGATCTTATTGCATGAGCCCCAAACTGATGACTGGAAGTCTAGGTAGAAGGGATCGTTCTTAGTTGCTCATGTGCACCTTATAGTGTAGCTGAATTAGAGGACCCAAAGACCAAGATCCACTAAGGTCAATGGACAATGACTAAAGCACCTCCATGAAGCTCCCAACAATCTAAGAGCTGAGATGGGAGTTCTATAGGTTAAAGTCGCATGTCCTCCATGAGGGTCCTTACCGTCCAATTTAGGGATGTTAAAGCAACTGTTGGGTAGGAGACACCCATGAGAAAGCTTTTCTTTCCTTTCTTTATATTTATGCATTTTATTTCTTGTTACTTTTAGTTTGAGTCTTCCATTCTGTTTTATTTTATTTATATCTTACACCATTCCTTTAATACCTTAGAGGTTACAAGCATACGCTAACACCGCATGCACTATATTGACTTGTCTGGCATTGACTTTATTTTGTATTGCATGCTTGGTGATTCATTGTGTTATTTGGATTAAGTACATGCAATTTACATGTGAATTTTTTAGCCTCTTTGATTAGTTTGGACTATCATGTGCAATCCTAGTTCATGTGTGTTTCCCTATTTGGATTTGCATTCTAAAACTTACTTAGGGTCTAGTTTGACAATATGTTACCATATGCATGCTTGAAGGTGATTGAGGCAATTTTCTTTTTTTTAGCCACTTGACCATATAGCTAACATTTGCATATTATTATTGTTTAGCCCTTTGAGCCTTATTTCCCTTTTTTTTGTTTAAGTATATTCTTAGCCAAAAGTGAAAAACCATGAAAATCCCTAACCTTTTAGGCTTATGAGAGTATTTTTGCATTTCTCGTATGTGTTTGAGCATAAGTGTAGGGGTGAACATGAGGACATGCCCTAATTTAAGTATGGCAGGACTGTATGTGTGCCTATAAATAGTGTGTCTATCTATAAGTGGCAAAAAAAAATTCAGCAAGTGGCACACTAAAAAAAAAAGCAAAGTGGATTTAAAAAATGGCAAACAAAAAGAAGAAAAGAAAAGAAAAAGGTTGCAAAAGTTTGGATAAAGATGTGTCACATTACAAATTAAGGGCCTATGAATAGTTAAGTTAGACAAAGTGTACCCTTAGGCACTTGTGCTCTTGGTGTATACATTTGTTCTCCTTTGAGTAAAGATTTAGCTCTATTGACGTTTATATTCTCCCAACTTCACCTAGGCCCCATTATAACCCAAAGCAACTCTTCTTGATTCAGTTTGATGTGTATGTGACGATAGAGAATGAGATCCATGGCAAGCCTATGGTAATGCATTTTTATTTGAGGTAATTGAGTGTGAATCTTAGCCCAAAGCACCTGAATGATTGAGTGGTAAACATTGACCTTGGAAGGATTTTTGTAATTGGTCCATGCATCATGTATGTGGATTCTATCTTGTGTGCTATATTCTTGTTCATGCCTTGCTTGTTCAAATCCGCTTTGATTATAACCGTTAAAGCTTATTGTTTGTTATAACACCTCGAAGTTATTCAAAAATTAATTTGAGTTTTATTAATGGGAATTTGAGTATTCTGTTATACTTGAAGATGGGACGACCCAAAAACAAATTCTGGGTTGGCGTGAGTACTAACTTTTTGGGCCTATAGATGAATAGTAACCTTGAACTGGACCAAGGGTGTCCAAGGATGGGAGAACTTAGATCTAGAGAGATAAAGTATTAGGCCCAAGGCTCGAGTAAAGATATTTTAAGCTTCAGGAGATATTTACCCATTCGGTAAAATTTTGATGTGCGATTTTCAACATTGTAAAAGTGACTTTGTGGCCAAGTAATCACTACCAACCACATCTTTCCAAATGGATGGCATGGATTAAAACTTGGCAACTATGTTTTAATCTTGGCCTTTCATTAATTTTAATTTCACCCAGGGCCAATCTCATCCGTTTGGTAAAATTTTGGTGTATGAGTTTTAACACCAAAAAAGCAACTTACTCACTAAGTTTAAGTGAGCCACTTATCTTGACCCAAGTAGATGGATAAGATTCATTCTTTGACTAATAAATCAATCCTAGTCATTCATATCATTTCTTTTTTAGAAAGAAAGAAATAAAAGCTTGAAACTAGATAAACACTATAACCTAACCTAATATAAGATTAAAAAACCATCACCACCTTTATGTTTCCTTCATTTTTGGCTAGCAATTGTAAAACACAACCGTTTTTTGTTCTTTCTCTCAAAAACCCTAACCCTATCTTCAAACCCTCAAAACCCTCGCCCAAATCACTAAACCCCAAAGTTTCCTTCACTAAACTTACTCTACTCTTCAAAATCTACAAAACTAATCAATTAGAATTTTGATTCATCACCATCCTCCACTTTGATCTATCATATATCACTGATTGAAGAAGGATTAAGGGCTGTTGAGAAGAGCTTGAAGTGAAGAAAATCATTTTGGAGAAGATCACTGAAGCTAAAAGCCTTAAAGCATCAAGAGTAGGTTTTTATGACCTTTTGTTTCCCAAATCTTATTTATGAAACTACAAAAGAGTTGTGTCAAATATTTTTTATTTTATTCCATGTTCATATATAGAAATTGATGCTTTTCCAAAGATGAAGTAGTTTGATGCTGTTAGAAAAATATTTTTGTCAAAACAATTTTTAAACTATGCTGAAAATTCAAATTTTTCATAGGCAATGTATGTTTCTCAATTTTTCTCAAGTAGTAGGAGACATATTTTTTAGCTATATATTTTTTATAATGAGGCTAACATATTAATATAAATCCATGATTTTTCTTGAGTCCATTTGAGGTCTATTATTTTTCAAACATCAAAAATCAAGACTAAACCCTAATCTTTGGATGACCTATTTCCAACTGAATTTGTCTATTTTTATTATCCAACAAAATGATGGAATTTTGATTTGAAAATTTTATATGTTGTTATTAACATCTTTTGTATATTATTTCTTTTTCATAAAGGTTTAGGCTAATTTACTACTTTTAAAAATTTATGGAATTTGACTTATTGCCTACCCAGGTTGATTTTGTCCACAAATTTTGTATAAATTTTTTTACATAGCTGGAAATGTCATTTTTCAGTCAATTTTTTCACAAATTAAAATAGATATGTTGAAGTATCTCTGTAAATTATTTCACCCTATATTTATAATGTTTGATTAATTAACTAGAATTTTCTCTAAGCTGAAATTCTAGACAGATGCTAGTGAACTGGAATTATGATTATAAGGAAAATGTTAATGATTTTGTGACTTGTACACCATGAAAATTTGTTGATGATGCTATGTATATATGATTATGAATGCTTATGAAAATTGCTCCTATGTGCCAGGAAGTTGAGATTATGTTTTTCTTGGGTAAAAAGTAAATCCAATTAAGTCAAAGAAGGTAAATATCACTACCCTTGAATTGAGTCAGGAAAAGTCAACCTAACTAGGAATAGATCTGTGTGAGAGTTTAAGAAAGTAAACCCAATAATCATGTATAACAATGAGCTCAAGTCATGAAAAATAGTCTATTATCTAGGAGTGGAATAAACCACCATAGATCAAGGGTCAAGACAGTTAAAGTAGCAATTGTCCTTAGTTATTCTTTATGTTATGTACTAAGTGGATGACTTTATTATTTATATTGAGACCAGTGTGTTTAAGTTTCAATTTGAAGATATATGCTCTAAATGATAGTGCTTGAATAAAATGATTCTAATCATATGTTTATGCATAAAAGAGTGCCCTACTAAGAATTTTATAATATTCTCATCCCTATATTGCATGTACCTTGAGTTATCCTCAAATCTTGCAGATGCCACCCCTATGGATCTTTGTTGGCTTACTATAGTAGGAGGAGCATTATGATACAGCCACTCATTTTCCCAATCTATTTTCAGTGTCGTTTATGATCAGTTTTCATATGATGGTGTGCCTTCTCGTAGCATACCCAGTTTTTGTTGTGCACCCATTTACACCGTTAGCACCCTGTGGAGGATGTACCAACTCAGTCATCATCGTCTTACTCTAACTCTACTGACTATGATATTTCAAAATGAAGACGATGTTATCATCCAATTAGCAAACGGTTTGTCTTTAGAGATTTTAGGAGATATGTTAGATGGCCATACCTATCTATTGACTTGTTAAGTTATAGGTATTGATGTACTATTTGACATATACATAAACATTAAAAGGTCATTGACGGCTGCACATTAGTACTTTAAACCATCGATGCTCAATTTATTTCACTTTATTTTCGTGCTTTGCAACTAGAATAAGTTGGTAAATTAAAGTGACATACTTGTAATTATTGTGTTGATACTTGAGTAACACACGGTAGTTAGGAAGGTGTTACACTTGTATCTCTAGGTCCATTTGATTTGTGTATTATTGTTTTTCATGTAGTGTGCATTTTTAGAGTTAGGAACCCAATCTTTTTGCTGCTTGCATCTAAGTCTCTTACATGAGGACATGTAATTGTTTAACTTGCATTTATGCACCCCTTTTGCTCTATAACTCTAGGCATTTTGCATCCTATTTGCCTAATTTATTGATAAATGATGGATTTGTATTTCATCCTCATCAAGCATCATGGATAAATTCATGGCTATTAGCACCATTTCTAATGAATAATGATATTTTAGAGTTATCTATGTTTTTAATCTCTTTATGTAAGTATTATTTGGTAAAAACTTCCCAAGTTTGTGCATAGGACCAAAAAGGACTTGACAATTTTCAAGCACTTTGGTAGTAGGACCACTATAGCGGTCCATGACCATCCTAGGGGCCAACAAAAGAGGCGATTAAAGGCAAGACCACCCCAAGTTAGTTATAGCCCTAAGGTAGATCGCCCAATGATCATTCACCGCTTTGGTAGTGGAACACAAAACAACTCAGGATTTCACATGATTGCTTAGGTGGTCATGCTCCTACACCCAGCATCGGACGAGCAACTCAAATCCTTTGGACCCTAATTTTTTACGTTATTTTTACTACAATATAAATAGGGATAGGTCAAACATTATAGACATCTTTTAATCATTATTTTTATTTTTTCTATCAAGCACCTTCTCTCTCTTCATCTCTCTACTCCCTCCCTATTTGGGAGTTTTCAATCCTTATTTTGGCTCTTTGGGATTGCAATTGCACTTCTCCTTAATATCAATTATGACCCTCTATCTATGAAGGAGTAATCTTTTATGTTGTGCAGAATAACTGAAGATTGAGATTGTTCTTGAGGTTCCTATTTAATTGCAATTATTTTTTCTCTCCTTTTGTTATTTAATATTGGATGTATGAATTATTGTAATTGTATTTTTAACTGCCAAAATGTGTGTTCATCATTTGCATCATGAGTTGCATACATAGCTAGAATTCCATTGGGATATTTGGTCAATTGATTAATTTGCACCCAATTGGTAAAGGATTGGAATTAACAATATTTGGAGCTTAGGTGTAGTTGATTAAATTGACATAGGTTCATAGAACCACAATTGAGAATTACTAGTTCATTTGTTAGTCAAATCCTTAGTGGGAGGGCGTTTGTGTGACCATTAAATAGAATTGTATCATTGTTATGTGAAAACATAATTAATGAAATTAACCACCTTCATGAGTTAATCTTTTGAAATTATGATTGAACAACTCTTAATTTGAAGAAGTCCTTGAGCAAGTAACTCTTATCATATTATTTTTTCAATTAATTTTTATTCTCAAATTTTAAAAACCCCCCAATTTCTTGAATTGATTATAACCCTTCTACATGAGAAGACCTATGTTGGACTCTAAACTACATTTTTGTGCAATTTAGCTATTACAATATTTTTAATTTGTAGGGAAGTAACAACTCACATCACATATGCATAGATCCTTTGAAATCATATGAGCACCTCCTCGCTAAATGATGTCACCCTCCGCGAGCTGCAAACCCATTGGGCATCCAACCCGAGCTTCAAGGAGAAGTCCAGAGGGGTACACACCTGGCTTCACTAAAGGGTGAGTCACTACACACTAGTGGGTCGAGCATCTAGGAATAGACCCAAAAATGGATGGTAAATTTAATCTTTTTGGATTTAATATATTATTAACTTATTGCATTTGAATTGTATTAAAAGTTATGTTATCATGATTTTAATGTACATTTCGTGTAAGCTAGGGAGTTCAACCTCTCCAACCTAGGGGAGCTATTTCGAGAGACCTATACTCAAAAGGCGAGAAGGGAGAAATAGGAAAGATGTGGGTCGAATCGCATTTCAGAAGACGTACATAAGGCTGAAATTGAACTCCTTGATATTTAATTTTTATTATTTCTTCATTTATGTCATAATTATTACTTACAATGTGTTTTTTTTTTTTCTTTATAGTGTGAATATACAAAGCTCGGGATATATCAAAGTAAGGATAAGCAACAAAAAAATATTTGGGTTTAATATTTATTTTAAATTTAAATAATTATGATTAAAAATAGAAAATATGAAAATATATAAAAGAGTACATTTTATATTTATATAATTTATTGAAATAATAAATAGTTATAGCATATTGAAATAAATATTAAAATTTAATATCAATTAAGTTTGATCCAGGTTTGACCAAGTTTATCAAGTCAAATGCAAAATGGTCCAATTTTGAATTCGAACTGAACCACACGGTACTGGCTTTCAGCTTAATATCGTCTGGTTTTTTATAACAATGCTTTAGTCCATGAAATTTCAACTCATAGGTCACTTTAGTCCTTAGTCAAATAAACATTAGTCAACCGTTACTATTTTACTGATGTGGCATGTTAGGTGACACATGACACCAAATTAAAAATAGTTGGTTCAGATTAGTCCCTGAAGTTTCAAATGTGAAACCCTCTACGCTTAGCTAACATAAATACTTTATTAGCAATTACATTTCTTGGAATAAATTGGGGTTTAAAATATGAAAAATAGGATGCAAGGGAAATATTATATTATCAAGAGTTCATAATGGGCTATTTGAAACCTTTTTGTTTCAATTTGGGAAGGAATTTGGTATCAAACAAATCTAGTATGACAAGAGAAAAAAAACTCTACCCCAATGTCAAATATACCCACAAACCATCTCACATATGAGGAGTTTTAATTGAGCTAAGCAATATAATCGTGTCATTTCACCTCAACAATAGTGGATCGAAGGGAACCACCATCTCTTAGGATATACAAGTTGAATAACGATGGTACTACATTTACGGATGAAGATACATATGGATTGGAAGCTATTATTCATGCTTGACATAGCATGTTTATTGCTTGAAAGACGAAGCACAACTAGAAAAATGGTTATTATGGAGTTTTTGTGTTACCAGGAAAATTTTGTTACTAGCGGATTTTGACACAATAATAACCTTGCTGGAAACTATTATTGAAGGATTTTTTTCGTTGGTAATATTTTCGAGGAATTACCAAATTTTACAAAACAAAATCCATTGGAAACAAGCTAGAAAAAATTCGTTAAAAATTCGTCAATGATCAATAATTCCTAGCAAATTTTTCCTTTGGAATGCATTTTTAAAAAAAATTAGACTTGCCATTTAGAATTTTTTATTATATATTATCAGTTAAAAATCTGTCAAAATATTTTGTTTTTAAAAGAAAAATTGAATTTTCCCATGCAACTACGATGAATTGACTTGGTTTAATCCGTACAGGTGTAGGCTATAGCGGCATAATGAAAAACTAATTATCACTTAAAAATAATGCACCAAATTAATAATTTCTAAAAACAACTAATTAGTACTAAAAAAAAAAAGACTCACCTTTAGTAGCATCTCCAACGGAATGATGGTGAGTAGTGGTAGAGCCAAGCAAGGGTGGTGGTGGTGACAACATTACTTATGAACAAAAAAACAAAAAAAAAGAATAACAAGAAAGGGGTAACAAAAATAGAACTAAATCAAAAAATAAAATAGATTAAAATATAGAGGATTTCAAGACAAAAACAATGGTGATTTCCTTACCAAAAATGACGGCGAGATGGCAAAGCAATGGCCGAAAAACCATCGAATGAAGAGAGAAAGAACTGAAAGGAGAAGAATGAGGAATAGGGTGGGTGGTTGGATATTTAAAACACTTACCTGGATTTTCTACTAGTAACTTAAGTAAAAACCCGCATTTAACTTAAGCTATTACGAGATTTATTATCGAGAATATTACAATTTCTTTAAAAAATATTCTTTTAACCAAATTATAGGTGAATTTGTCAGCTTGTAATATTAAAAAAACAAAAAAAATTCTCCGTTACAGGGATTTTTTGACCAAAAAATCTACCAATAACATCAATAGTCAAGCGTGATAATTGAAAATGCCAATACCAAGAAAACTGGATGTAAAGGCAAAAAAATCCAGGTAATATTAACATTTTCAAAATTTAAATATTGACTAAAAAATCCGCGATGATTATTGGTGGAAACATCTGTTGGTAATGAGATTTTTTTAAAAAACAAATTGATAAATTACCAGCAAAATCTTTTTTATAATGGGCATTTTTTAAAAAAATTATTGATAAATTACCAATGAAAAAAATCCACCTATAGTTTTTCAAAAAAATTTAATAGTTATTTCTTTCTTTTGATTGGTAAATTCAGAATTATTCCGAAAAAAATCTACTAGTAAAATCCATTGGAAACATGCATTTTTCTGGTAATGAAGCATTCTAAGGATGTTGTTGCAAATAGGATAAACACAATGGCATCGATTTAATGGACGTTATACTTACTTCCTCTCCCAACATGTCCTCATCTTTATGGGGGATTAATTGCTTACCACTCGTCCAACAACATAGCTTGGTGATATGTTATCTTTTTATTATTATTTTATGTGAGAAAGATCTTTGTCTAAGTAGTTGTGAAAATGATATAGAAATTAGTGGGTTTAAGAAATATTGAGGATTTAGATTTTATGAAGCAAAATATGATAAATTTGGGGATTCAAAGCTTTTTTGACACATTTTAAAAATTTTCAAGTATTGTTTTGACACATTTGAAAATTTTAAAAACTAATATGAACCTATTTTAATTTGGTGCCACATCAACATGCCATATGATATCAACATAACACGTCATTAACAGGTGTTTATGTTACTGCAGGAGAATGTAATAAAAGAACTAAACAGTCTAAAGTAACACTACATTCAAAGTTCTTTACCATAAAGTAAATATAAATTTTATAAAATTTCATGAACTAAAGGGTTAATTTTGAAATTTTCAAGATTAAAGTAAAGCACATTTACAATTTTAGGATTAAAATGAATCTTTACTCTATTTGTGAAAGTGCATAAAGTGAATTTATATATTTTTAAAATTTAGGGTTAAAATGCACACTACTCATACTCAAGGAAAGTAAAGTGAAATTTTACCAAAAGTTAATTTACTTGTGCCCTTAAAAGCCTTCGAGAACTGGTTAATTTCAAAATGTGATGCTGTAGAATTTTGGGTAGGAGAATGATTGATGGGGTGCATGAGGGTTTCGAGACCCCGCCGCTATGTCACGAGAAAAACCCGGCCACGCAAGAGGAGCAAACTGTCCATTGCCTACTCAATTATTTTTTGGGTCCCAAAAACACACCACTTCTGCAATCCCTGCTGTGCAGTGCTGAGCCGTGCATTATGTTGTATCTTACATTAAATCGAAAAACACCAAACCAAAACTTACCCTTAACCCTGCATCCTCTGATCCATGCCATTTGGCAAAAAATGGGTCCACTCACACAACCACAAAAACTGCTCTTGTTGTTTCCCTAATCTTTGTTTCTTTCCTACTTTTGTGCGTTAGCTCTTCATTGCTCGATTCGTGATGTTCCGCTCAACTTCAAATCCGTGCACCAATGCAATAACCTCCTTAGTCATTTTCCCCTTTCTTTCTCTTGTTTTTTTTCCATTCAGTTGCAAATCACGGGTTCTCATTAATATGCTTCTCTTCTAGTCTTCTTCTTCTTCTTCTTCTTCTTCTCTCTCTCTCTCTCTCTCTCTCTCTCTGTTCCAAGTGGTAACCCCCTACTTTACCACTCACACGCTTTGCCCATTATATGTCCAGTGAATATTGAATGTGAGGGTGGCCTGAGAGAGATAGGACCCTTCAAAGCAGGTTTTGGCATCAGAAAATATTGCTTTTTTCGTACTTGTGTATGTCTTGGTACGAATTTTGGGATGGTGTATATAATGTGTTATTTTTAAGAGGTACAAGTTTATGCTTACTAAGATTTTGTTTATATTTTGTAATCAGTGTTTAAATTGTAAGATTTATTATAACAAAAAATTCATTAAAATATTAATTTCACGAGTAAAAACTCATCTGTCTCAAATTAATAAAGTTATTTTTCTCCCTCTGTACTGTGTACGTAATTTAATCATTCAAAAACTATTCATTTAAGATATTAATCCAGTAGAAATTCACTATTGAAAATTTGCAATATTTGATTCTTTAGCTAAAAATGTATTACGGCTCTGATGTACTTCTTTTTTAAAATATAATTTACTATAAAATTCGTTTTAACGAGGAATAGTCATTGCATTTTCCAACATCTCATTAGAAATACACTTAACGCATTAAATCTACCTTATACAAATAAAAAAAATATTAAAACTATTTTAATATCAATTATTTATTAAAGTGATTAAAATGTGATATAAATGCATATTATTTTTGTACGCATATAAGCCTTATTAATATCAGTGATGAATTTTAAAAATCTTGATGGCCGTATAAGTTAAATGATAATAATAGCATAATAATAGTATAAGCGTCTTTTCTGAAAAAATAATTACTTGTCCAAATGAAAATTCTTCCGATTATTAATGTATGCATATATATTGTATAGTGATTCGATTGGAGAGTATATATTGATTGGTACGTGTGGAATGAGGCGTAAAGTGTTCCGCTGTCCTCTCTCCTACTCCTTTTTCCTTTTCCACAAAGAAAAAACAATTTTCACCAAACAAAATGGGTTTGAGGTGTGTTTGTCTCAAACTACGTCACACACAATAGGCATGGGTTTTGTTTTTTCTTTCTATGCTTAATCAGCTAATTTGGTTGGTTAATCTGAATCTGATAATTCCAATATCCAAAGTGGATAGGGCATGCATGTGTTGTAGTATTTGGTGGGACAGACATTGATGGTATACATTTTGGGACAAAAATTCTCCCCTTTAGGCTGTGGCCCCAGCTTACTTTGATCTCGTTATTTGCCACTTCCCTATCCTCCACTAAGAGCACAACCATTGCTTTCAACGTGTATAACTTTTTTCAGTGGGGTGCATATTTGTGTTTTATTGCCTCCTTCAGATTTGAACCCCGTTCAAACTTCAATTAAAGTATACCAAAGTCACATCTCCAACTATTTATGTGCAAGCGACTACTTTGGCAATCAATTTCTGTCTACATGTGCATTAATGAATATAACTTTAATTTTTTTTGTCATTAATAGCACAGGCACCGCTCCAAGCAATGGCGGTCCAATAATTAAACATCTTATTCCGTATCTTCTCTTATAAATTATATACTATTCTCTGTTACTAAATTTTTTCACACACTTAAGGTGGGAAAAGGAGAAATCTAAATTCTTTAAGGCTATGTTTGGCTTTGAAAAAAATGGTGTGGAAAAAAAAGGGAGGAAAGAAATTGAAAGGAAAGAAATTTTTGCTTGATTTTCCACTAATATATTTGGATGAGTGGAAAGAAAATAGAGCCATAATTATTTACTGAAGTGATAAATTAAATAAAAATAAATTAATTTTCCCTTATACAATTTTAACAAATTATTCCAACCTATTAAATCAAATCAATACTAAAATAATTACATTAATTAATATTAAAACTATTTTAATTTAGTAAGTTTAAAATAACATCAATCTATAAAATACCAATTTCAAGAATTTAATATTTTAATTTTTTTTTTAAAAATAAAGCTACATTTTTTGTTCGTAAACAAGAACAAATTGACGAGCTAAAAAATATCACAACCCAATTGAACTTTAACCCAAAACTAACAAGGGGATAAAAATAAAAAACTAAAACACAGTGGCATTCTGACCAAAGACCAAAACCAGGAGCAGCATTTGCCCAAAAAAATTTTAAAAAGTAGCTAAAGAATAATGAACAGAGGGCATAGGTTGAAACCTTCAACATGAGGATTTGGTCGTTTACCACAGAAAAAGGGGCCAGTGGTGGACAGTGGAACTGTGTGTTGATGTGAGCTCTCTAAGACGGTGATGGTGGGTGGCGAAAACAGAGTGGTGGTTCACGATGGTGCTGCAATCTTCTAGCGAGGTGTGACAATTCTGTGGGTGCACGAGGCTCTCTAGCGATGGTTGGGTCATGGTGGTGAAGATGATGGTGAAGAAGTTGTGAAAGTTTTGATTTTTTTTCTTCCGTTCTTATGCCCTTTTTTTTTATTCTTCTTCATTTGTTTCTTTCTTTAACTTTGGCTTTGATATGTGTTCTGGTCTATTTTTATCTGTGTAGATTGATTTTGTTTTGTTTTGATCTATATGACAAAGGTGCTATAATGGTTGGGGCATTGTTGAGAATGGTGAAAAATTGGAACTTCTCCACTGATTTTCCATCCGAGTGAGGGTGGAAGAAATTTTTGTCTACCCCACATTATTTTTTTACTATTTAATCTTTCCTTCCCATCTTTCTCCTAACCAAACAGGGAAAATCATCTCCATCCTTCCCATTTCTTCCTTTCCCTCCCCTTCTTTCAATTTCCCTCAACCAAACACACTGTAAAGGAAAATACGCATGATGAGAATGAAAATATAAAACACGGGATTAAAAAAAAAAAGGTTCTATTAAAAATTCAAAGATAATGTCTTAATTAGTTCCACTAAATCAAGTGTTTTGAAATCTATCAAATCACAATTATTGATTACATAAAGGGTCCTGCACCCATAAGTATTGAAACAAAAATTAAAAAAAAAATAACATAGCATTACTAATATATGTGTGAAGGAATTTAATAGATTCAACAAAACAAACAAGTATAAAATCCTCAAATGTATATAGTCAATTTAACCCCAAATTAAATATAACTATCATTACACATATGAGAATGGAAATTACGAATATCCTGGAAGGGCTGAGGAGATGATGGATCCATACCTATCTTCTAACCTAATAAAAGAAAAGCACATAGAAGACAAAGGTGAAATCCAATGGAGAATTTGGGAGAGAATCTCCTCCTATCCCATATCAGTTTATGTGTGTCAATATCAATGGGGCAACAAACACCCTATATTAGGCTATGAGCATGGGTCTCTCCATGTTGTAGTAAAATGATGGGTTGAACCTTCCCATTATAGTAAGCCCATAGAGAATGACCCATAATAATATCCACAATAATCAATTCTTAATAATGCCTATAACAATATGATCACAAACTTTGAACTTATACAATAAATTCTAAAATTTTGACATCCAATTAATTTGAGTCTAAAATCAAATTTCATGTTGATTTATGTCAATCAACAAATTTTTCCAACATCTTCCACTTGAATGACATAAATCAAAACAATACAAAACAATGCCCAAACTAATCTACAATATACGTGAGCAATAAAATATCAAAATCAATATAACACACTCAACCAAATGATCCAAAATGGATAACAAGCACCTCAATAGTGTAGAAAATTATAACGAAAGGAGTGTTGATATCATACATGCAATATACCCATTTCTCATGATCCAACAAAATGCCATACATGGGTAAATGTGAATGCACAACAAAATTATGCATAAACTCAAAGTGCAATTCCCAACAAATGACTCTGCATCTGCCAATATGCCAAAATAGATCTAATTACTCTCTCAAAACAATAATAAAATGTGATTGGGTTTGAAATGTCTCCATTTTGTACTACATCAACACCAAAGTGTGCATAACAACAATAATATATGGCAACATAAGCATCCATCCAATATGCTCTTTGAGATCTAACAAATATCCCAGAATGACAACAAAATTGAAACTAAGTCCAAAATGTCTCAACAATATGTCATTATACCAATTCTATCAATAGTTAAGTTGCACAATACTATAAGGTCATAATAATCTACAAAACTAGTTTGCACTAACCCAAACTGTTAAATAGACTTCAATATTCCCATATAAGCTATATAACTAACAATAAAACTTTAATAGCTATTCTTTGGTTAGGGGATCAATAACAATAAGTTCTGTAAGAACTTGAGAACAATTTATCGTAGCATACCAAATAAATCCCGAGATAATAATCAATAGTGTTCATTTCTCCCACTAATTCAACATATCAAAACAATATGAACATTTTTGTTAAGACCACAAATTTCGAAATTCTAGTAGTACAATAATCAATAATGGGATCATTAACAACTCTGGTAGAGTGATCAATGTAAGTTTGAAACTCATAATTATTCTCTCTAGCAACAAAAGTATAAAATAGAGAAAAACACAAATGCCATGAAATCATCTCTCCAAAAACCTAATATGCTGGGTTAAGCACATGAATGCTTTTATATCTAATAAACCCTTTCACACGAATGCTTATTTTGGGTTGAAGTGTGGATAGTGCATATGCCCACATTTACCTTGTATTGAAATATAATTATTTTGTTTAGAAGAATGGGGTCAACAAAAATCAAACTCTAGAGCACTTAGTCATAGAAGCTCTAATATCATGTCATGAAAGCTTTTGGAAGAGATGGTTTATGACAATAAAAAATGTAGAGTAATCTAAATTTTGTTTATCACAAAATTACATAGAATTCGTTCACATACTTGACTACACAATTTGAGGATGGCATAAGTGTTTACTTGACACTTTACAATCATCACAAACTCAAACAACAATAAAATTAGTGTACCAATAGAAGCATTTTGGACCTCTATTTCACCATTAGCAAGGACATAACACAACATGGAATCTTTAACTCCCACTATAACAAATAGAGGTGTATAAGGGAACTAGGACTAATCTCAACCTTGCCCAATTTTTAGCGGGTAATTTTTTGAAACCCAAAACCAACGAATAAATGACCAACAAACTGGTTCAACCCAACTTAAATAATCTATAAAGATTTTGACATTATACATAGTAAAATTATAAAATTTCACAAGTAAGAAACAAAATTCAAGAGATATTTTGAGATACATATTCCAAAACAAACCATCTAACTATAAAAATAATATTAAATTATCCAAAATGTATTAATTTAAATATGAACTCTTATAATTCATTAGTAACTATTACAAAAAATAATTATAAAAGAAATTTTGACTTCGTACAGAGCGAGACCAACCCCAACGTGACCAAACCTTACTTGAAAAGTACATCGGTAAATCTAAGGACCCAAACCAACCAAATAAGTTTCAGGCCAAGAACGTTCACGAGCCAAGTTAGCCTTTAACGCCCCTAATAACAAATATTTTTATATAAAAAATGGAGGTCACAATAGTTTTTAAGAGACTCAACAATGTCATCTATATAGGCCTTAATAAAGCAATGACGAACTAATAGGAAAGAGAAAACCATACACAAAAATATTATAATATGAGCATAAATTAATTACTCTCTCATATTCAATTAATTGGGTAATTAATTGAACTAGAGTTCTTGCATCATTGCAATCCTCTCAAAGGGTCTCGGGTCACAATATACAAGACTCTCCTACTTAATAGAGAAAAATAATAACAATAATATCAAAATTATATAGCAATATAATTTAAATTATTTTCTCTATCACACAATAATCATATCAAATTATGTCACACTAAAGGGTATGTCTATTATCTATATAATTTAATAATATTTGCAATCCATTCAAATAAATTGATTCACTAGAGGTGAGAGCAAAATTCAAAAAATATTGGACCTATACAAATACGCAAAATTGGAGGTCACTCATGCAAATATAATACCATTTAAGGTCTAAAATTTTAACACATCAGCAGACGCCCACAAATTAAACCATTAAATTCATTTCCCTAGAACTAACATCAATAGAATATTGAGAACTCTAATTAGATTAGAGCAAAATTATCAAATCATTAAGAATTACATTAATAAAGACAACTGAATGGCAAGTTCATTATCAACATAATTCTCAATGCAACATTAGTTATGATATTATTCATAAATAGCAATATTAAAATAGCCATAGTGAGTATAATAACACAGCTAAAATGGAGAAAACAGAAATTAAGTATACAAGTAAATGCCCACAATATATAACTAACAATAAGCTCCCCTTAAAATGAAAACGATTAAGTCTATAAAACAAAACATAAAGGGATTTTCACATAAAAAAATTTTCTTAATTTTATAATGGTGCATGCGTTACATCACCTAAAACAAAATTTCTCTTTATCTCAAGTGGGATTTTATGCGGTCAAAATCCATGATCGCAAGTGGCATAAATATAATTTGAAGTTTAAAATTAATCAAATTCTCATTTATGCAGGTTCACAAAATTATTAAACAATGTAGAGACAAGTAGCATGGTTTGATATATTCCAAATTTTGGTTTTTTTTTTAACTTTTATTTTATTAGGATGAACCTCAGCACAACGATAAGGTTAATACATTGTAAGCCCTGAAAGTCATGAGTTTAAATTATGAAAACTCCTCCATTTGTTTAAATAAGATTGTATATGTCTACTCTCCTTGAATCCACCTCATAAAATAGAATGGACCGCCTTTTTTCTATATTCTTTCTTTGTTCATCGAACAATAGTTATGAGGCTTAATTAACCTATTCAACTTTGATTATCTGAACATACAAAATATCGAATGGAATACAGCCAATTTTTAATCACTGATACCAATTTAAGGAATATGATATCCATGAGACAAACAGGATCTTACAGTAAAGTGGTATAATAATTTTATCTGCATTTGTGTGCCATTTGGAGGGTTCCTTTGAAGGTTTGCAGTCTATAGATACATGGTGTGCTAATTTTTTATTGTATGACATGGAAAGTAGCTGATTAGTGCTATTCAAGCATGCAAACAAAGATTACAGGAAGATAACACTTCGTGATTTGGAGAGACAATTTTTTTAATCTTGTTTTCTGTTCTCTAGTGAGGAACTGAAGATTCGGTAGCAGACTAAATGGTTCTGTCCCCTCCCTAAAGCTTTTACACAGTGAGAATGAGCTTTCCCATGCTTCTTTAATATTTTGTCATTTTCTAATTGAAAACAACAACTGAAATTCTCAACGTTTCAATATATTTGAGTTTTATTTAGAAAACTGGAAAATGAACAGGTGTCAGAACCTTAATAATTCCAAAACAATGATAAAATTACCCTGGTGATATGGTACTTTATTGCCATTACATTGGTGTACATGATAATAATGATGTTATAAACCTAGGTTGCAAGCACAACCGATAGTCAAAATAACTACAGCGTTATTTACCACTTCATGTTAACCTTCGGCTATATTTAATTTTGTAAATAATTAAAGGATTTTAGATTCTGAAGTATGCACTTCAATCTTATAGCTGGAAAATATTCAGAGGCCCAAATTTCAAATCTAACTTTGTTTCAAGCTTTTGTTTTTTGCGGTGGCATTTCCAATGAAGTTTGTAAATATATACTCAATTAATGAAATGTAAAATCTATACATAGCCAGTGGTTAAATTAGGCACTCCTGTGTACCATTTGAGCCATATAACAAATATAATGGATCTTACGTTAGGCTTAAACCACAAGTGACAACAACAATATATTAGCATTTTTTAAATGCAAGATTGTCCGTAGATATACGGAGTCAAAGTTGTTTTCAAAAAAAAAAAGTAACTTTCTTTTCATTTTAAACACTCTTCTAATGGTATATAACCATCAAGCGATTACTTGGGCAAAAAATGGTTTTTATATCATATGGTTTAGCCGAACAATTGACTTATGCACTTGGATTGTGGGCACTTTACAAGTATGATGGCAATAACTAGTCCACGGTGCCGGTTATCCTGGATCAGCTAATGGAGAGTTTAGGCTGTGATGCACCGCCTAGACTTAATGTGTTAGATAAGATTAAGATATCACTTAAAGGGGTTTGTTCAAAGGTTTAAAATTATATTATCATAAATCATATTCTTGAAAATAATATTTCTGGAAACATTATTTTTGGATATTTTAAACAAATTATTTTGTTTAACATTCAATATTCTCGGAATAATTTGTTGAGATTTCATAAATAAATTTAAAATTTATTTATTTTATAATATATATTCCCAATCTCTAAAATACTCCTAACACATTTATTATTAGTATTATTATTATTATTATTATATTATTATTATTATTATTATTATTATTATTATTATTATTATTATTTATTATCCAAAATGAAAATTATAATTCAAAAAAATATAAAATTAACAAAAAAAAATTAAATTGAGAGCATAATGGATATATGAAGTGCATATGACTGCGGCTAAATGAAAATCAAGGGAAGTCAAATAATTGAAGTGTATTTTTATACTTGTGCTTGATAATTGTCATTCATAAGTCATGAAAATTTTTAATTCTCACATTTTATTGCGGAAATGAAATATCATTAAATCATGAAAAAATCTTTTTTCCAATAAATAATTGATGTTTGACAATAATTTTGCAAAATTTATAACAAACATGATAATACATCATTCCCAAATAATTATTATTCTTGGAAATAACTAAATATACTATGAAACAAATGCGTCCTAAGAGTTTTTTAATAAGTGCATGTGGAAAACTGTAAAAAACAAAAGTAGAAATGTTTTAAATTTTTACAAGAGTGTATTTAGGATACTTGTTTGGAAAATTTATCACTTAATCAAGGATAGATCTATGTACAAAATGTGAGGGCTTATTCCCTCACTATAATTGATAATTGTTTTAGGAGTACATAGGTAGTATATATTTTGCGCCCAATATTTTGTTATGTTTAATCCCACAATAGATAAAAATCATGTGAAATAATTTGTTATGCTTATATATATTATTTTTGCCACCACCTCCTGAAGTTTTTGGATCCGTTACTACTCTTAGTAATATCACTTACTTAATTTGTTTAAAAGTCCTATGCTCAGATATATTGATTTATAACTGTACTTGAAAGAGCGCTGGTTCAATATAAATGTTAGGCATTTAAGTAAAGGAAAATACTCCAATTTCGTATTGAATGGGATTAAATGATGAAATGTAAGTATAAAAGCAACAATAATAATTGCTTTGTAATTTTTAGAGGAACAACTAAACATATGGGCAGTAGTACAATATGACCACGTGACTGATGATTTGAGAAGAACTTTTTAGTTACCAAAGATTTTACCAGCCATATGAGTTGGCCCATTCGTGTTTTACTCAAGGATAATTAAGGAGTGATGTAAAGAAAAGATTAACTGAGTTGATTTTTTATGTCTTTGTTTTGCTTTTGAAATTGACCCAGAACTCGATATTACTAAGCCAATTATATATATCCTAAAGTGTGATTATAGTGCCATTATCAGGGGTTGTAAATTATCTTACCTTTCTTACAAAATCATAGATTGCTTTGAATAAATTAATAACAGCTATCTTGCCAATCAATATTAGAATACTGTGGATATAGATGTGCATCCAATCCATAGTAGATTCCACTAATCTTTGCTTAGGTCATTATATTCAATAATGTTGTCTAAGTATACGTTTGGGGTAATTATTGTCCATAATAACAAACCATTTGCACACATAGCAAAGTCTCTTCTTGTTTCCAAGGTTCTAATTGGAATAGTTATTTTCTGATTTCGTGGATATTTTCTTTGACAATAAAACAAAAAGAATTAAATCACTGTACAAATCCATGCCTAAATGTATGAAATGAAAGAAAAAGAAGGGGCAAAAAAGAAGAAACTCATCATTACAAAGAAAAAATTTGATGCAAAAGGACAATCTAATTGAGGGTACTTTACCCCACAAAGGCACAAACATATACATCACATATAAATTATCGGGGGCTTTTTTGTTTTAGTTAATGAAAAAAACAAATGCAGAGAATGATACGCTACTTTAAACAAAGCCTCCATCTTGGACCCAATATATCTGTGCAAACTTCACTCACATTTTTTCCATTTTGCCCCTTATGATGGGATGCATTATTTTGGCAGCATTTAATTGATAATATTAAAACCACAATAGTGCCTTTTGTTGATCATATGTACAAAGAAAAGTTTTCAAAGCATGTCTAACATAGTAATAGAAAGAAAGAAAAAAAACCTCTTTTTTGCCGCTAATCACTCCACATGGCATCCATCCAACTCAAATGGCATCAAACGAATGGTCTTTATGCCGTTTGATTGAATTTGGAGATTCTAGATAGACGATTCCCTAATTAGCACCTATTTATGGCCCTAGAGGCATCAGTGCCTCCACATGGCCATGATTGCGCAGTTTTTGGGCAATTAGGCTACACATGATATAGGTTTATCATACACGAATTAAAGTCATAGTATACAACCCACGAGTTCATTCCTATCATACCCTTGAGATATGATACATAATTCTACATTTATAATGAAGGAATCCCAATAGAGAATGTAAAGTTTGGCATGTTACTAAAGCAAGACAAAGGAAGCAAATAAGCATAGCAGAGAGATATCTAGGGATGCCTTTCTAGGGATTTATAAAATATTACAATATAGAACAGTGTGCCTATTATTCTAAGTGTAGAAGAGCTACATTAGTCACTGCAAATCTTGAAAATGCTAAAAAAGAAAGGGAAAAAAACAATAAAGGTGTGATAGGCAAAGTAGGAGGTGATGAGATGGGAAGTATACCTGTATTATAGTTTAGTATTCAAAATGCATGAAAATCATCAGTGAAATTGGTTTCGAAAGGTGAAAGGATAGGAAAAAGAAAAGGTGATCTATGCTTTTGCTTTATGCCCTTTTCCTTTTTAATGGTAAAGTGGAGAGAGACGGATGAAGGTGTACTTGAAAGGATTTACATTAAAGTGTGTTTACACATGAAGGAATATATAGCAGTAAAATATTAAAGAGCAACGCCATCCTTCGGCTAAAATTAAGCTGCACTTACAGCTTATAATCTTGAGAGTTGAGACTTGTGTTATTAGGATTTTGTATCATGCATAATGTAATTTACATAATTATTTGTATACACTTTAAGTTTAGATTTGAGTACAAAACTGTTTTTATCTTATGTAAGTGTTATTGTTTAAGTGTTTCAAAAAAAAATCATCATTAATTTAGTCTTTAATAATTAAAGAGACATACTATAGTCCTTAAATATTTTCTATATTAGTTTAGCCACTCTATAGTAAGTGTCATCAATATAGCTCAATTATACTAAATGTTGGCAAATTATTAGCTTCTAAATCTAGGCTCTTCTTACTTATTTCACTCAATCTAACAAAAACATACCAACTTGATAATGTTTTGCATGATTGAAATTAAAATCAAATCGATGATAAATTTTTCCAAGCATTATATAAACGATACTTGTATCTTTAGATAATGAAAGTAGATGTTTACTCATTTAGATTTTGAATGTGACTTGTATAACTATTCTGTTTGCGACTTTTACAAAACTATTCAAGCGCCTTTGTTAAAATAAAAGAGGAAAAAGTTTAATTAGACTACCGAAAAAATTGGAAATTGGGACTTCAGCGTGTCCTTTTCATACTTTCTTCTTTTTTGGCTTTCTTCCTAACCATGACATATATGACTCTGAATGCATCAACTGAGCGAAGAAAATCCAAGACAAAGAGCTATAAATGGGAAGAGCTTTCCTCATTTATGGAACCCGTATGCCAATCGTTTACTAAATTCATTTACAATGCTTGGCTTTAACCTTCTTGCTGAAGCGATTCTTTTGCTTTGTTTAGTGCGTGTTACATATCTAGGCATAAGGTGGACTATGCCATTAAGTCACTGCTCTCGAATGGAGAAATTCTTGGATGAGCCCATTCAAATTGTTGTTCAAATTCCAGAAACAAATAACCATCTATTCAACTCAAGAACGAGCTGCTCGCAATAGGCTATTAAGTTGAAAGCTAGATTGGTTTAGTAAAGGGAGAATGAGTGACACAGTCAACTGGTAAGTTTAAATAACTTTGAGAACATCATCAATTATTGTTTTGATTAACAAAAATATTTGAGGTGAGAGAATGGCACCTAACTCCAAGATAGGAAAAGTTGTCAAGTTCAAGAAACTTACATTTACCTCACCTCTAAGGAGTAAAGGTTCAAACCTGAGACCTCTCATATACAAGACTACCATGCTTCACTTAGCTAACCTCTCTTGGATTACAGCATCATCACTAATAGAATATAATGACTTAGACCAAGATGTTTTTATCAAAAACGTTGTCTCAATACCACATCAATTTTCAAGATAAATAGTTGTTGCAGTGAAAGTATCAGGTTTTGATCATTGAACGAGAAAAAGTTTAAAACAGACAATATATATCCGTTTTCTAATAAATACAAAGGTTGGTCACACATTCATCGTAACCTCTAGTTTGTTTATTTTTTATATTGAAATTACTATTAAAAAAATCTCATAAAGCACCCTAGTGGGTGTTAGTAAGCACAGCAATTCATCGATTATTATTTCCACTCTAGTAATTAGCTTATCGACTTGAATGTACATGCTATTGTTAATCAAGGGAACATTTTATTCTTCAGGAGAGAATGAGATACATTTAATGAATGCTGGTATCTTCCTTGGGTATTTCAACAATTTTGTCTGATATGCCTTCAGAAAATCTACCAAACAATTGATCCAACTCTGGAACACCTAGGCTATTTCCGCACGGATCATTCTTCCTGCATTGCACCAATTTAGCAACTGCGTTAACTTTCTCAACAATTAGTGGAAGTAGCAGAGCTGCCTCATTCAAAAATTGAGCTCCAGCTCCTCTGAAATGTCCCCACCAGAACCCTTTTCTAGTTTTGAAAATAACTGCACCGCACTCTCAGCTGCTGCATCCAAGCTACCAAATGCTTCCTTGCATGCAGCTATGGTTTCTGCCAGCTCACTCCCTTCACAAACATCTTGCTTTTGATCTCTGCCTTCCCTCAGCTGATTGTCAGCTGAATTTTCCTCCACAGGGCATCTGGTTAATTCACATGTTGAATCTGCTAAACCTTGTACTGAATTCTTGAGGTCCTACAATAAGCATTTTGAGCAGCAAATATTTGAGCCAATCATGGTGTTACAATTCATAATAAATGACTGGCTTTTCAAATAGCATTTTTAAGTATTAAAACAGAAAGAATGAATTCGAGTCACAATGTATAAAATAAAGAGAGATTGAAACTTAAAAGTACTGCTGATAATTTTAGTATATATTTTAGGGATAAATGCATTTACTCCACTGAATTTTAAGTCATGTGGAATTTATCCCCTGATTTTTTCAAAATATGCACCTGCACAAACTTTTCAAAGTGCAAAACACCCCTCAATATAATTTTGACAACTAATAAAGGTAAGATTATGTGCACTTAACTCCCTTACGTTTTTAATTTGTGCAATTGACACCTTGTGAATACTTGTTCTAATTAACCCCCTTGATTTTTTTATTTGTGCAACCCGATACCTTGCTATGACTTAAATTTTTTGGGGTTTTTTGCAGAGTTTGAAAAGTTCAGAATGTCATAATGCACTGTTTGAAAATTAAGAGGTTTTTTACAGTTTGTAAAGTTCATGTCATAATACGTTTTGAAAAGTCTGGATTTAAATTGCACATGACCTAAAATTTAGGGAGGTAAAATGCATTTAACCCTATTTTTTATACAAACTTTAAAAGCTTATATAACCGGTGATTGTTGGTTCAGCAATGCTAATTAAAATTACATGACCCCATAATTTCAAAGAACAAAATACCTATCCATTTAGTACCAATGCTGATATTCATCAAAATGCTTTCATCATGTTTGGTTGCTTAAAGGGCATAATTTTATATATCTGCATAACATCCTATATATACGTGCTTAGAAGAATCTCTTACTTCCTCACTTTCCATTTCCTGCAAGTATCTGTGTTCAGATATATTATGATTTGAAGCTTCATCCTCAGAGCTCTTGCTTTTGTCAATCTTATTGCTGACAGGACTGCTGAATAGTCTCTTGCATTTCCCTGGGTAAGCCCGCTGAACAACATACTTTGCAGAAAACCTTCTAACTAAGGAATTTCTTGACTCTATCTGCACATACAACCAAAAAAAAAAAAGGAGAAAGAATACTGTAAGGTTAAGACACTACAGCTACTGTAGCCTAAGTCAAAAATAAAATCTTAGGACCTATTTGATTACTATTCACATTTCCTGTTTTCATTTTGTGCTTTTTGTTTTCAGAATTTTATAAAGGAAATACTGAAAATAATAAAATAAATTTTATTATTTCTTTCATAAAATTCTGAATACAAAACATAGAAAATGAAAATGGAAACCAAACAGGCTCTTACAGCCCTAAGTTTTAGAACAATTCAACCCCATCAAGGTATATTTCTTATATCCAAAATTTGCCACTAGACTCTCCCCATGAAGAAAGCTTTTTAGTTTTTATTTTTGCAAGAAATTAATTTTTACTGCTTTTGTACTCTACTTTCTTGAATCAGTCCGCCAGAAATGTAGGATATCAATCTCTTTACGCTTCTGTTGCTAAATGTGATTTACAAACAGAATCTTCATAGAAATCACGAGAAAGTGTTGTAAAACAGAATCCTCACCCACAGGTCCTTTTCAATGATTTTCCAGTAAGAAAATGCATGAAATGTTTGGAACTGACAGATCCCCTCATCCGTCAGTTGGGAACACCACTGTCCAAAGCTGAAATACTAGTAAATTTTAGAAGCTGAAGATATTAACTAAAACTAACAACATAAATCAGCTATATTTCCAAAACTATATTCTGAATTTCAAAATAGGCAGCTTACTATGAGATTACCTTAAAAAAAAAAAAAAAATAAACAAATCATGAGATTACTAAAAAGTAATGGAAAGAAGACTACTATTTAAATTCCATTTTTATCCTTCCAAGAAATAGCCTAATACTAAATATTAGTCATTTCATCAAAGACTAACCTTGTGCGTGTTAGATAAGCTGCCAAAATGTTGCTTAAACACATCACTATCTTCACAATGCAGACTGCCCAAGTTAGCTTCGTGAATTGTTTTTGACTGACTTCCAGATTCATTTAAATGAAGCTGCTCTGCTTTTCTGTCAGAAATTTCTTTGGCAGACCAAGAAACATCATTGTTATTGCAACCAACTTGCTGCTCTGAAACAAGACCCAAATTTTCATTTTCACAACGCCTGCTGAGCCCAAAGGGATTCTGGTCTCCGCTGATTGCAGCCTTATCTTGTTCTGTAATGAGCCATATTTATAAAATTAGTTCCATATCTATTTTAGCTACAATGCTTGGTGCCTTGGCCTGGATCATGCACTTTCAAATTCATAACATTGTGCAAAAGCCTGAATAGACCAGGCAAGGGGCCAAAGTCACTAGGAGAAGATAATGCATGTTACAGAGATGTTGCTAAGTGATTCTTCAGTAGCATGCAGACAACAATACTGGCTGATTTCCATTGAGTATGCATCGGTAGCAGCATTTCTAGAAATTATGGCCATTTATATTGGTAGGTTATTTTTGGATAAAAGAAGAAATTTCATTAATAAGAAGAGAAGAATAATACAAAGTGAAGACGACAAGAGATCTTTAAGGCAAAAAGAAAATAAAATAAAACATCAAAAGATTAAAGCTTTCCAATCTCTTATCATATCTGAGATAAAAAATCCCTTTGAAAAGGTGATGTTCCTTACACCAAATAAATGTTAAGCGTCTAATTTTATCCCACAAAATCTACTTATAGCGGTAGCTAATTCAAGTAAAACACTAAGTTAGTCCTCAAAGATATAAGAGTCACCATATTAGTCCTCCAAAAGTATTGTCATCAGATAAGTCCCTCAAAGGCGCAAAGTACAAAACAGTTATGAAATTCAGCATTTTTTGTCACCACTTTATTCTTCCATAAGGATAAGCATGGGATGCCATAGATCGTTAAGGGGGCTTATTTGGTGATAATGTCATTTGGAGGACTAAAGCAGACACCTATATCTTTTGAGAACAAAAACAAAAGGTTTTAGTGTTAATTGATTCATCCAATTATAGTGAGCAGACTTGATTATTAACACCATATTTATTTATTTGGCCTCATAATGAGGACTTTTACAGCTTTACGAGGACAAGCCTAAGAGAAACCAGTATGTAATATATATTATTTCTTCTAACGTGAAACCAAATCACAAACCATCACATTTTATTCCCTAATCAATAGGCGCAAGGTGGAAGGAGACCAAGTGCTTAACATTGTTTGAATTCTGGGGCAAAACACAAGGCATAGTATCCACCATTATTACTTGGATGTGACAGTGAGATTCTTAATAGTTGTCGCAAGTAAAGGGTTAAGGGCTACATAAGATGTAGCCATGACCTAATCAATAGTGAGGATTTATACATGATCAGGTCATGTGCAATTTGCATGAGGGTCCTCACCAGAGATTGAATGCATATTTAATTGGCATGTCACCTCTAAGTTGTTATCCATAAATCAAACAGAACATGCCTTTCATACTCCAATAACAGGATGAGTTAAACAAATGATCCATTGCATTTTAACAGACCACATTAAGCTCTCTCTCTGAGTCTATGTTATGTTTTCCTCTTATTCGGAGAATAAAAGTCACTTATTTAGAATGGACTGCCTGGTTGGGTTATTGAAAAATGGATTTGTCCAGGGTTTGGACTTTGGAACACCTATGTCATACCATAGTGAGGTTCTGTAAGGTGTAAAGAAGGCATGGGAGGGAAGAATGCTAGTTCTCAAGGATAACTTTCCTCTGCATTTTTGTCTTTCTTTTATCATCTGCTCAAGTACTACTTTCTTCTCCAGTAAATTTTCCATTTTCATTTAGGAAGAACAAGATGGAGCTTAGAAACATTTTTATAATACACACAAAAACAAAAGTGTGAATATATGTCGTGTATAATTGTTCACAAAACAAACACATACAATTTGCAAATCACTCTGCATGCAATATCAAAAGCCTATTAATTATAATTACTTTGCAAAGCTAGACATGAAACTATAGTGTGTAGCCCGAAGATTTGTGTTAGATACAACAGCTTTTCATCATCAAAACCATATTCAAACCAAATTTTGAGACAAACTTGGTTGACAAGATCAGGTCTCATGTGCTATCAAGAGTAAAGATGAAGATTTAGAAATGTGATGTAAGCACAAGAGTTGGACTTACTTAAACTCAAAGAAATCTCTAGAAACTTTTTGTCCATCAGATTTTGCATCTCTGGGGAGGAAAGAGCATCCATGCAAACAGTGTAAATGGAGAGCCAATGATTGTCCAAAGCAATGTTGCTGAAAATTTATAGTGATTTCATGAGCAAAGACCTGATACACCAACAAAAGTTCAAGATTTAGTTTAAAGCCTTACCTAAAACTTCCTCCAGGCCTTGAATAACATTGGGAATTCACAGTCTCTGGTGATGAAGCACCATGAACTGATGGCATTTGAACTTCTGGGGTTGAAGGAGCATCTGCCTGATCACCATCAAAGCAAGAGAAGAGATATTAGAGAGTTAACTTCTTAGTCCAAACCTAACACCATACATTATAATCAAAGAGCTGAGAGAGGTCTTTTTTATTCCAGCACCTAAATTGTAGGCATGACGCTAGAATCCCATTCCTAATTTTTATAAACCTTCACACCCTTACATTAGAAGCATGAAAAAGAGTTGGTTAGGGTTTCATGCAATGCCATCATGACAAATATGGAACATCAACTCAAAAAGCTAGTCATAGATGTGTAGGTTTGGGCTTAATATATACTTGGTTGTTAAAACTAAGTGAAAAAAAAAATAACAATCAGAGGCAAATGCAGAATTTGTTAACACTCCAATAACTGAAACTTCAATCACCAAAGGACATTTGACAGTGACAGAATTTTCTCTCCTACAAATGACATGGACATACTGGCTTAGCCCAATTTAATTTCATTGAAGGATTAGTTGATTCAAAGGAATTGGCTTTCTCTGCAAATTCCAAACTGAAATGTCAATTGACCAGTTTCCAACCTTAAATAATTAATTCATACAGTTACACTCTTCAACGACTGTGATATACAATGAAGTTTCTAGGAAAGGGAAAATAAATAATCCAGAGTACAAATACCTCTGACAAAGTGTAGCCAGGATTCTTGCAGACAATATTGGGGCTGGTCACTTTCACTTGTGCCCATTTTGGAAGTCTGGAAATGCTAAATTTAAAAGATGAAGCCTCTCTATGACAACTTTCTGGACAAAGCACTACATCTCCACTTTGGCTGTTGTTTCCCAACAAGCACACATCCTCAGGATTGACCTTGGATTTCTGGCAGTCCTCTTCACAAAATGATAGATGACCAGAAGCAGGAGGCTGAGCAAAGCTCCTTGTACACAGTGGATTACCTCTTTCCATTATTCTCTCCAATATTTTAGAAGACAATGGAGCAGGCAATTTCCATACGAAAACACATCCATCACCATCTACCTGAATATGAATATGTTGATAATGGTTACAAGGAGGCAGGCATCAGCACTTTTCCTTTTCAATCAACATGACAAAAGTAAACCTACTTAGTGGCTAGGACACCAATGAATTTGCATGAGTTCATTGCCCTCATCATTTATTGTCTAAATGCACATTTAACAAAAAAACAAAAAATTTCATAACTCCATGAAGACTTTTCTGTTGTTGTGGCACCATTTTGCTCGTCAACTCATATTTGGAATCATGGTACATAGTGAGATTGTGGTCCCAATTGAAAATCATCAAATCATATTAAGAACTAATCTTTTCAGTGAAAATTAAGAAGACTATTATTGATCATGGAATTAATGTTGAAAAGCTTGCAAGTCTACAGTTTCCTTCCCAATCAGCCACATGATGTGTTAATGTTGTGGATGTTTAACCAAATGCATGGTTATACATATTTTCAAGTCTCCATGTATATCTTTTTCTATTCTTTCTTTAACATGATGCTTTAATGTTATCCTAAAACCAGGCTTGAATAATTTCCTAAATAATAATAATAATCATAATAATATTTTCACTTTGTAAATGCAAAACATAGCCTACATCTCGTTTGTTGTCTAGAATTAAGCATGGAATTAGAGCTTGAAATTGAAATTGGATGGTCCAATTCCAATTTTCATGTTTGGAGTAACATATGAAATTGGAATTATAATACCACAATTCAATTTCATGGAAAAAACAACTAAAATGGACTCTTCTTGATTCCTAACCCATACCCTATAAATTATCAATTCTAAAACTTCTTAAATGTCCCTTTCCTCATTAAAATTTATATAGTTCTTTCTCTTTATTATTTATTTTCTAACAATTATATTACAATTCTTTAGTAAATCCAAACATGAAATTTAAAAGATTCTAAGCCAATTTCAAATTTCCAATTCTAAAAGAGTTGGAATTGAAATTGAAATTGAAATTGATTCCAACATCCAAACAGACCCAAAAGAAGTATAGAATGAAAGAAATAAACATTAAGCATAAAAGAATCTCACTGAAACTATACGCTTGCAATCAGGCAAGAAGATGACACCAGTTACAATTTCAGCATGCCCTGTGGCCTTTGCAACCATCTCTCCAGTGATAAAGTCATAAATACAGATGGACTTATTAGAGTACAAGCAGACAACGTAAGTGCAGCTTGGATCCATTATAACCTGTTAACATTATTAGCTCCTCGAAAAGTAGGATAACATCTGTAAGTATTCTTTAACCATAAAACTCACCTTTATAGGTTCTCCAAAATTTTTATCATGAGTGTATGATTTAATTAGCTTCCAACCAGCTGTGTCAAACATCTTTATCTTCTTATCCTACAAGTATTATAATGAAATTAGCAATCCTGAGCACCGATTTCTGCAAATGATGAGTGATGACCTTATTGAATTGACATATAGACAGAACTAATTGGATAGTTGTTTGAGAATTTACTTGGGAGGTCTTCTACAGCCAACAACCCACCCTTGAATTGACATGTGTACTGCTCTTAACAAACATATACTATACCTGTCCAACTGTGACAACAGTTTTACATGTCCAATCCACAGCCATATCATAAACAGTTCCACATGTTGAAGCCTTTTGACGATGTTGCTGCAAAATTTTATAACCATTATCTGCTACCACCACATCACGAAGCACCAAGAAACTGTATGAAAGAAGGATTCATTAACCATAGAGGATACTATATGCCATAAAAATAATATTGGGTTAACTGGTTATCGTATTACGGCTGGAAACCAGAATGTGATGACCATATAGAATAAGGCAAGAAGCACAAGATCCAAAAGGCAAAACTTAACCCAAAAAAATAAAGACTTATCTAATTGATATTTCCAAAGGGTGAGCCTCAGCACAACAGTAAGGTTGCTGGAGGTCACAGGTTCAAATACTGAAAATAGCCTCTTCACAAAGCGGAAGTAAGGCTGCGTACATATATCTTCCCAGACCCCATCAGGTGGAACCTCATGTACTGAGCCGCCCTTTATTTAATTGACATTTCCATGCAAAACATCTGCAGAATTTAAGGGCCTCCATCTAGCATCTATGAAACTAACCCATAGAGAACAATGTTTAAAATTATCCAGAACTAATCAAAGGTTTAAATAGATTTTCACAACTTTAACAAATCAGGAACCCAGGATTAAAAATAGATATTTTATATGTTTAGATAAGCTTGATTTATGTACAAAACATCTTATAACCAAAATCATTGAGACAGCATTTAAAAATAAAAGGAATTATTTTTCCATAATAATCAAAACCCAATATACAATATATTTTTTGAAAAGGCGCTGTCAGAAACTTTTCAAACATTGTTTCAGTGCACAAAGTCACATTTCACTGTCTCTCTTTCTCTGTTTGACTTTTGAAGGAGTTGGGTGGGACTGCTTTCAGACCAACTCAGATTATCTGAAAATTACTATCCTAATAACCAGTTCTTGCCGTAGAACCTCTAAATGTTTGAACTTTAAAATTATCATAAACTTCACACACATTACTATTGTGTATGACACATAATGATAATTTTAAATTGAAATGCATTGGTCTAGTATATGCCAGGTAGTTTATGCAGATTATTAAAAAATAAAAAAGTTGCCCTTTACATCCATCATATTCACCACATATGTACAAAATCAGCCAACCTATTTTGTTATTGATGTGACCCATCGAGTAGACAAATAAAATACTGAAGCAGCCTAATTTGTTTTGGCTTCAACAATGTCTCTCCGGCACATTTGGACTCCCATGAGTCAACCATGCAGATGTTGCATTGAACGTTGACCCAGTGGTACTTGTCAGTTGGTAGACACCAATAGACAAATTCCCTAATTGTATCCACAAGAGATTGGTTAAGTTCAAATTTATCTAAAGCTTTTTATGGACAGTTTCAGCTTCCTATTCTTCAATAGTTCAGCAAAACTTACATAATCCATTTTGCACATTTTTCGTTTTAAATTTGCTTAATTTTTGTGAAGCCAACACTGTACTAGCATACCTATCAGCACTACAACTGAGGATCCTGCAACTGTTGCTGCTAATTTTGACCGATGTCACTGCAGCCAAATGATCATCAATGCTTTTAATGAGATCAAAATTTCTGCCATATACACCCAAAGAGTCATTAACATGCATAAAAAGCTAACTAGAGTAGCCTAAAAAATCATGAACCCGCACCTATTCACATCATAGAGATGGATCATACAATCCCGTCCCCCTGAGGCAAGAAAGTAATTATTTTTTGTAATGTTTTCATACATGCCTTGCGTAAAGCTTAATGTAAGAATCTCTGCATCATGAGCACCCTGAAATAATATGGAGGACATAAATGGCTATTAAAAATAATGCAGAATACCTTCAAATATAGTTTTACTGCACAACAGTTTTAAGATAAACACAGATGCCTGCACTCACCTGAAAACATGTGTAATCTGAAGTTTGAAGGTTGTATACATGAAGGTTTCCCCTGCAATCACCAGCAGCAAGATACTTCCCATCTGAACTAACAGCAAGTGACCGAAACTCTTGACTTGTAAGATCCGCCTTAACTGCATCACGTTCAAAAGTCCCAGCACTTACTGCAGCAATCAACAGGAAGAGCACAACATGTAAGGCAGCGAGAAGAAGAAAACTTAACAAACTTGAAATTAAGAACTTTGTCCACAGTCTTGAGTTACCTAAACATGAAGAACCCAATAGTTCCATCTTCAACAGGTGATGCTCTTCAGCATCTTTGGATGAATCAGATTGCAAAGCAAGATCCCATAGCCTAATCGTACCATCAACAGAGCATGTTGCAAAAGAAATTCCCCCTGAACAACCTCTAGCAGTGCATGCAAGAGATGGATCATGCATGTTTTCACAACATAGATTCTTGATATCCCATATGCATGAGGAATGCGAAACTAGCACAAAACACCTTGTAGCCTGGAAAAAATGGAAAGATTTTTCTGCATTAGCCACTAATAAACCTATACCACACCTTGTTGGCCTAGAAAATATGGGGAAAAAATTTGCTGCATCAGCCACTAATTTACAATCTTTGGACTTTGGTAGCAAGAAGCTAATCTATCATGAATAGCTAACCACATTTATCAAACAAAGGAAAACTAATGACAAACATGCCAAAGAAATCATTTACCTGATTCACATCATGGATGTCCCAAATGTAGAGACTATGATCTCTGTAAATGACCACTGTAGGGTAAAAAACAAAGAATATATAAACCTGCAATGCAAAATTATGTTAAATACATCAACAAGTTGAAGGTTTAGCACTCACCAAGCTTTTCAAAGGCTGAAAACTGACACGCAACTGCATCAGGCAGTGCAAGCAAATTTTGAAAATCCTGTTGGCAAATGGTATTGTTTTCTTCATAAAATATTTTGGCCTTTGAATATAATATATTGCCCACGTATTCTAGGGACATGGGGGTAAATAATTGGACTGCTCCATTATTGCAAGCACAAGCAATTAGCTTTCCGGATGTTGATAATGCAAAAGCTTTTTGGACCTGAAAATGATAATTTTGGTAATTGTCAAAACTTACAAGTAATTAACACAATAACACCAAAATGATTCCCCTAACAATTAACAACTCATAATCAAATTTGATATAGTACAGTTTACAAGGGTGTGATCAACTCTACTTTAATCTACAGTTGCTGAGCAAAATTACTTAAGGCACTTAGAGAATATAAGTATATCAACTATCAATGACAAAGACCATGTATACTGCGCACTTCAGACCATTCACAATCAGATTCAGAAAATAAATGTTTCACTTCAAGTCAATAAATTAGGAAACCTCAAGTTTTGGCCATAACTGCAGCCAGCATCTTAGAAATAGAAACATTATAAGGATGTTCCAGCCTAAACTAGAAATACATTATGTTCTAGCCTAAACTAGAAAATATATTTTAAGTCTATATAGGTCATTTACAAGTTGAGGATGCTGTGATGAGTGGACACAGCATTAGAAAAAAAGTTGGGATAGGGCCTACCACAAAGAAGATAGTAGAATCTTGCTTTAGGTGGTTTGTTGGACATGTATAGAGGAGAACTACAGAGACCCCAATAAGGAGAGTAGTCCTATAATTGTTAATTAGAGGCAGAGGAAACCGAGGAAAACTATAACGAAAATAATTAAAAGATATTTAAATGCTAACTGTTTACACATAAATATGATATATGATAGAACACTATGACATCATTTGATCCATGTCCCTATCTAGTGGGACAGGTTTTTGCCGTTGTTGTTGTAGTTGTACAGGTTATTTACAAGTTACTAGTAAAACTTAATATATCGTCCCTTAATATTTCCTCTTTGAAAAGATATTTTAGCATGCTTAGATATATTACGAAAACGATAAAGAGTTAAGCATACCTTCAAAGCCACTGACTTCTTCACTGACAACCCAGAATGAATGAGGTGCAAAATTCCTGTAAACAGAAAAATGGAGCTATTTGATAATGCATCATGTTGGTCCAAGAAACGATAATGCCTCAAAATCTCATAAAAAATTATCAATCTTAGACTCAGTCAGAACCAAATCAAACCTGAATCAGTCAATGCATATATAGGAAAGCAATCGCCAGCTTGTTTGCAATTATCATTGCCACTGTTACTCCCCACAGAAGAAGCAATATATAAAGAGCTTCCTTTATGAATAGCAAGATTGGATGGCTTTTCATTTATCACTATTGATGTCGACCTGCTAAATGCTCCATTTATTTGTGTCCTTTTAGATGATCTTAATACCCAGAATTTCAAGTGTTTTTTACCAGCAGTTACAATAAATTTTGCATCCGATGAAAAGCTAACACTTGAGACATCAGAAAAGTTGAAGCTGCTTGAACCTTTGTTACCAGCTCACAACTCCGCCAGTCCCAAAGGTAAATATATCCCCCAACAGATACCAGATGCTTACCTAGGACAGAATAATATAGAATAAGTAAGAAGCAATGAGTAATAAAATTCAATTAGGCAAGCATATAGATTGCTGAAGTGTAACCAACCACTGGGTGAGAAGCACATGCACGCAACTCCATATAGATGACCTTTTAGTTGAGAGACAACAGACAAAGTAGAACAATCCCATACTACTACTGAAGACTGACTTCCTGCCTGCAAAACCTAGTTAGATTATTGTAAATACAATGTGTAAAAAATGAAGCCATTATATTCTCAATCTTTTTCACATCCATAAATGTGAAGAAGAAGAGATAAGGGAGAAAAGAAAGGAATATATGTCATTGGTCATCCTTCAGCACCCAGAATGAGGAATGCTCCAGTCATGCATCAATCAAGTTCATTTACTGAAGACATGAGTATGAAAATTACATCTTTACTATATTATATCTCAAGTTCTCAACTTCAAAAATTATTGTCATAATGGTTTTTTTATAGAAAAAGAAATTGATTAAAAAGAGAAGAGTACAAAGAAAGTGTTAGATCTGAACTGGATTCTGAGGAAGAATATAGCTCTTTATTGATCACAGGTTAGGCAAATCACCATAACTTCAAGGAGATACAAGTATGAACCCTAAGGGAAGATTTCCCAATTCTAAATCAGTTACAACAAATGAATTCCTACATATTGTACTTATTCTTTCTTCTATTTATACATTCTCTACTTTACTAACTAACTTTCCCTCTCTTCTAACTGTTTCTCCGCTGTTCTAATTCTCAGTTGCAGGGACTGTTCTTGGGCCAGCTCCTGGCCCACCTTATTCCTTCTCCCATAGACTTTAGAAAACCTGGGGTCTCTAACCTGCCTAACAGAAAGAGGATATCCTCACAAGAAGAAAGTAAAATAGAATACAGATCCAGGATTGAACCTTGTAACAACTAACAAGGCTTGTCAGTTTTTCCACATATCTAACAGAGAAACACCACCGAAGATAACCCTATCCTAAATGTTGTCTAAAGACAAAAAATTTACCTTGAAAATTTTAGCATTCCTTTCAAGCCAAAGAAAGAGAAACCACAAATATAAATGCTGAGCACTGCCACAGAACCTTGGATTGTTTACGAAAGCCAAAACCTATAAATTTAACAAGAAACTGATGCAGGTCCTTGGGGATAGGGCAGACCCAATGCTCTCCAAAAAACACAAAAGCTGGTGCTGGAGGCAATTTGCAGCATAACAATGTAAACAAAAAGATGAGTATCACACTCAGTTTGTTGTAAACACTCAATTTATTTTATAGTTATTAATGAGACATTATTATTTAACCTTCTAATTATTCCTTATTCATTTTTACAAACATCTTGTGATTCTCTCCTCGATTTAGAATGTAACATTACCCCTCCCATCCCTTCCCAGCCAACCTCCTCCATCCACACATACCCCTTAGGCTCTATGAAAAAAACATTACTAAGCAAATAATAGTCAGTACACACAAGAATTTTCTGTAAAAATAAAGCTCTAAAAAACCCCATCCTTGTGGTAACATTCTCAACAAAACGAAGCTATATTTATTCATTTATCAAGACTCAACAACTGATTGCAGCATGTGAATGTACAGAATACTAATACAATGATCAAGTTACAATAGTTGATTCTTACCTCTCCAGCCGCAACAAAGCACCCATCTCGTGACAAAGCCACACAGCTCAAAGGCTTTGGCAGTCGATGAGACACCATTAGGTGTGACTGAGTACCCAAATTCACATCATAAAGCACCACCACGGAACCCGCCAAATAGGCACATTTGGAACTCGAGCCATTCGAAGCTAACCCATTGCCATTCTTCGTCGTCAATCCAATTACCTCCTCCAAAACGAGCTGCAGAAAATAAAATTACAAAAAAAAAAAAACACATAAGGAGCACCCTAAAGAGCGATTGCGCATTCGCATGGAAACAAAATCACTGCTCAGTACAGCTCAATAAGCAAATTATCCACGAAATTTTTAATTAGCGCACTTTTTCTTGCTCAATATTCTAGGAGAAACAAACAGTGTTAGGGTTTATGGTTCTGAAAATCAGAACCACCTTCACGAAAATCTCAAACATTAGAAACACCCAGAAGAGCAAATGAACATTGATTTTTTTTTTTTTTAGAGTTTTGGCTCAGCACTACTAACTACGCAAATTTACCGTGAAAGTTTTACTTAGCTCACAGTTTCTCGATTTTCTAGGGAAACAAACATCGATAGGGTTCATGAGCCACAAAATCAAAACGCACGTTGCTTTATTTACACAACAAACAAACAAAAAAAATTTGCATACGAAAAAAAAAAGAAAAGAAAAAACCTTTGATGCTGTATCAGGTTTGTTGATTCTGCAAGTGGATTTCATTCTGATCAGAGAACGAATGCCCCAATCAAATAACCTTGAAAATCACGACCACAATGGCAATGTGCGTTTGAATTTTTGAGAGAGAAAGAGTTAGTGAACACTGAGCATTGAAGAGAGAGGGAGAGGAGCGGGAATTTTGCTCAAATGCTAATGGAAGAGTGAGTGTACCTTTTTTTTTCCTTTATTGGTAAACGACACGGTCCAAAATTACACTACACTCTACTAGACTGTATAAGTAATAGATTGGCTCGAGTTGTATAAAATTCAAATTTAATTTGATTTTTAGTATAGATTAATTTTTAAAACTAAACCCAACTCAATAATGATTTGATTATGTTCAGGTTATATCCAGTTAATCTACATTTAAACAATATATGGGAATTTAAATATTGTACATAGTAAAGTTATAAAATTTTACAAGAAAGAAATAAAATTTTAGAGATATTTTATGATTGGGGATTCAAAATAAACTATTTCAATGTAGAAATAATATCAAGCTATGTAAAATATATTATTGAACTTTAAAATCTTATAATTTTTCATAAATTATTATAATATATATATATATCTTAAAGAGTTATTTGACTTTTAAGTTGGTTTAATAATATTACGTATAACCAGAATCCTTAAAAATGTCCTGGATCAAATTTTAAGACCTAAACCTCAATTAGTTTAAGCTTAGCAAGTTGCAGTTGGACGGGTTATCAACACCCTTACACTTTACCTTGCACCAGATTTAATTTAATTTAAATAACTACTAAAAATAATTATTTTAACATAGCTTTGGTTTTTATATAATATATAAATCTAATAATAAATAAATACAAATAAAAAATTTATAGGAAATAAAGTATTATATATTTAATATTTGATTTGATTAATGGGAATAGTTATTATCTCTCTTATTTATCAACTATCACTTCATAGTAATTGCACTCAATTGTATTATTTCTGAATGCCCTTAAGGTTATTCTAGTAGTTAGTTTTTTATTTTTAATTTTCATAACTAAATTAAGAATTGTGTATTAAAATCTTAATTATTTATTATAACTTTTTTTACTTATTACTTTTATGTTTTGACATTTCTAAATGTCTTTAATTAAATTATGTTTTCTAATGTAGCATCTCTTTATTATATTTATTGATAAAATAAATAAAATTTAATTAACATACAATTTCTTAGATTTTGCTGCATATAATTCACTAGGAAAATAATTTTTTATACAAAGGGATAATCTATAATCTATAACCTATAATACCAATAAGAATTATTTAGGGCTTACAATTTTTAAAAATTTAATCATTATTTTTTTATTTGAAAAAACAAAACTACAATTATTAAATATTATTATAATATCATTGGCAATCATCAATATTTAATAATATGATCACCCATTATTCACATTCCAAAAATCACTTTTAAAGCTATCTTGAGTACTTTAACATAATATATATGCAATGTATCTCATTAAAGGTTTTTTACATATTTGTTAGCTTTATGGTATGTTTCATCTTGCAAAATTATTCATTCTTGCTTCTTCTCTTTGTTTGCTACCTCAATGATTGTTTGACTATTTTTTTATGTTTATATATATTGTTTCAATCCAATGTTATTACAAAAATTTCTCACAACAAAGGTATCTTTTGCGTCTTCTTCATCTTCCTTCTCATGTCCTATTGTATTTTTATTTTCTTTGTTATTTATCTTATATTCTCCACTTCTTCTATAATATTAATAAATTGATATGTAAATCTGTAAATTCCAACTATAAAATATGAAATCTTTTATGTGAGATAAATTTGTATTATTCACTGATTTTTAATTTTTGAGTTTGTAACATGTTCTTAACTTTATCATGTTCTTTTTTATTATTTACATTTTATTTTTCTTGGTCACATTTTTTAACGTTAAATTCTGATTGTTTTCATTTTAATTTTATTTCTAATTGTTTCAATTTTTTTTTTTCTTTGTCATCAATTTTTCCTTTGTTATGCATTTTTTATTTTTTATATATAGCTTTTTTATCATTGTTTTTTTTTCTCCATATTGCCTTCTAGGTTTGAAGTTGATTATAGCATTATTTGCTCAAAGGTTTTGTGTTGTTGATTTATCATTCTTATTTATCTCCTTTGGCTTTATTCCTAATTTTATTTGTTTAATTAATCTTTGCATTTGATCTCTATATTTGTTATGTTCAAGACTCTTCACCGTGGTAGCTCATCAATTGCTCCTATTTATATGGTCTTTTGGTTGAAAATTGATCATTTGTTGTACTTTTATTCTGTCTATAATTTATTTATATACATAAATGATTTATTTTATATATTGAGTCATTATTATTAATTTTTAAGCTTAAGAAAGCATAGGTGAATCAAAGTAGTTTTTAACTCATGTTGGTATTTTTTTTTATGCAATGCAACTTTCAATCTCTACAAGATCGAAAAATTCCTAAGTTTATTTCCATGTTAGATATTTCGTTTTTCAATAATTTCTTTTTTTTGTGTTATATAGGATATATATATTTACAATATTTTCATATCTGAGATTTTGGCAATAATATGTAGGAGATTTTTAGCCTTGGATGGAAGTAATGATCCATGACACCCAAAAGAGAAAATGAGTCCTGACAAAAATAAGAGGATTTTTAAAACTAGGTTTTGTCGATCAAACAAATGGATGAGTCACCACTTAGTATATAAGAATTAATAAGGAGAAAAACCTACAAAATTAGTCATTAGGAAGTCAATTACATAGGGGTTATGATATTCCTATGTTATTGTAGCAAATGAGAGGGAGAAAGTGAACATTATGGGAGCAGTTACAATTTCCATTACATATGATTACTTGATTAGGAAGGGGACATTTATTTTAATTTTATCGCATATAATAATAAAATAGTCCAAGATACATGCAATTTTATTAAATGATTTTTATATATCATTCATTGGTGGTTCATGTTACAATCATGTTAATTCCATTTTAAATGCATTTTTTAAAATAAAAAATTAAAATGGAACATAAAATAAATTAGATGCATTTATTATATGAATCAATTTCTTAATTTGAAATGGATAAGTTTCAAATAGGATTTGAATGATATTTTGAATATTTTTATAAGGATTTGGATGATATTTATGTAGCAACTGACAAGGCTATAAAGCAAAAAAGATTTGATATAACAATTGTGTGAATAAAAGAAAAATAGGATAACAAGAGATTAGGAGAGTTTAAAATTGATATTATGAGTCATGATCCTTTGTTACAACGACATGATCTTCTGCGTTGCAAATCTTGAATATTCAAAGTTTAACAAATGACTTTTGTATTTGATTTGTTTGAGGTAATAAATATGTAAATTAAAAGTCTTTTAGCATGTTTATATATTTTTGTTCATTAAAGTTGGAAATTCAAAATTTAGTAATTAATTGTATTCTTGGTCTATTGAGAATGGAAAATTGAAGCAACGAAAATCTGAATCTTCATATACCTAGAATCAACTTTAGAAATTGAGATTTGAATTGATTATTATGTTTAAAATTGACCAGTTCGTATTTAAAATTAAAAATATAAATTAATTTTATTTTCTTCCCATTTATGTTTTAAATCAGATTATTTTATATTGAATTGTAGAAAATTTAATAGAAATTGAAAATTCCAATAATTGAATTTATTGTGATTTATTAAATCAAATAAAACATGTCTAAATCAGTTAACACATCAACATATATATATATATATATATTAATAGTATCTACAATATTAATTTATTAGTTTATTATCGTTAATTTATACAATTACAATGTTCATAATAATCATTTTTAATATTTGGACAATTTATGCTGAAATCTACATAACAATGTTGTTCATTGTATTGATAACTTTATATATTGGAGCTTTTAAAAATAATTAGTTATAAATAAAATCTACTATACTAATATTTCAGACTCCTTTCATGGAAACTATTACATATATCATTCATATAATGATTTAGGCTTCACATGTTATTCATATAGTGATTTAGGCCCCATCTTTCTCAATCTTTATGTCAAAAGATTTTTTTGAACTTAATTTATAATTTACTTATTAATTATTTTTATATGAAATAAAATCAAATAATATAATCATCAAATAATCAAATATTATAATCATTAAAGATTACAATTTGCACTAAGACAGGACCCATATCAATATAATTATGATCTACAATTAAAATTAAAAATCATTAATAGCCTCGCATTTTGAGGGTAATATAAAAAATTAAAAAGAAAATATATTTTCAAAATAAATAATCTTTAAGATTAACATATTTTTTGGCTCTAAAGAAAATGGAAGGTGATAAGAGGTATTTATGTCACTTATCTTGCTACCAAACATTAGCCTTTTGCATGAGTTTTTCCTGAGTTATTAATGTAATTAATTAGAATTTTAATTTATTCCTCATTATGTAATTTTAGAAGAATTATTGGCTTTTGCACTAATTTTAAAATAATTTATAATTACACCCTTTGTTGTTGTCTCTTTGAGTATGATTTTGTGCACAAGAGCTTTGAATTGAGTGCAAAATGTCAAAAACAATCCTGAAAACTCTTTGGAAGAAGCTTGGAGCAAAAAGGAATAAAAGCTATACAAGCTCACATTCGTGAAAGCTAGCACTTAGCAATAAGACTTCCATCAAATTTTGGGACTTAGCGTTCTATTGAGCGCTAGTGGTGCAATCAGGACATTAGTTTAGTGATCTGTTTTTTGCCCACTTTGGCCCATTTTTAGAGAGCTATATATATATATAGGATTGCTTTTACCCTAACTTTGAACTCACTTTTACACTTTAGTTATTATTATACATCTAATGGTTCCATTGGTAAAAGTGTTTTGTTTTGGAGATTGTGGCAATTATTGCTATTATTTTACTCTCTTATCTTTATTGTTGTAATCCTCAGATTCTTTACTAGTGTAAAGATTTCCTAATGGATTAGGATGATATTTATTGTTTATATTGAATGCATTGGTTTTATTATGTCTATATTCCTATAATTATTGTGGTAATTGCTATAATCTTTATTGGAATAACTTGCGATCATAATTTAGGAAACCCTTTGGGCATAAATTGATAGATCTTTTAGTTTATATTTGAGATAAAACATTAGAATTAACTTTTGATTAGCGGTTAGGCTATAGCAATTGGTTTATTAAATCAATGTAATTTCTAATTAAATTGAGATCCCATTTATTAGTTGTTTGCATTAGTCAAATTCTTCAATCAATAGTATAATTTATAGTAATTTATTACTAATAGCCACCAATGGGTTCAATATTTGGTCAATAATGACTAGTTCTAATCTTAGGAATACCTTGCATAGTGTCTTCTCTATTATTGCTATTATCTTTCAATTTAAATTATGTGTTTTAATTCAAAACCCTCAACTTCCCAACTAATTATTGAAGAGAGACAACCTTGTGCCATTTACTACATTTTTTGTACAACTTAGCATTTTATAAATTATTTAATTTATTTACAAGTCATAGGTTACATTGTTAATAAATGGCTAATTGGTTGATTTTGATATGATAATAATTTAAAATTCAATTTCTACAAAATTTATTCTTAATCAAATATTTAAGACTCATTATAATACTAATATGATAATTTATTCTTAATCAAATGTGATAATAATTGATGTAATACTAATATTCAAGACTCATTACATGAAAAATCTTTCATGTGTTATTCATAAAAAAATTGTACCTTTATTTTCATAATCTTAATATTTAAAGTAAGTTTTTAAATTTAATTTATCTTCTAATTATTATTATTTTTTTCAATCATACCTTCATATCTTCTACCATTAAAAAAATAATATAAAAAATAAAAAATAACATAAACAAAATTATAATTGAATATATTATACCATAAAAATTTTATATATATAATTATAGTATTAATGATAACAAAGTGATTATAATTATGTTACAAAAAAATTACAATTAATGATAAATATATTGATCATATTTATTATAATTAAGGATTATAATGATAAGATTAATTATAATAAAACTATTATAATTATGATAATTAATGATAACAAGAAAACCTTATCATACCTTTATTTTTTTAATTATCTTTATTGGATTTATATTATATATGTATTTTCTTTTAATTTAGATTATGTTATATTAGTAGTATTTGTCATTATGAATATTAATGTTTTGAATTTCAAAGTATTAAAAATTTTCCTTTGAAATTATTTTAATAAACTAAATATTAGTAGGATTAGGGAGGAATGAGTACATGTGAAAGATGAAGATTGGGATGGGGATGGGATGGAGGCAAAATTTAAATGAGGAGGAGATTAGGGGAAAAGTTTATAACTTTAAATTTAGAACTTTTGAAAATCATAACAAAAGAAAATTATCTGTTAGCTCATTATACTCTATTTAATTTTTTTCAATTTGAACATTCCAACCCATCAATTCTATAATTTTTTCATAGTAATTTTTTTGAAAAGAAACCTTCAAATTTTCAGCATTAAAATATTTTAAAAAATTAATTTCATAATTTACACTTCTTTGATAATGATACTAAATATTTATTAATTTTTAAAAATTAAATAATTATAGTACTTTTTATTGCAAATAATATGATAATTGATATAGTACTCTAATAATTGAGATAATATAAATTAGGATTACATATGATTTTTTACTAATTATTACACATTAATTATAACATATATTTTAAAATTGATATTTTAATTTATTAAAAGAATGTACAAGGCGGGTACTTGAAATCACATAAATTAAATTTATTCATTATTTTTATTAATTAAAAAATATAATTTTATGTTTTTATAAATTAAATATTTTAATTTACCAAAAGATATAAAGGCTAGGGTATAAAAAAAACATTGAAAGTGGGTACAAGTGGAAATTACCCATAATGGGGATAGGAATAGGATATATTTTATCTTTATAGGGATTCAAATAATTCATCACACTTTTTTTTTCAATTATCTTTATTGGATTTGCATTGTGTATGCATTTTTAATTTAATTTGGATTGTGTTGCATTAATAGTATTTGTTATTATGGATATTTATGTTTCAAATTGTAAAATATTTTTAAAGTTTTTCTCTATTTGGAATTTGTTAATAAATAATATAGATTCAAATACATGGAATAGGAAATGTATGGGATGGGGTACAATGAATACTCATTGTCATCCTATAAATGACTCATGATATAGTAAAATTATCCACTTATTATCTTTCTTTATTCAACAATTTCAACTTTTATATACAAAAAAAATTTAAAAAAAGGCTCTTTATTATTAGTTATAAGTCATCTATCGATTTTTGACTTTATATTATAAACATGATATTTAAAATAAGATATAAAATAGAATGACATATTTATATTTTGTCTATTTATTTAATTATTTAACTATTAACTAACTTTTAAAATAAATTTATGTACTCAATTTTCTATAAGTTATATTTAAATAAATTATTTATTTTATGATCAACAAACTTTTTTATTAATATTAGTATATGAAAGTGGCGTGATTACGTGTATTTAACATTTTTCATCTAACGCATTCTCATGAGTAATAATCTATAATCCATAATACTAATTTATATATAGTCTATAATATATAATACTAATAGCAATGACAAGATTCATCATTTAATCAAAGGTCATTGAATAATGGCAAAAAACTTATTCATCACTTTATAATTTTTGTTGCTATGAATCTCTTTCTTCATTTGATATTGAATGTTTTGCATGTTGGGATTTCAAGATTACTAGCTCACTTCATGATTCTCTTGGATGCTTTTATTACATAATGTAATGAGGTCATTGTGATATATATATATATATATATATATATATATATATATATATATGCTATGATTTTGGGATTAGAAGATATAATTGTAATTTGTATTTTCTTTTGAAATCATTTGGCTAAGAAAAACATTTGGAATATTCAATTTAAATTGAAAGGATGACAAATTCTATTATTATTTTAAAAAATGGGTTAAATGCATTTTACCTCTCTATATTTTAGGGTATATGCAATTTAGAATATTTAAAAAACATAAACTTTACAATAGTGCAAAATGGCTCTTCCATTAAATGAACATCCATTTTCTCTATTAATTGATCATGTGATTGTCATGTCAAAAAAGATTAAGCGCATCTAGTATCAAGTTCACAATGCTCAAGCACAACCTGGTGAGGTAGAGAGCAATTATATCATTCAATTATTAATGAAATAGTTAATATAATATATTTCATATTTCAATGCCAATTTTAATACTAATTTTCACAAATTAATTTATTATATTCTGATTCTCCATTAAATGCGTTTGTTTAATAAAAAAATTGAGTCACAAAATGAAAAATAAAATGCATACACTTATCTACTACTAATAATAAACAATACCCATATGAGAGCCGTTATATCATCAAATTATTATAGAAAAGGTTATTATAATATTTTTTTGAATATATTAATTTCCTTAATCAAATGAAATTTTACATTGATACACATGAAAAAAGAAGGAATTAGGAAGTGTCAAATTTCAAAAGAGACAAACCTAAAAAGAGGTACTTTAATCACAATAACATAATAATAAAAAATTTAAAATGATTAACATGAGTATATGAAATATCTCTTCTTAATTAACATGAGTAAATGCAAACATCATCATTATTACTCTTATTACTAATAATATTAGAAATATATTATAATAACCTTTACAAATTTATACATTTTAATAGCCTCGCATTATGAGGGTAATATAAAAAATTAAAAAGAAAATATTTCCAAGATAAATAACCTTTAAGATTACCTCATTTTTTGACTTCTTAAGAAAATAGGTAGGTCAAATTATTAACGAATTGCTAATTGATTGATTTTGATATGATAATAATTCAAAATTCAATTTCTGCCAAATTTATTCTTAATTAATTAATATCAAATTGGTGTATAAAATCTATAATCTATCTATAATAATACTAAACTTTAAGGCTCATTATATGAGAATTTTTCATGTGTTATTTATAGAGAAAATTATTCCCCTACCATTTTCATAGTATTAATATTTAAAGTAAGTTTTGGGATTTAATTTATCTTCTAATTATTAATTATTTTTTTCAAACATACCTTCATATCTCTCTACCATTAACAAATGTAATGGAAACAAATAAAAATAATATAAACAAAATTATAATTGAATGTATTATACCATTAAAATTATATATATGTATATAATTATAGTATTAATGATAATATGTAACGCCCAATTTCTATGCACTAATTACTTTGGTTAACTGATGGATAATTAGTCATTCATAATTAATATAATTTAGCATCTCAAAAAAATTAGTTTCCCTCAATATGTTTCCTTTTGAAATTTAAACTCCAAAATGGATTAATTAAATAATCTTTGTTTGGAATTAGGTGTACGAAAATAATATTTTAATGGGTATTTCATGTTATTTTAGTGATTTATGTGTGAAATCCTTAAGCTATTCTCATTTGCATACACCTAATTGTTAAACTACCCTTCTCACATACACCTACACTCTCACAAAAAAAAAAAGAAAGAAAAAAAAGGAAAACCCAAACCTCATTCTTCCCTTCCCACTTACGGTATACACACACATATACACACTTCACAATATCATCTTCTATCCTTCTCTCCTTCCTTCTTCCTTATTCCCTTCCTTCTTCCATTTCTCCATCTTCTTTCCTTTTTTTTTTTCCCTTTCACCTTCCTTATTCACCACCATCTATCCTAAGATTCAAACCCATTAATATGTCCTTTACCAAACATCACACCATATCTCCATTTTTACATTCTCAAACCTCACCTCCCTCCCCATTGAACCCCTTAATCCATGGCTCTCTTGAAGCTAGGGGAGAAGATTTTCTCCTCCATTTAACTTGTAGGACCTTTGTGCTTACTCTTCTCCATTCCTCAAAGTTGGTAGGGGTTTATATATTTTCCCTTCTCTTTATTTTGTTTGTTTTGTTAAATTTTAGAGCCCTAATATTTATGTTTGTTATGAATGTTGGAATGTTATTGAAAAATAATCTTTGTTTCCCTTCCCATGAAGCATTCTCAGTTTGGTAATTGGGAGCCACTTTACATCATGTTTTTTTGAAGTTTTGGATGGGATTATAAGGAAATTTGAATGTTGGATATATACATATATGTATATATATATATTTTTTTTATGCATGAGAGCCTAAAAATGTAACTTTATGTGGGGTGTTTGGATATGTGAAACGTGATGCATGAAAAATGAGTAAATATGCATGTCATGTGTTTGATAAAACTTCTAAATGAAAGTAAAGGTTGTTTGGGGTTGAGCTTTTGCATATTTGTTGGATAGGTAGTTAGTTTGATGCAAAACTAATGTTTACAAAAGTATAAATCTAGATGAATAAGATAATCTTGGAATTTATATGCATAAACATGTAAATTCGGTTATATGTTGGACATGTCCATTTTACCATGTTTTTGTGATGCTTTGGGTTGAATTTTTATAAAAAATTAAGTGTTATATATATATATATATATAAGTAATCCCTTGTTTTTAATGCATAAGAACTTAGAAATATGACTCTTGGTGATGTTTTGGGAGGGGAGCAACCTCATGCACAAAAATTGCTCATTATACATGCTATTTGTTTAATTAAATGTCTAAATGAAACTAAGAATTGGTTTATGTTATGTTCTCTTTTATGAATTTATAATTCTTGAGTAATAAAACTCTAGTTAAGACAATATTCTTTTTGTTGAAAGTGAAAAAGGGAAGTTTGGATGAATTTTGATTTATCATATGGTAGTATTTTAGTCTTGGCATAATGGATGATTGGTTACTAATGTTTATGCTTACCTGTTGAGTTGTTGTTGTGATCTTTCTTATTTTAAAGAAAATGATTTTAGAATTCATTATTGGAACTTATGTTTGCTTTGCTTATGAGGAAAATAATGACTTGAGGAAAGAAGGAAAAGAGGAAAAACTCAGCAATAAGGAATCAGAATTAAGACATAAAGATTAAGGGTCGACTTATGTCGATAAAGAGGGTCCCAACATGAATCATTTTGAGGATCAGTGATGACTAAACATTGATTTTCTTTATAAGTGCACATGAAGGTTTTGGTGTCAGTTCCATTAAGGAACTGGTAACCCGGTTAAGTATGAGCTTATAGCTTTTAAAGTACAAGATTAAACGAGAGGAATGGATAGTGAAATCTATAGGAACAGATAGAAACACAAAAATTATGAGGTAGTTAGAACAAAAAAAAAGACTTTAACTATAATATACTTGATGACTTGCACTAGGATAGCCATTCATACATGCTTGTGACATTCAATAAATAAGCCTAGTCCTTTTTCCATGCATGCATGTGTATTTAATTATACTAGTAAAGTTCTTTCATGCATGCATGTGCATCTTATGCCAAGACTATGCTAAAAGACACCTTTACCTTGTTAAAGAATGATTACAAAATCCTAAAATTGAACCTCATGATTTATACTAATGATTTCAAAGGAAACTAAGGTAGATTAGAGATGATTATGATGTCACGTTAATTGCATATGCTCCTACTGAAATTTCAATTGATTTCTCACCCATTTCCCTTTTTCCATATCATCTCTAGATGAGCAAGTAAGATTTTGATGCAAAGACTTAGTTGCAGTATTGTTGCTTTTGCCTTACTTGGAGATTTTGCTATATCACTTGATTTCATTTGATATTTCAAAACCTTCGAGTTATTTTGCGCTATGCTCATGCAATTATGTCATTCTATTTTATTTTTTTGGAGTTTGGAACTTGGATCTTTTTGTATTTGGGTTATGAGACCCCTTATTTCTTTGATGTTTTGTATTTTGTGGTCTGAGACCATGACTTAATATATTCTTAGCTATTTTGACGCATGAGGCCACTTATCTTATGATATTACATTATTATGTTTTATGTTGTGGTTTGAGTGGCATTGTGTGCCTCATGATAATGATATGTGAGACATGGAATATTGTATTTTCAATAGAGGTTGAGCTATGGATAACTGGTTATTCTATTTATGATTTTCTATCTTACAAGAGGCATAGTATCTATACCATTACCATGCTGAATTTTCATTAGAATTTTTAGCAACATTTTATGTTTAATATTGAAAAGCTCATGAAATAGGGTGTGATTCCTTGGTATCAATTTTTATGTGACTTGAGCACATAGAGATGAGTACTAGGGGTTACATAATAAAACTATTATAATTATGTTACAAAAAAATTACAATTAATGATAATTATATTGATTATATTTGTTATAATTAAGGATTAATGATAAGATTAATTATAACAAAACTATTATAATTATAATAATTAATGATAACAAGAAAACCTTATCACACCTTTAATTTTTTAATTATCTTTATTGGATTTGTATTATATATGTATTTTCATTTTTTATTTGGATTATGTTGCATTAGTAGTGTTTGCTATTATGGATATTTATATTTTGCATCTCAAAGTATTTTAAAAATATTTCCCTTTTTGGAATTCTTTTAATAAACCCTAAATACCTATGGATTCAAATCTCTGTGTGGAATGAAGAATGAGAACCCTTGATAAGGATGAAGATAGAGATGGAGACAAAATTCTAAATGAGGATGGGATTGGGGAAAAAGTTTATAACTTTAAATCTAGAGCTTTTGAAAATCATTAAAGAAATAGCTATTTACCTAACTCACTATACCCTATTTTGTTTTTTGTAACTTGAACATACCAACCTATTAATTTCATAATTTTTTTCATATTATTATTTTTAAATAAAACTTCAATTTTTCAATATTAAAATATTTTAAAAAATCAATCCACAATTTACACTTCTTTGATAATGATATTAATTATTTATTAATTTAAAAAAGTTAAATAATTATATTACTTTTTTATTGAAAATAATATTGTAATTGATATACTACTCCAATAATTGAAATAATGTAAATTATGATTATATATGATTTTTTTACTAATTATTATGCATTATTTATAACATATATTTTAAAATTGATATTTTAATTTATTAAAATAATGTACAAGAAAGAAGCTGTAATTGAAATCATATAAATTAAATTTATTCATTATTTTTTATTAATTAGAAAATACTTTTATGTTTTTATAAATTAAATATTTTAATTTACTAAAAAGATATAATGACTAAAGATGATTTAAAAGAAAAGCCATTGAAAGTAGGTACATGCGGGAATTACCCATAATGAGGATAGGAATTGGGACATGTTTTGTCATTATGGGGATGACAAATGGGTGGAGTCCCATTTTTGTTAAATGGGGTAGGGAAGAATAACACATGCCTTCATTTTTTTCAATTATCTTTATTGAATTTGCGTTATGCATGCATTTTAAATTTTAATTTAGATTGTGTTGCATTAATAATATTTGTTATTATGGATATTTATGTTTCAAATTGTAAAATATTTTTAAAGTTTTTCTCTTTTTGAAATTTTTTAATATATCTTTGAATACCCAAAGGGATTCAAATCCCTCAGGGGATTGGGAACTTGGACGGAATGAGGATGGGAATAAGAGGCAAAATTCTAAATGACAATGGAAGGTGTGGGACATGTCCCTTTTCTCATGGATATTCTGTCATCCTTATAAATGACTTATAATATAGTAAAATTAGTCATTTATTTTCTGTTATTATTTAACAATTTTAACTTTCAAATTATGTAAAAATACATAAAAATTAAACTCAAAATTAAAATAGTTATTGTAAATAATATAAAAAGAGATATAAAAAAAGGTTTCATACATATAAGAAGATTTAGAGATATATTTATAGCATATAGATTATTGTATGTAAATTATATACAATTTTTATGGGCAAAAGAAATACAAAAACAACTCTCAATAAAGGAAACAACGCAAAAAGAAAAACAATATAAATGAGACGAAATTTAACGTGGTTCAACCTTAACTGCTACATTCATGACCCCTATAAGGAATTTCAAAATTTTTTACTATCTGAACTTTTGAATGATTTAAGTTGCTAATAATCTTTATAAAATATTACTTCACATGGTAAGCGCCTAAAACTACCCATCTGGATCACTTCCACTCTTGGAGGATATCTAAGCTAACCAACCAAAGACTCTAATTACAATCCAAACCTCACACAGGACTTTAACTCTTTTCGATATGAGAGTTTGGGTTAAATCCCAACAAAGCCTTCTCTTAAGCCAAAATCCTGCCAAAAAGTGGCTACAATAACTACCTCCACAAACCTTCTTCTTGCAAAAACCTCATATTTCATTAGTGTTAAATGGTGTAAATAAGAGTCATATTGCTCACTTGTACCCAATGCATACGAAACAAGCCACTTGACCTACACATTGCCAAAAAGACTTTCAACACAATCTCTCTTCACTTGCACAATTGCTATTCACGGACATGCCGCCTGACCTTCACATTACTAGGAAGACTTTTGACACAATGGACCCCACAATACTCGATTAAGTCCAACTGACCAAACCATTAGTTTTGATACCACTTGTTGGACAATGGAAGTAAAAGAAATACAAAACAAACTCTCTTAATAAAGGAAACAATGCAAGAAGAAAAATAATATAAAAGAGATCACAAAGTTTAGCATGATTCAAACTACCTATATCCACAATCACTATAAGAAGTTTCAAAATCTTCCACTATTTGCAATTTTTGAACAGTTTAAATTGCAAACTATCTTTACAAAATATTACTTCATATGGATAGCTCCTAAAACTACCCACATGAATCACTCTCACTTTTGGAGGATATCTAAATCCAGTAACCAAAGGCTTAAATCCCAACATTGGGAAATGATATATTTAGTCTAATATAAAATAAATATTAAATTTGATATAAAATAAAATATGTAAATTTGCATTTACTTGCCATCTACCATAATAGAAAAGAATGCAGTTATAATATTATAATAAGTATATATATATATATATATATATATATATATATATATATATATATATAAACAATCATAATCAATAAAAAAAATAATAATAATAATAATTCTATCAAATTTTTATATTGTAATTGAATATTATTTAACCAAAATAATTAAATGAAGTTAATAAAATTTTGACTATAATAATTTTAATTATTTGATGAAGTAAAAAGACACCATCAAAACTAATACAACATATGGACCAAAAATAAAGAAATACAATACTGGATCAAATTTTAAAATAAAATAAAAACTCATCTTTTCGTTGTCCCAAAATATTTTCAATGTGTAAGAGAGAGGATGCAACCCAAAAAAAAAAAAAACTCTGAAAGTATTATTAATAATTTAGTCAAGTTTTCATGTTGCAATTGTATGGTATTTAAATGATACTATTTACTTATAAATGTATAGCTAAAATACTTAAATACGTTATTAAAATGTTGTCTGTAATAACAATAAGATTAAATATTTATTTTGTCCTTTTTTTAATTGTGAGGGACTAGTAGTAGATTTTTAAATTCTAAGAAGCTAATTTGTTCCTCGATATATTTGATGCATCAAAATATGGATTAATTCTGATGATAATGATAATAAATAAATAAAACATCATAAATGAAAAAGTAAGTAGAAAAGCATTCTATATGGAATAATTGCAATTTTTAATGAATTATGTGGTTAAACGGATAAGAAGATTTAACGATATATTTAAAGTATACGGCTAGAAAATATTGTATATAGATTATATTCATACTGTAAATGATATATTTATTGTAACATAAGTGAAATATGAAATTTAATATAAAAATAAAAAATGTAAATTTACATTGATTTGTCTTATACAGGAAAAATATAATAATGCAATTTTAATAAGTTCACAAAATAATGCAATTTTAATATAATATGAATACATGTGTATCATCAACATCAAATCAAAATTCATCCACTAAAACAACAAATCAAAAGAAAATTATATTATAATAATAATGAAATAATAATAATAAAATATTTCATAATTTTCGGCAGAAAAAAACACTTTATACAATGTATACATATTTTATTAAATAATTACATAATAATATATAAAATATAGATTGTGTATAAAAATTGATTTATCTCTTTTCCTTTTGGTGAGCTTCACTTAAAGTGAACTAATATTTATAGTTTATGTTAACTGAGTGATCCAGTAGTGTGTAGGTAGAATATCGGATCATACATCGTTTATCATCATAGTTTGAGACAAATTATGTAGTTTATTTTGTAAAGGCACAAACTGAAATGTTTTAGATGGATTATGAATTTATACATCTTAACCAACTCATGTTTTAAAAATTCTATTTATAGGTTTTTTTTTCTTTTATTATGTCTTAGAAGTGAAATTATAATGTTTATGCATGATATGCTATCAAAGACTTTTATAGAATCAGTTCTTATATACTGATCATGATTCAAATTGAGCTATAACATTATCCTTCTAAAACCCTTATTTCAATGGGATTCAAGTGAGATATAGCATGGCAATAATTAAGGTCACGTCATCAACATTTATTAATTAATGAAACCCATTTTAAGGAGGATTAAAATAATACAACATGATAAATGTTGGAAGCTAAGGCCAAAAAGTGTACACCGCGCACCAGATTAATCCTAAACCATTAATAAAAATGATCGACCAAGATTTAAATGGATCACCTATGTATTAGCAGACTCTTGGTGCACTGTAGAGTTCTCTCATCCTCTTCAGTTTCCCTCTCTTTCCCCAGCATGCTGTCGCCGCCCCTCAACATGAGCTTTAAAACTATTTTTTTTTTGTTTTTAATTTAAAAACACAATTGTCCAATATAAAACTCAGTTAATGAATAAAAAAATATGGATAGTATAATTATCACAGTAAAAAAGAAAAACTATGATTTATAAGGAATAAAATAATATAAGTCATTTTTTATTTTGTATCTTGTCCAAAATATAAGTTATTTTATATTTTAAGAAAGTAGTAATTATTTTTTATTAATTTTATTTCTATATTTATGATGAGTGAGAATGAATGAATGTGAGTGTGATTATTTGATAAAGAGATAGTTTATGATGAGTGATAAATGATACTTTTATTTTTTTCTTTTATTTTTTAAAAGATAAATGAAATTCAATTATTACCTTAATTTTCTTACATAATCTTAAAGGACTTATATTATAGAGTGGAGTATTTATTTAAATATAATAATCAGTATTTATCCAAGACAATATCCACATTTGGCCATCCAGGAAGCCAAAGGCTGAGGTTGTTTTTTTTTTTTTTTGTTTTGTTTATCTGTGGTTGTTGGAACTTGGAACTTGGATTTTGGAGCATAGAAAAAGTTCATGCATCTCACCAACCGACTGCACGGACGGGGTTGGTGTTGTTGGTAGTAGTGGCATTACACGCACATGCCAACACAAACACCTACAAGGACAAATTTTGCTCTTATCATTATGCTAAATGAATTTTATATTATTTAATTAATATTAATAACTTAGTTATAAAATTAAAATGATTAAAATAAAAATTAAATTCTAATTAAAAATGAATTTGCCACATATTTATAGTATAAATTTCATTTTTTATGTTGATGACAATGGATTTAAATATATGAGCTCATACAAACTATGCAAATCCCTCATCAATAAAAGATGGGGTTAAATTTTTGCAAGAAGAAAATATAATATTAATATATTTCAGTTTAAACTAAAATTAATTAAAATTTATTGCATTCTCACTATTCTTATCAATGTCACGTGAATTGCAAAGAATTACTATTTAAAGTAATTATTGGTTAGACACTATAAATATTTTATTTAATACTTTCTTTGTTTCAAATTAAATTTTATTTAATTAAGGTTGTTGTTTAGAAATTAAGAAAATAATTGAATAGCCTTGATTCTTTAAAAAATATTGGAGAAAAGATTCTGATTGACAAAAAAAGGAAGAAAAATATTATCTAATTTAATGTAGACAGAGATAAAATTAGTATAAATTAATTTATAATTTATTGAAATTTCAAAGTGTCAATTATTTTAAAACAAAGAATAAACTCAAAAACAATATTTAATTTGAAATGGATAAGTAAATCTAGGTTATATAACTATATACAAATAGTAAAGATTAAAATTTAATTAATAGTAATTAATATTTATATGTTTATTTAAAAAAACACATAATTTTATATTTTAATCTTGATCATTTATATAAGATTTAATGATCAAGATTTATTCATTTCATTCTCATAATAGATCACCATAATATCCTCCTTACTTCTATAATACAATAAATTGAATTAAGGATATTCTTTAAAAGATTAATGCTATCTTAATACCATAAATAAACAGATATCCTAAAATACAAAATGAAAAATGATAAATAAATTGTAGTGAGTAATATATATGAAACACTAATCATCCAACATTAAATACAATACTTAACGCACGATATGTATCACTCTCGAATATTTGCCGTCATTATTTTGGACAATCAACACAAAATTATAGGTTTAAATATTGCTATTTTTAAATTCTGATATTAAAAGAATAATGTCCGATGCCAAAAAAAAAAAATTGAGGTTAATTTCGACGTATTACAATAATTTATTGAGAAGATTTAATTTTAATTAATTGTCCATGTAAATAAATTACATAAATATCTAATCATATCATACATTATTATGTCAATAAAAATGTTGCATGAGGATATATTTAGGGGAGTGGCTATTGTCACTCCATTTTGGCTATTGTCACTCCTTGTTTATTGAGCTTTTGTACAATTGTTCAAAAACGTCCTTTGAATCTAATCTTATTTTAGTTTTATGCATACTAACTAATATTTTTGTTCAAAATTTTTCTGCTTTTGTAACCTTTTGTTTTATGAAAATTAAATATTTTCATTTTTGGTGAGTTTTCAAAGAAATATATTAAATCTATATTTTCACATAATAAATAAATAAAAGTAACAAATTGATTTTAATAGTTTTCAAATTGAATTATTATTTTTTACTTAACATAATTTATGATCTTTCAATGAATTTATGGTAGGATGCTAGTTTATTTTATATTGGTGTTTCTTATAATTTAGGAACAAATTTTCAGTTGTATACCTCTTGGCTAAAATAATCGCTTGTGCTCATGAAATGGGGTGGTTAGCAAATGGGTTGGACAGCCAGGTGCTAGCCATTCTTTTACAAAGCGGTTTGACATTTTCAATCCAAATAACTATGATGGGTCAACCCATCTTGCCTCATATTATGGCCAACCCCGGTGAGGCCGGGCGGATTGGGTTGACAAAATAGCTAACAATATAACAAAAAATGGGTTGCGAGGGCCAATTCACCATTTTTTTTTTTATAGGAGGTTGACACTTTTAATCCAAATAATCAAAATTAGTCAACCTCCCCGTTTTCGACCAACCTTCAACCCGCTCGCCTCATTTGCCACCCCTAATATGGGGTGTTGCTACCGATTTGTAATATCTAAGGTCCACATGTCACTAGATAGGTCTAGTACAACCTTAAGGTTCCTCAAGACCCACCCATCTTGCCAGGAAGGCCCTAGATGCAAAAGTCAGCATGAGGTAACTCTGGCATATTTGACACTAGGACCACTATAGCAGTCAAGCTATTAGTGGGGAAAAGCCAGGATCTCTAGTGATCGCTATAACAGTCAAGTGTGTGCACGAACAAGCCATCCACTGCTATAGTGGTACCGCCCAATGTTAGCATAATGCTAAATGATGTAGTTTCGATTAGTGATACCTAACCCTATAAATACCCTCCCATTACGTGTTTTCACCCCAAAACCAAGAACCCTAGCTCTCCCAAGCATATTTCCATCCTTCACTTTTATCCCACTTAATCTTTCCTCCTCTAAGCTTCAAGGTAAGAAATTTTTAATGGTTTATGCCCTATTTTTCTCATCCCTTCTATGTTCTTGAGTTTGAGTGTTGTTATTTCTTATTGTTGTCAAGTTTGGACACTCCCCAATGTTCATAGAGTTAAGTTGTTTTAGAGTTATCATAGATTATTCATTGGTTTTGTTATTTCTATGGAGATATTGATGTCATCCCCACTCCTAGGAGCTCTTTAGGTGCTGACACTTCACATTCCACTCTCAGGTGAGTGTGTTTGATCCTATGATCTCATTTTGATCATTAGAGATATATTTTCTAGCATTATGGAGTATTTAGGAAATTAAAACTTGTGTTTTATCATGACATAAATTTTATACGTATTTTTGCAAGGATTAGATTATACGTTTTAGAGTTACTCATGAAAATTATTGATTTCCAAAATGTATGGGACCATCCTTGAATTCTAATTATTTAAATATGAATTATTTCATGATCCTAGCCTTGATTTATGATGATAGGAATTAGCATTATTTGATGGAGATTGTGAAAGTAGATTGATGCATGATGATTAAGTGTTGTTGAATCTAAATTCATAGAATCCCCTTTTATGCCTATAGCATGATTTTAGAATAAAAAGTGAGAAAAACTAAATTGTGAGTTAATGAAGTTAAATCATTAACTTTGGTATACCAAGATGCCCACGATGGGTAAGTTTTCCTCACTCAGATTAGTTCATGAAGGATGCGATTATCGAGGGAGTATTAAATCTTAGATAGGTACTCTTGTTTATAAGGACTGCACCACTTTATAGTTATTGGATATTTTGTCCCTTTGTTAATTCCTTAAAAGACTTTTTTATTTTCTCGTGTTTTATATGAAACCACCATTATTATGATTATTATACATTGTGAATGGAAACTTTTTTTATTTCTACATTAGTCTGTATGTACTTCCTTCTTGTCCTGTATGGTGTGGGTGATAATTCACTCATCTAATTTTAGACAAAAATCATCCATCCTTTTTCTTTCCCTTAATAATACAATGGCTGCATCAGATCCTCCACATCCTCCTCTTAGAGCTATGGTTATTCAGCTTGGTGAACTTTACCTCGTAGTAAAGCATTATTATATTTTTGTAGAGTGCTCCACTGTTGTGCGCAGGTCCCAGACCATATATAGTCTTTTGTATCATGATTTGGATTGCAATTATAAATTCATAGTTTTCATGATTCTTTTGTATTAAGAGCAACTCGATTTAAACACAAATTATGATTATGGTTCAACTGGATTTATGAAATGAATTTATGTTTGCTAGTTATGATTTGGGACAAAAAAACAAGCAACTTGTATTTGAAAATGGAAATTATGATTAAATCATATAGTATGACTCAGGAGCATAAGACTTACGTGGAGATGAGATTCTATATGCCGATCACGTTCTCAAATCATATCATGACACGATTGGTTTTGCCTGAAATTTATCTCTTTTGTGGGTTATCAAGTCTAATATTGTGTTCGCGTGAATTTGTATTGTGGTCTTTTTTTTTTGTGTTTTGGTATTGGTGATGGTATAGGCTAAAGGTTTGGAATTTGTTTTTCTAAGGTTTGTATCTTGAACTTGCTTTTTTGTTTCCCCTTGTGGTTAAGCCTTTTCTTTTTGACTTATCCAAAAATAAAAAAGTATATAAGTGTTAATGTAACATATAGTGTAATTATATTTTTACGATTAAAATATATACAATAACTCATTGATCATTTAGAACTTATTTAAAAGAATTGAAGTCTTTGGATAATCTCCAGCGAAGACATTAGGCTAAAATATGAGAACCACCTTCGCTTTATTTAGATTAGCTTTTTAAAGAAATATTTTTCAAAATTACTATTCAAAATTTTTAAAATATAATTTATTTTACATGTGGATATAAAAGTAATTTATATTTTAATATAATATTAAAAGTTATTTTAGTCTTAAACGTCTTTTTCATGTTAAAAAATGTTTTTATACTTTTTAATAATTTTGTTTTTACTAGAAATTTCTTCATAAACTTATTAAAAAAAAATCATAAAAAAGCATTTTTAAATTTAAAATATTTTTTTTATCAAATAATGACATATAATGGGCTAGCTCTTAGTTGTAATGAGTTATTTTTCAAAAATAGTAATTCAGTCATTAAAGCGAAAAATATAATAAAACGTATTATTAGCAAAAACTTATCCTATTATTTGAAGCTCTCTCTCTTTTTATTTTAAAAGCAAATTTATTTTAGATCCTAATGCATAATTCTTGATTTAATTTTAAAAATTTAAAAACATTAACACAATAACTATTAAAATACCTTTAGGGACATTTCAGAAATCATATAAATAAGGACAATTAATATGGAGTGGTAAAAAGAGAAATGAGAAGGACAATAACCATTTCCTATATTTAGATATTGAAATTGACATTATAATATAAAATTTTAATTTTAATTCTTTTATAATTGAAATTAATTTAGAATCTTAAATTTTATATTTGTATATACCAAAAATTGTAATATAATTGTTTAAAAGTAAATGTGAAAGAAAACGAATTACATAGACAGTCCTAGAGGGTTATGTAAGTTTTTGTATTGATAGTTCATAGGATATGGATTAAGAAGACTCCATCTATCTTAGTTTTTTGTTTTTTCAAATTCTATAAAATTATATAAAATTATAATTCTATATATTAAGATTGTAACGTTCAATTTCCATCTCAAATTTCATGCTTAATTTCAGACCCAAAATGTTAGGCTGTACTCCTTATTTCAAATGGGTTTGGGTTAAAGAATAAGGTGAGAAATTTTATCTTAGATTAATAAAGTAAATATATATATATATATATATATATATATATATATATATAATTTTATTGATCTAATGAAACTGTCATAAAAATAAAAGTTAGGGATCCAAATCTGTCTCAAACGTTTTACATCCAATAATAGCCTATGATGAGTAGATTACAGTTGGAATATAAATTATATTTCAAGAATTAAATTCAAATAATTTGTGATAATATATATATTTTATTTCGATAGCATTGAAGAACGACCACAGAAACACGTGCCGCCACGTCAGGCGCTTACTAACCAATGACGCTTAAAATTCCCGAATTGCCCTTGAGCACGTAGCTCCAAGGCACCGAGAGAGACTTGCTCAAACCTCTTTTCATTTTCTCACCAACCCCCTCCAAAACAAACCTCTTCCCATCTTTTAATTTTTTTTCCTTTTTTTCATTTTCAATTCTTTGAGGGGGGTTGTTGTTCAAATGCACTACGCTATTCTCTTCTCACCAACCTCACCCTCGTTGGACATATTTGCAATGATTTCAATCGTGTTTAATACAAAGACAACAACCTCTTCAACATGACTCCGCAACACTTCCCACTTATTTGATGAGTTGGTGACACAACTTACACTTTTTGATCGTCACCGTTTTCATTTCTTAAGTAAATGGCTGCAACAAGCTCAGCTCCACACATGTTTTGCATCTCACCAAGGAGGTCTTCTTCTCCTTGTTCCTTGGCACCCCATTTGAGTTTTAGGAAGGCAAAGTTGGGATTTGAGTCCAAAATCTCATCAGAGAGTTTGGTGTGGGGAGGGTGGAGCAGAGGAAAGGCAGGGCAGTTTGAGAGCAAGAAGAGGAGGCAATGGGGTGTGAGGTGCACTGCAGAGGGCATAGATGGAGGGATGCTTATGGGAGCAAGAAGGGCTAGAGAGGATAATGGTGGTGTTGCTGCTGCAGCAGGTGTTACTAGCAATATTCCAGAGAGGTTCAAGGTGGTGTGTTTGGTGGCATGTGTTATGTGCCTGTGTAATGCTGACAGGGTTGTCATGTCAGTCGCTGTTGTTCCTCTTGCTGCCAAATATGGGTGGTCTAGTTCATTTCTTGGCATTGTTCAGGTACTGCTACTGCTACAGATGGATCCAAAACTTCAGATCACGGGTCATGAATCAAAAAGGACAGAAATAATCCCGGATTTGGAAATTAAGGAATGTTATTTTATTTGGCAAGGAATGAAAAGCATTTATATTTATTACTATTAATCATTGATTTAGTTCTTAGTTATTGTATAAAGAATTAAAATATTTATTTCATTTTATTTTGTTCAATAACTAAAGTTCACAGTTGTTAGTATATTTCCTTAATAATAAATTATTTCATATGAGTGTTCTATAATACACACATACATACATACAACTCTCTTTTAAAACTAAATCAGCTTGTTTTGTTTTTGTTATATGGATTGCTTTTGGTGGAATGAAATCACTAACATAAAGATCTTGTCTTATGCATTATCAGTCATCTTTCCTGTGGGGATACATATTCTCTTCTGTGATTGGAGGAGCTTTGGTAGACAGATATGGAGGAAAGAGGGTGATGGCTTGGGGTGTGATTTTATGGTCTTTGGCAACTATTCTTACCCCTTTGGCAGCTAATCACTCTACAATGAGCTTGTTGGCTGTTCGTGCTTTCTTTGGACTTGCTGAAGGTGTGGCTCTTCCATGCATGAGCACTCTCATGTCAAGGTGATTCCCTTAAGATCCTCTTGCATTGGATCTATTAGATATTATAGCTAATCTTGGATGCGGACATGGCAAATTAAGTACTCAAGATTTGTGCATATCAATCTTCTTCTAGGTGGCCAACAGATATTAGTTTGCTTGTTTGCCTAAAATATCTCTTTGTCGAATTTTTCCTTTATAGTTAGTATTGAAGTAAGAATTAGATTTTAGTGGTACAATCTAAATTTGTTTGATCCATGTATCCGACCTCATTCTGTGAGACAAGACTTGGCTGCTGTTATCGAAGAAAGAGATGCTTTTATGAACATCTCATTGTTGTGGATGCATGTAGAGCTTGTTCTCTAGAAATTCGAAGCTTATCTAGTCTTTATATTTGAATAGGTGGTTTCCAAGTAATGAAAGGGCAAGTGCAGTTGGAATTTCAATGGCTGGATTTCATCTTGGCAATGTCATAGGCTTGTTGCTCACACCATTTATGTTGTCCACTATTGGAATCTCTGGTCCGTTCATCTTATTCTCCTCTCTTGGGTTGCTCTGGGTGACGACATGGGTGTATCAAGTTACAGATGATCCTCAGGAAAGTAATTTCATCAGCAGATCAGAGCTGAGGTTAATACAAGCTGGAAAAACTGCTTCTCGGACAAAAAGTAGCAAGTTTCCCCCTTGCACCTTCTGTTATCAAAACTACCGTCATGGGCTATAATATTTGCAAATGCAACTAACAATTGGGTGAGTTCTATTTGCCTTTTGAGTGATAAGAATGGCTTGCTATCATGAATCCAATTTTAGATAACATTACTGATCTTGACCTTGCTTAATTTGCAGGGCTACTTTGTTCTCCTCTCATGGATGCCAGTTTATTTCAAAAGTGTAATTACTTTCTTAATTTGTTCTTAGACATTTACATTTACAAACAACCTTATACTTTTGTTTCTTATATTGTGTTGAAAATCCCCTCTAAAGTAAATAACTGTAGATCGCTCTTCGTGCTTATTCATCACAGTTATGCCATGCTCAAATCAGTCAAATTATTAGTTTAGTAGTAGACATTATTAATTGGAAAAAGACAAAGTCAATTTAGGTGGCTCTGATGCATTGCTGGTTGATGATGGTAGAAAATTTGAAAGTCAACTTACAAGTGCGCTAGAATTTCTTTTATTTCCCTTTTTGTGTATTCTTGTTTCTGAGAAAGTCATTGATACTCAAATTCTCATAATGCTGGAAGTCTAATTTGAAGCCTGGAACTTTCAATCATGACTATTTTCCCCTTCTTTCTGTAGGTATATAATGTGAACTTGAAGCAGGCGGCTTGGTTTAGTGCAGTTCCATGGGCTACAATGGCAATTTCCGGCTATCTAGCTGGTTCTGTATCAGACTCCTTAATCAACAAAGGTTACCCCACTACATTTGTCCGGAAGGTCATGCAGGTATCTCTTTAAGCACCATCATGCAGATGGATGAATTTATAAGTCTAAGATATTTATATGCTGTTCCCTAGTTTTAGATTTAAGAATCAATTGTAATGCTTGATAAAATGACCATTGAACGGCTATCACCTAGCCAAAAAGAAAAAAATGGAACATATATATATTCACTTTGAAACACTTGGAGAACAAATACGACTATTCTAAAGCAAGTTTGTTTCAAAAGTGAGAAAGTTAGGAACTATTTACCCTTAAATCAATAGAGTGCTTCATTATCATAATCCACTAAGCAAGCTAAGAGTGGAATCTACTTTTGTTTTAAAAGCAAGTTAAATTTAGAACGGTTTTGTTTTATTACCCTTTAAAGATCAATATCAAACCGGATCCATATGTCATGTTGATTTTAGTAATATATATGTAGTACAACAGCATGAATCTGCGCCAGTAGTCTGAACCATTGTTGGTAAATTACAGACCATTGGATTCATTGGCCCGGCAGTGAGCTTACTGTGTTTGAATTATGCCAATACACCAGCAACTGCTGCTACATTCATGACTGTAGCTTTGAGCTTGAGTTCTTTCAGCCAGGCTGGCTTTATGCTAAATATACAAGTAAGTTCAACCCTCAAAATGTACACATTCACTTTAAAAAGTATATGCAAGACATTCAGATGAACTTACAAACACATTAGTAAGACCTTAACCTCACACCTTTTACATTGTACATGACCAGGACATTGCTCCTCAGTATGCAGGAATCCTACATGGTAAGAATTTATGCCAATGTATTATTGTAGGGAATTAAATTTTACTTTATCCCTTTTATTTTGGATTTAATTTCTATGCTACAGTTATCCAATTATGTATTCACATCAGTCATGATAGTTGACTTTTCAGCCACTACTTGAAAAGTCAAGCAAATAAAACACTTTGATTAGATGATACTGTAAAAGTGTTTTACAATGTTAGTGTATTAAAAATTTAGTTTATTTTATTTTTTGGTAGCATTTTTTCATAATGGTTCTGCATTGTTACAGGAATCTCAAATTCAGCAGGAACTTTAGCAGCTATCGTAAGCACAATTGGAACTGGTTATTTTGTACAATGGCTGGGATCATTTCAAGCATTCTTAACCGTAACAGCAGGTCTCTATTTTGTGACAACCATTTTTTGGAACCTTTTTGCCACAGGCGAGCAAGTTTTGTGAATAATTCCCCATCGGAAAATTTCCCACACCTTGCGTTCCATTAAACGCAGGATTGGAGTTATCCTCTAATAGAAATGAATGAAGAGCATTTTTTTTTTTTTAGTTTCTCATTAAAATGAAATTTGTCATATATTTAGTAGCTGCCGACCCGTTGGCCCCACCACTAGTTTGTATAAAAGAAATTTGTCTGTTTAAACAGATGAACTAAATATGTGCAGTATGTGAATAATATAGATCATTTTTATAGAATGACTATGGCCTGTAATTGTTGAAAGCGTAATATCACATAAGAAATAATTCGCTCACGTGAAAGTTAATCATTTCTGCTTTTGTACGGCTTCTTTATTTTATTCTTTCTCATTTAGAAAATTACATTTACATTAACCTCCATACCTCACGTCTATTTATAAAATTTACTCATAAGATCTCTAATTTTATAAAGTTATTATATTGATTTTCTTGATGTTGAAAAATTATTACATCACCTTCTCTTTATTATACAATAAATAGTGTATTTAGAGATCAATGTTAAGACAAATAGAGAAAGTTGAGGTGAATTTTACTAAATTTTAGGAGAATTCTCTTTGGAATATGGTATTGTGTTTTTTTTTTGTATATTTGGGAATATAGGATTAGATGAAATTGTCAAAAAGTTTTATATTGCTAATTTATATATATTAAACTCTTCATATAAGAGTTTAATTTTAATGCTTTGACAATATAAATTTTTTAATACTATCATTCAATTAAATTATCTTATTTGTATGATTTTTAAGTAGTGTGTGTTATATTCAAACACTTTTACTAATTTGGTGGTACATGATTGGATAATAGTAAAAAAAATTTACACTGTTAGTATATAGAAATTAAACTCTTTAAAATTTGCACAATTGTTAGGGTGCATTTGTTTCGGATTTTGAAAAAAATAATTATAAAACTTAAATTTTATGTTTAATTGAAAAAATTGAAAATTGATTTTTTTAATATTTTGATTATTTTTAAAAATTATTTAAATATACAAAAAGTGATATTTTGGAGTGAAAAAATATTCTAAAGTGAAAAAAGCAGAAACAAATGCACTTAGAGTGCACATATTTGAATGTGCTACAAAATTTAGGGTCTAGACACGAGAGGCCGCTTTAGGAATGAACTAGCGTCGCGCGTTGTGCAATACTTGCAGTCTCGCATAGCTTTAACTTGAAACGATACTACTATGAGGTGAAATGTAATGCTCTCTTATGAAGTTTTGTGATCACATTTGATATTATTTCATCTGTAAAATAGCACCACAAGTCATTATGATTCGTTAAAATTATACGATCTTTTCTGTAATTACTAATTTATTAATTTAAGCAATAACAATGATATATATATATATATATATATATATATATATATATATATATATATAGGACAGGGTTGGAAAAATAATGGCAGAAACATAGGTGGAAGCATGATAAAATGTTTACAATAATATATTAAAATATTTAAACATGACATAAACAGTCTATTTTTTGTTCTACAGGCTTTAAATTATGGTCTAGAAATATAAACATATCATACAATTGGTCTAGTAAAATTTGATCTTCTAAAAGGATAAGCTTCAAATTCTTCAATAGTTTCTAACACTCTTTTTTGATCTTTTATCCATCTTTGTTTTGCAATTCTAAGTACATAAAGATGAATCATAAAAATAAGATTAAAAGTTTGCAGAAGAGTTAAACACTTATAAATATTGAAAAAGTTCTCCAATATATATTGAAATGAGACAGATGATACAAAAGTATACTAAAATTTTGAGAGACGAAATTTTACAATAATGAGTAAGCACTTAAAACTTTTCAGCTAAACTCTCGATGACTCACAACTTCAGTCTTGCATCTATTTATAGAGGAGTAGTAGTTCTTTTTGAGGAGTCTTGAATTATTGTAGGTGAATTGTTTTTCAGAGTATCTTGAATAGTATTGTTACTTTTATAATTTATTGCATAATCTTTAATAAAGTAAGCATTATTGGAACTTCTTTATTAAAGACGTCTGTTAAAAATTATTAAAGTATATTGGATAATTTTCTCTCTTTGTCGGCACTAGCCTGTTATTGACACGTCAAAATATTCTTGTTGAACTCTATTGTCGTCTTGTACCAATTTATAGAGCAGAGCATCTATCCATAAATGAATGAGACAAATTTGTTAGAATCTTGAACAAGATGAACAATTATTTTTTTGAAGAAAATTTACTCATTTTTTGAAAGATCAATTCCAAAATAGTCATCCTCATTAAAGGAGTGAAACTTCCGAAGGAACCCACTTCGTCTTCTTCTTGCTTAACTGTTGGCCACTCTTATTCATAGCTCCATTAAGTCTTTTGAGAAATTCTTAATGAGAACCGAAGTTGCGAGCTCAACCATTATTTGAGATTTTTCTGTTAGGAACTGAAGAATCTTTTTCTTCCTTTTGAACACCTTCATATATTTTGAATTTCTTTGAACCAGTCATGGAGTCTTTCTTTAGAAACATGTTTCATGTCGAATTATTCCCACCATTTTGATCTTACTGAATGGGATAGCCATCTAAGTTTGAACTTATCTCTTCCTTTACGGCATAAGTGTAATCCCAAGAGATTATCCAACTAACCCCAAAACTAGCTAAAAATGAAAGATTTCTTGATCCTATTGGGAAAGTAGTATGGTCTTTAAATTCTTGAATAATAGGTATTAATACTTCTGGAATATCTCTGGATGGGGACTGAAATATTGGAACCAGTTAATGAACCATTTTGGAAACTTCAATGGTATTTGTCTATCAAACTATATGAACCAGGAATGAGAAAAGGGCCTTAGATACAACATGTTGTACTATACTTCTATGTAATCAAAATAAGTGAAACAATTAGCCTAAAGGATTTGTTGGAAAATTCTTTGGGTCTATGAGGGGTTTTCCAGTCAATAGGGGATAAAACCTTAAAGATGGTTATTTTTTAGAAGGAAAGTTTGCCATCCTCGTAGTTATGAACAAGTTCTATTGATTCAGTATCTACTAAAATGTATTCATAAAAGGTTCTTGTTTTCAAAGGATGAGTAGGGAGAAACTCAAAATCATGAGAGAATATTTTTTAAGGTTTGTTAAGGGATTCAAACAACCATTGTCTTCTATAAGACAGATTGTTATAACATCAGGGTTTTCTATATACTTATAGGGATTGTATTGATGAGTTCTAGTGGCTATAGTTGTAGGGGCATTGGGCCTTATTGAAACAAGTTTGGGTTTTAAACTAGAAGGGGTTGTGTTTATGGCTTGTTGATAGGTTAATGGCTTAAACCCTTAGGACTAGGAAGAGGAGGAGATGGCCTTATAGTGTTTAAAAGGGTATGAGGACTAATGCTAGGCCTTATGGATCCCATTGGAGGGTATTGAAGCATTAATTCTTGATCTGGAGATCTGTATTGAACAAGTTTTTTTGAATCACATGATGATCCTGGATTGGAGTCATCCCATATTGATCTTTTGTCATTTTTTTACTCATTGTGTTTACCCTAAAAATTCTCTCATAAGAAAGTCTGGAAGTGCATTGTGCTTGCCATCAATGTGTTGAATTTCAAAATCAAAGCATGAAAGTAAGGATTGCCATCTTGCAAAAATATGTTTTGAAACTAGATTTTTAACATCCTTTCTAAAACTAGTTTTGTTGCCTTGCAATCAGTTCTTAATAAAAATCTTTTGGAAAATAAATCATCTTGAAATTTCATGATGCACAAAACTATTGAAAGTACTTATTTTTTAATAGTATTGTATTTTTCTTGAGGTCCAATCCATATTGTTGAGTGAAACCTTACTATTTGTTCTTTGTCTGATCCGCCTTGATTTGTTTTAGAATACCTCCATATCCTAAATTAGAAGCATCGGTTTCAACTATCATGAAAGCATTAGGATTGGGGAGTCCTAAACATGGGAGCTTTTTAACTATTTCTTTTAATTTCTTAACACTAGTTGTGATTTCTTCAGACCATTGTGGAGAGTTCTTTCTAAGCCTTTTGTATAAAGGTTTACAAATTATCCTAAGATTTGGAATAAAGTCAGAAATATAATTTATACATCCTAAGAATCTTTGTAATTAATCTTATCCTTAATTTCATCTAGGAATTTATCCACAAATTCTATAGATCTACTTATTGGGGTTATTGTACCTTGATAGATTTCAAATCCTAAAAACCTTGTCTTGATTTGAAAAAATTTCATTTTCTTGCTGAAACTACTAATTTGTTTTCCTTTATGATTTCATAAAATTTTTTGAGATGTTCAAAATGTTGATTTATAGATTTAGAATAAACAAGTGCATCATCTAAATATACTATGGTAAAATTAGAGTATTGATTAAAGATTTCACTCATTATATTTTGAAATTCACTTGGAGCATTTTTTAATCCTTGTGGCATTACATTCCATTCATAATGCCCAAGGGTACCACAAAAGCGTTTTGTATCTATCTGATTCTTGTACTTGTATTTGATAATATCCTAATTTCATGTCAAATTTTGAAAATATTATAGCTTTATTTATTCTTCCTATTAAATCCTTTTTATTTGGTAATGAGTATCCAATCCATTTTAATACCTTATTTAATGGTTTATAATTTATAACCAATCTTGGAGCACCTCTTTCTTTTTCTGAGGCATTCATAACATAAAACTTGCACAACTCCATGGAGACTTGCTAGGTCTGATTAATCCTTTATTTGAATATTCTTATATTTTCTTTTTACAATAATTTAGATATTTTTTATTCATTTGGATAGGTCTTGCTTTTGTCAGAATATTTTGTTCATTAAATCCTTCTTCATATGGTAGTGAAATTATGTGTTTCTTTCTATCCCAAAAGGCATTAGGAAGTTCAACATATACTTCTTTTTCAAATTTTTCTTGTAATTCTTTTATTTTTTTTTATGTTTTATTAAGTTGTTCTTCTATTCTTTTATACCTAATTTCTTCATTTAACATATTTATTTGCTTTTGTTTAATTGATATTAAGTTTATTGAATGGGTGAGTTTATCTTGAATCGAATTTAAGTTTTTGATTCGTGGAAGGTCTAAAAAGTCAAACCTAACCTTCCTCACCCCTTTGTTTTTGAAACAAGTCCTATCTTTGTACATGAAAAGGGGTATAGTAATACTAAAAATGGAATTCCTAATATTAAAGATTCATGCATATCTTTTACTAATATGAAAGAAGTTGTATAACACATGTTGTCCTTGCAAATTTTTGCCTTTGGTAATTTATATTTTATATCTAGTCTACTATTGTTAACTCCGGTATATGCTTCATATGTTTTTTCATAAAATTTTGTTGGTATTAATCCTTCTTGAATACAATTAGAATTAATTCCTGAATCTATTAATGTTTTAATTTCATATACTTGATCATGAACTATTAAGTTTACCTTACAATGCCATTTATGGGTTAATATTTTTGTAATCATATTAATATAATTTTTCAAAGTTCTTCTATATTTTCTAATAATGGTATATTTCTTGCATTAGATGTAGTATTTTAGTATTTCCTTGTGATCGTAATATCAATTCTCCTTTTAATTCTAGGTATTTTAATTCTAGATTAAAATCTTTTGTTTTAAATATTTTATTTCTTGTTTTAATATTTTTATTTCATTTTGCAATTTTTAGTAGATATTTGATTAGTAGGATTTCTAAATCATTCTATGATTTCTTTTATTCTACTCTTGGAACATCATTTTTAATTTTATCTTGTTCATCTAGTAAATTTTTTAGTTGCCTAAGAATTCGGTTTTTAGTTTTGATTCCTCCATTTTATCTACAGTACTTATTAAGGTATTCGTTTGATGTCTTGTTAATACATTTATTGATTTTTTACAATTTGAACAAGTGCACAGTTCAAGTCCTAAACAAACTTCATTATTTTCTTCTTGAATTGATTCATTTTCAAAGGAGTAATCTTTATAGATTCTAGGAGTAGATTCAATAGGTATTCTGATTCATTTTTTGATTTATATTGATCATTTATTAATATGTTAATTAGTCCTTCTTTTAAATCTTTTGAAATGTTCAACTTATTAACCTTATCTTTAACCTTACAGTTCTTTGCATAATGTTCTATTCTTCCACATTTATAACATTTTCCTTGAACTGACCTTTTGTTTTATTTGTTTTCTTCTTTATAGGTTTTGACTTTGAAAGGCTTTCAGGTGTAGGCTTGGACCTTTTGTATCTTCTAAAGGGTTTTTTATTATTGGTTTTATTCTTTCAAGTTTTACTTGGAGCTTTTCTTCAGAGATTCCAAATTGATCACAAAAAGTTTCCAACTCATTATGAATAATTTGGGCTTCATGTCTTAACTTATTTTGAAGTTTAAAGTCATTACAACTTGTATTCCTATTTCAACTATATTGCAGTGTATTTGACCAAATGTTAGATAGTCATAAGGAATATCACCATCATGTTGTTGAGCTATATTATTTTTTACCTTTTCTCCTAATAATCTTGGAAGTCCACAATAAATCGTTCTTTCCAATATGCTAAGCACCATTTGGTCTCATGCATACTTTAGATAAGAACATGTCTTTATACCATCGATAACTAGACATTGTTGGACAATGTAAATTCACTAATTGTTTGGCAACCCTATTATATGTTTTTATAGGATCTCCTATAAAGTGTTTCATTATTGCATAGAGTAATGTAGTTGTTGCATCTTCTACTAGTGCTTTTGCACCAAGCTCAGTTTTTGTAGCATTCAAAACATGCTGTCTATTTGCTTGTGTTAAAATATTATCCCACCAACCTTTTAATTGTCCTGTGAATCTGTTATTATTATCACAACAATCCTTTTATTTTAATTTCCTTTTATGGCGAAGGCTCAATAGCTATAGTCATTTGTTGCATGACATCTAGGATGAGTTGTTCACTCATTCCATCAATGTTCCATTCAACAATAGCCTCTCCAGTATATTGATTTTCAATCATTTGAGTTTTTTCTTCATATTGAACATCAACTAAAGAAGGTCTAGGATAATATGTTCTTGTTTTTGCATATTTTATTTTATTAATAGTCATGTCTTGATCATTCTCCTGTTCTAAGGTATGTATTGATAAGGAGGCTTTATCCTTTTATTTTGATTTATCAGTTATTACTAAATCTTCTAATCTTTTCATAATATCATTAACTATTACTTCATTTGAAAATTTTAATTTTGTTGATTTTAATTCCTTTTCTAGAATAGTTAATAATTTATATACTAGTTTTTGAGGATCTAATGGGAAGTCTTTTTAAGTTTTTATAAAGGTAGAGGGTGTTGACGATGTTGATGTTTCTTTTGTTTCTATTCTATCAAATTGTTGGACCATAGTATGTAATGTTTGATTTGTAAAGTTTAATTGTTCATGAACTTTATGAAAATCTTTATTTTCTTTATTTATTTTAAAAGGGATAGCATCTACTTCTAAATTACTTACTTTAGTTTTTATTTGTTGAAGGGGTGGATGAACAGAAGAAGTATCAGTTCCTTCAGCAGTCTTCCATTCTTTGCTTGACTTACTATTCATTTGTATTTGTTTATTTTTTATAAAGGGGTTTTGTATGTTTTGATTTTTATAGAACCATTCTTCAAACCATAAAAAGAAGGGAGATTAATCTTGTATTCCTTAAGACATTTATAAAATTCTTGTAAATATTTAGATGTTTGTTGCTTTGTAAAAGTTTTGAAATATCAATTTCTTTTTTCTTGATTATTCTTTGTTAAGAAATCTTTTCTTATCCATTCTTTATTTATTTCAAAAGGTTCTTTTTCCTGAGATATCATATTTATGACTTGGGATCTAGTTGGTGAATATTTAGAGATTTACTATTTTGAGACCTTTATAAGTTGGTTGTGGAATGTTTGGTTGATAAATTGGTTGTGGGATGTTAGGTGAGAAATTAACGCCTCTCAAGTCTAGATTAGAGAATCTACCATTTATAGAGTTTTGAGATTGTTCAAACATATAATGATTTCTTGAAGTTTCTTTAAGTTTGTCCTTCGTATTCTAATATTGATATTTCCATTAATATCCCATCTTATAATTTCTATTTTTGTATTTTCTAATTTTTTATGTGGCATTACCAATTTTAGATTCCAATCCATTTTTCCTATTACTTTATAATGTTTTAATCTTTTTGGAGTATGGGTTGTTGATTTTGATAAGTTGGTTTCTACAATTAATATTTCATTTTTTGGAGATGATTTTAATGCCTTAAAATTATAATATACTTTTGAAATTTTGTAATAAATTCTATATATTACATCTAGATGAGTAACACCTATCTGCTATGTTTCCTAGAGTTTTGACATTTAATTCTAAAGCAACCTTTGTGGGTGAATTTCAAAGATCCATTGAATAGTTTGGATAACAATTGAAAAAAAGGGTCATTATGAACATTAGACTCTAATATAGCTAAAACTTGATCTTCAAATTCTCTTAGCCTTATATCTTGTAATATTGCAATTATACAAATATTGATTTCTAATCTTATAAAGGTTTTATTATAACTTGTATTAACTTGATATGAATATAATGATATCCATTATGAATGTGCTTATTGTTCAAATTTTCATCTAAGAGTTTTATAATGGTATGAGTGTCTTCTATGTATTAGGTTTTTTCAATGCAATAAATGTTTTGTTTTGAACCAAGATTTATTATAATAGTTCTACAAATTTCTTTATGTTTTACCTTAGGTATGGACCAGCTTTGAAGCTTATTTTCTATAGCCGCTATTACTAGTTCTTTACTTTGATATTCATCTTAATCTATTGTAGGGGCAAAGGTAGAGGTAGACGGAGAGTCATCTGTTATTACTATTGTTTTTCTTTTAGCTAAATTACTCATTGTTCTTAGAAGACTAGCCATCAAGTTGGTTAAGACTTAAGATGTTTTTCTAAAAAAATTCAATAGAAAATCCGAATTTATTTTGTGTTGGTAAACTTTTAATAGATCGTTGATAAGCCTAAGAGTGATGTTCCTGTATATATATATATATATATATATATGTGTGTGTGTGGTTATTAAGAATAAAATTATAATATTTTACAATAGTTGATATATAGATTAATTAAAATACTTTTTTTGGAACTTGGATCATCTAAAATGAAATGATTGTACGATAAGAAAGTGAGAAGCTAATCACCAATAGATTATTTAATAAGACTCACATTCAATTATAGTTATTAATCAAATGATTAATCTCTTATTTTCTCAATTTACACCACTTTCATTTTAGAAAACTCTCTCTCTCTCTCTCTATTTTTTTTTTATCATGTGATGATGTAAATCATAATTTATGATTCATTAAACCAAAAGGTTTTAGATATTTTATACAATAATGAGATATATTACAAAATTATTATAATTGTATCATTAATAATTATGTATATGTTTATATTATTTCTTTGTTATTTAAATAAATGAATGAATTACTGCATGAGAGACTAATATAATTTTAATGAACCTTAATAACCACTAGTGACAATTTTATAAATAAGGAATGTTAGGTATAATTGTACTAAACTTCATAAAGGTTAGAGTAAATTATGCTATAATGTATAATTTACGTAAAATAATTAGAAGCGTTATTACTCTTCTTATAATTTAGGTAAAATATTTAATTTTGAAGTGTTTTTGGTAACATTTGTGTGATTTTTCTTTAATCTAAGTCATACTAACGATAGTCAAACTGTACTAGATCTCAACTAATTTAATTTAGATTGGATCCATTTATTATATTAATTAAATTCTTTCAACACTAATTTATTTGTTTAACTTATCGAAAAAAAACTAATTTATTTATGTAATATACTAAAATTAGAACACGACTGTGAAAAAAAAAATCATATATATCATATGACATGTCATTCAACCATGCAATTGATTTCATGCCCATGAAAAGCTAATAAATGTATCAAAAAATTATAATCTCTCTCATAAGATGTAAAATGTTAATCAAATAATTGAAAGGCAATGAATGCACCAAATTATATAAAACCATTGATTTAGTGATGATTGTCAATCAAAAAATTATAATCATTAAATGTAAAACACCAATCAAATAATTATACTAGCCAATCAAATAATTTTGATTGTCAATCAAATAATTATATTTCCATCCATGAAAGTTTTCAAAAGGTAGGTATATATATATATGTGAGCAAATTGTAGAATATATGTAAGGCTGCATTTTATATCAGTCATGATAATAGTGTTAGTTTATGATTTTTTTATTTTATAATATTTCTATTTTTCCTAATTCTTTCAATACAATTCATTATTACTCATTATTTCTTTTTCCCAATCATTTCATGTCTTACTTTTCATCTTCTTCTTTCTGATTTTAGCCGATCATGATTTATGATGGTAGAATTCTGCAAATTGAATTCAATGAAGAAAGGGATACAATATTTTGATAGACAATGTTTTTTTCCTACCATTGCTGTAGATTATTTAATTTCTGTTTCATGGGATTGATTATTATCTATATTCAAGGGCCCTATTGATTTTGAAGCTCTTTGTTATTTTCCTTTGTGTCTTTCTTTCATTTTTTTTTCTTTCCATTTTAAGCTATCATGGATTAGGATCGATGGAATTATGCAAACTTAACTCATTGAAGAAAGGGGACATTTACACATTTATTGTGGTTATTGATAATATGAGAATTTTTCAACTTGTAGAAAGGATTTTTTTTTAGTTTATTTTGTTGTTTAAGAAGTTATTATTCTTTTTATCTTTTTAATTGATGAATTTAGCCTATTGTTGATTGTTGGTGGACAAATTCTTATTTTGATGCAATATTATATTTTGATGGGCAATTTTTTTTCTATCATGGTTTAATTCTATTCATAGGATTAATTACACAAATCAAATGATAATTTTTTTTACACAAAAAATTTGATATAGGATTGGAAAAAATCCAATAAGATTTTACTGTCCAAGTTATTTTATTTAGAGAATGTAACAATTATAATAATTGTAATAAGCATAGTTAATTATATTTTATTACCAATCAGGTAGAATAATTTTGATTAAATCATCTTTCTAGATAATATAATATGCAAGTTTAGATTTGAACATTTTAAAATTTTCAATTTTCAATTTATATTAAATTATCACTAATCATATATATAATTTATTTAGTAGACATGATTCCAAATTTATTATCAATCATGATTCCTAATTTTTTGTCAAACCAAATACACTAATTTCATTCTAAATTATATGTTTTTATTTAAGGAATAATAATTGATATGAGACTTGGAAAATTAAAATATAATTTTTCTTTGTCGTTGAAATATTTTTTTAGATAATGTATCCATTATAATAAATATAATTTATATTCATATTTTGTATAAATAATATTTTCATATGATATAATACTTTTTATATTTGCTTTTTTTAAAAATTTTGAATTTGAAATTGAGATTAAATTATTGGTAGTAATAAATATAGTTGATTGATTATATTTGATTCTAATTTTATTGACAATCATGATTCAAATAATTTGGTTAAATTAGATATTTTCTTTAAAGAAAAATATTTTAATATTTTATGTAGGACTGGAAATGAGAAACCACATTTGTTTTGGGTTATTTGTTTAGGGAATGGTTCATTTATAATAATTGAAATCAATATAATTAATTATATTTTATTACCAATAATTATTCATAAATTTTTTACTAAACCATTTTAGACATAATATAATATGTTATTCCTTTTAGATTTGATTATTTTTAAATTTTTAATTTGAAAATGTGATTAAATTATCAGTAATAACAAATATAGTATTGATTATACTTATTCCAATTTTATTATTAATCATGATTCCTAATTTTTTGTTAAATCAAATATATTAAACTTTTAAAAATTAAATATTTAGTTTAAAGAAAATATTTGATATAAGGCTGGGAAATGGAAATCATATTGTTTTTCAGGTTATTTGTTAAGAGAATGTACTATTTATAATCATTGTAATTTATATAATTAATTATATTTTATTATCAAATATTATTCATAAATTTTTTTACTACATCATTTTTCAGAGAATATAATATTTCATTTCTTTTAGATTTGATTATTTTTAAATTTTTGTATCTAAAAACGTGATTGAATTGTCAGTAATCATAAATGTAATTGATTGATTATATTTGATCTCAATTTTATTATCAATCACGATTCCTAATTTTTATTATATTAGATATAATAATTTCCCTTATATTAGATATGTATTTTAAACAAATTGGAACTTGAAAAATTAAACCATTTTTTTTTGGGTAATTTGTTTTGAAAATGTATCATTAATAGTAATTTAATAAATATAATTAATTCATGATTTTTATTAAATAATTTTTTATACAATATGATATGATATTTTTTAGATTTTATTATTTTTAATTTTTAAATTTGAAATTGTGATTAAATTATTATTAATAATCAATATAATTGATTAATTATACTTGATATATTAGATATTTGTTTTAAATAATAATATTTGATATATTACTTGGAAAAATTAAACAAATATTTTTTTGGTTGTTTGTTTAGAGAATTTATCATTTATTATAATTTTATTAAATATCATTTCAAAATGTCTTATATCATTTAATTAAAGTTTAATTTTTCAATTTTGAAATAATATTTGATTTGGTTTTTATTTTTTGTTCCTATGTTTGATTTGATCTCCAAATAAGTTTTGAAAAAATTAAATTATATTTTTTATTTATTTGTTTATATAATTTCTAAATTATAATAATTTTAATAAGTATAGTTAATTATATTTTGTTACTAATCAAAATTCATAATGGTAAATATAATGATTGTGAATCAACACTAATTTTCGGTTAGTAATTCAATCTGATTAGTAATTTATGGTTAACTAATTTCAAATAACTTTGATTATAATAGGTTAAATAATTAGTATTTAGTTGAGTAAGTATTCTTAATTCTTGCATCTTTATTTCAATGTATAACACTAATAGACTATTTATATTGACTATTTTCATTTATAAAATATTAAGCGATTTAACTAAATATATTGTCTAAAACTCTTTATCTCTTTGTCTTATTAACCCATCACAATGTCATCAATTTATGATTTAGCGGAATATATAATAGTAGGCCCCAAACATATTGAAGTAGAATTATTTCCAATATATGTTTAACTCTAATTTGATTAATATTTTATTGTGTGCATCTTATATATATGTATATTAAAATAATGTCATATGCATAATTAACTAATAAGTAAATATGTTCCTATTTTATAAAATATGAAGGTATGATATTACAACTTATTATCATCATAATGTTGATTATTAGTTATGGTTCTTTTTCTTCATAATATGTATGCTATATGAATGATATTAAATAAATTATTTATTTAATGTTGTACTCATTTTTTCTAATTATTTATTTTTCATTATATTTTATAAAATTAATATGTTTATATAAAGAAATACAATAATTTTTTTAATTGCATGAATATGTATAAAGTATAATTTTCTTAAAGTAGGTAACCGGATTTAATATTTAATATTTTTTTTTTTTACTATAATTATGCATCGCATAGGCAATAAACTAGGTATAACTATTAAACAAATATAAAGTGAATATTTCCCATAAAAAAGTGAATATTTAATTAGTTTTAATGAATTTATCGAATAAAATTTGTTGATGAATATGCACTATAATTTTTTATATTGATATTTAATTATATATATATTTTTATATATTATTACAAATTTATTTTAACTATTTTTAAAATTATAATAAAAAATATTTAATTAGTTAGTAATAGAGTATAAAAAATGAATGAGTTAATGTTCATTTTTTTTAACTTTTAAAATAATTAAATTAGTCTTATATTGCAAAAACGTAACTCATGTTAGTCCTTCAATTTACTTTTATTTAATATTCTATCAATTAAATGATGATATGTAATGTTAATTGATACTTTGACATATTTTACATCATTCGAAGTATAATTAAGTTTAAATAACTCATTTTAGTGTCTAAAATTACATAAAATGAGAAATTTAAATCTTTTTTTCAAGTTTTAAAATATCTTATTTTGTGTAATTTTAGATATCAAAATATGTCATTTTAAATTTTATTATACTTCATATAATATATGATATATTAAGGTATTACTTAATGTTATACATAAATATTTAATTAATAAAATATTAAATAAAAGTGAAATATTGGACTAACTTACTCATATTTTATAATATCAGAGATTAATTTAATTCATTTTAAAAGTTAAAGAATAAAATGAAGATTAACCTTTTGAGTTTGGTTATTTGGACATATTCAATGAATACAGCCATCGACCATCCAAAGCCCAAGTGTCACGACAACGGCAAATGATAAAGTTTTTACTCAAATAGAGATTTTAGATTTATATACAACTAACTTGAGATTTTACGTTTGAATGAGAATACCATTGTCGTTTGTCACTTCAATCCTCCATTGGTAAATATAAAATTTCCATCATTAATGTAGGAGTGGCTATTGCTACTCTCATGTGTCTAATAACACTTCCTATTAATTATATATTTTTATACTATTCCTCAAATGACTCCAAATCTTTTTAATAGTTTGATGTTTTTTATTTGTTTTATTCACCCAACTAAATTAAAAAGCCTTGGGTACAACAAAACAAAAATTTAAGCAACTTGACAAGAATTGACACTGTAAATATGCTCCCACTGCGCAACAACGTAACTTGCAAATACACTAGTGTAGTGAAACAAAATTAACGAGAAATTCTTCCATGCCCCATAGCAAACCATATTATTTGCTCTAATCCATTAATCACATCATTTCAGTGGGACCTTATGTGCCCTCGGCAATTAACTATTTAACTACATAAAATTAAGACTAAAATTCAAATCAATCCCTTGGATTTATAATGAGAATAAATTAGTCCATCAGATTTAAAAAATTTTATATTAGTCCCTCAAATTTTATAAAAGAAAACAAGTTAGTCCATTAAATTATTATCTAACTGTAATAGAAATATCTATATATTTAATTAACTTGCTTACATCTACTGTTAATTTTTATAGTGAGTCATAACTTGCCTCATTTCTCTATCCTGATAGAACAAATATCAACTTAAAATCAAAATCTTTTTTCTATGGTAAGATAGCATGTGAAAAAAAAAGATCTAATTGATTTCGTTTAGAGAAGTGAGATAAGTTAGGATCTACCATGAAAGTTAACAGGACATGTAAATAAGTTAATAATATACATAAGTAAGTTAACAGGACATAGCTTATATGACAATTTTATAGAGGGACTAACTTGTCTCATTTTATAAAATTTTAGGGACTAATATGAGATTTTTAAATTGATTAATTTTTCCCCATTATAAACCTTAGGGATTGATTGGCTTTTCTACCAAAATAAAGTAAAAAAAATGATTATATATCCATTTACACAGGTAGGAAGATTAATTATCGATATATACTTTTTTTGTATTAAAAGCAATATGTAAAATAGTGTTACGAATTATGAATACAATACGTTAAACTTACTCACGTATTATGTGAAATTTCGTCTGATAATACGTGACACAATGTTACGTTTTATGGGTTGATGTGAAATTTTGAGCCCTCTGATGTACTGACCAAGCTCTGTGTGTGTTAGAAGTATAAAACACGTAACTATGTTTCACGTATTATGCTTGTAATACGTGAGGATATATCACGTATTGTCCTTGCATATAATATGAGATTCATGGCTACCTACTATTAAGTGGTTTCCTAAGGGATCTCTTGAACCAAAGAAGTGAGCATTTTAATGTTTAATTTCCTTCACTTTTATAGCTTCGTATTATTATTATTTTAAACCATATAGACGATGTCAGAAATTTTCTCGTTCTGAACTTTTTGCTTTTCATGGCATCTGTTATTCACATATGAAAAAATTGCATGTGCTTTAGGTATGAAGGTGCATGCACCGCAAAAGCCCTTGCTGCATATGTGAACATGCAAGGAGGTATTCATGTGAAATTGTTGTTTTACTATTTTTTTATTGAATTGTGTTGTTGTTTGTGTCTCATTTTTTTACTGTTGTAGTTGCTTCTTTGCATGATGTATTTTGAAACAAGTTTACTGATTTGTGTCCTAATCTTTATTCTTGGGCTTTAACTTTAGCATGTTTGAATTATTTCTTTTTAATTCGGTGGGAGACTGAGGAATATTTAGCTTACAAATACAATCGCTAGAACATTGGATTTAAATTGCTTTTAAGAATGTTGAGCAACCTCTTTTTATCCCATTTACAATTAAATGGATTATGTTGCATCCACATTTCAAAAGTATTATTCAATATTACCATGATTTTTGAGTCATTGTACTGAATACCTATTACAATATAATCATCTGAAGTTGTTTTTCCCTTTTATTGGCATCCTATTTAATGTCTGTATTTGATATGCTCGTTTGTCAACCATTGTTTGTTATCTAGTACTTGGACTTGTAAGTTTTCTAACTATTAGCTTATAGTCACATCATAACTTAATGAGTTGTTTCTGCTTGTGTCTATATAAAAGTTAGGATCTATCCTGAAAAACTTTTACCGTTTCTACATATTTATGAAAAGGTTGTTGTAGCGTTTAAATAGGATAGTCCATACTTTGGCTTTAAGAAACTTGATACACAGCTTCTTTTCAACTAAACTCATCTTCAACAATCTATTTTGTTGCCATGCTTTAGTGGAGATATACTTTAATTGGCAAATATAGAAGCTTTAAATATCTTGCTACTTGTGATGATGTAAATGATGGCTCTGTTTTAGCAATATTTGTTCATATAAGGTTTAGTTAAGAGTCTAGGTAATCATCTAGCACATATCATGCAATGATCAGGACAATGCCAACAATGGGGAATATGTTTCATTTTTTAAAATGTTTGAGCTTTCCTACCTTTTGTTGCAGTCAATCAGCCCAGCAAAGGCAGATGAATTCACTCTCAAGAAGTTGAAACACACTCCTAACTAATAGTCAAGTATTCTATGATTCTAACACACACAGATTGAACTTGTTAGGACATGTAGGGGCTTAAATTTGTACAGCCCATAAAACGTGATATTGTTCACGTATTATTAGATGAAATTTCACATAATATATGAGTAAGTTTAAAGTATTGTATTCATAATACGTAACACTGTTTTATGTATTGCTTTTAATAAAAAATAGTATATATCAATAATTAATCTTCCTATCAATGAAAATTGGTATATAATATTTTTAAAAAATGTTTTTGGTAAAAAAGTCAGGATTGATTTGAGGTTTTAATCTAAACTTAAAATAAATGAAAATAGCATGGCCATGGGAGCTGTTGTCGGAAACCCAAACGCGCTGCCACCATCGCGCCCATCCTCCGTCGTTTGGCTACCGTCCTCAGGCCGCCGCCGAATGCTGCCGTCGCGCACAGGCACTGCATGCTGCCATCGTGCACGTACAATCGCTGGGAACCATGCAGTACTGCCGCACCAGCACCTGTGACCTTCCATGTTGCTGCGCCGTCGTTGGGTCTCCGCCCAGCCCCGCTGTTCTTCGTGCTCCACCTCTGCCAGCCTCCATCACCAGATCAGCCCCTTCCTCCGTCATCGCGGATGCCACCAGCAGCAACCACCAACGCATCTCCGCCGTTGGAGTCAACCACCGTGGTCGCCGCCGTGGGCTGCGGCTCCCCCGTCATGCACATGCCTTCCATGGCCGCCTAAATCTGGCTCTTCTCTCTCCTCCATCGTCACTTGTCTGATCGCAGATTGTATTTTCATTGATTTTTATTTTAACTTTACAAATTTAGTTAACTAGAGCTAGTTGCTAAGGGCCCATTGAAATGATGTGTCATATGATTAATGGGCTGAAGCAAAGAACATGGTTTGCTCTGGGAGCAGGAAGAATTTCTCATAAATAAGTTATAAATTCAATAACATTTTTTCAAGCTGTACTACTTCAAAAAAAAACATGCCTACAATAAATCTTACAATATTGCAATTCCAAAAAAAAAAAAAAACTTCAAGTGATATGTGTCCTGTTCAAAAAATAAAAAAGGATAGTGAGAAACTTAATTAAATTAATTAGAAGACATAGTATATCATATCATATATATTTATCTTAATAAACTAATTTTCAAAACATTGACATGAAAAAGCATATAAGCCAATTATATATCTTAGACATTTTTATTTAGATAAGAAATATTGCTTAAACAACCTTATAGTAATTGATAACAGAAACAATAAGAAAAAGAAAATCTAACAAGTTTATAGCAATTGATAACAGAGACGATACAATTAGATAAAACAAATTAATCATTTTAATCACTTATATAAGAATAAGTTAGACTAAAATTCATATTTATCACTTGAAATAATCATTTGGAAGTATGAACTCATCTCAGCTTCAAACTATCTCCACAACCAGGATCCAAATTACTTTCCTCTTCAATGTGATTTTCCATCCTTAAAAAATACACAAAAAGGCATCGTTTAGACACATGCATGATTCCCAAATAATAAAAAACATAATAAAAAAATTTTGATAAAAAAAAAGAAAGAAAAGATCAATCTTGAAACATCCAAAAGAAAGAGTCTTATCACAACTACTTACGAGCTAGGTGGGCAAGGTCGATGATGGATGTCATGCGAGAGGTCGCCAACAATGACAGAGGTCGCAGTGTTGTTGTCCATGATGCACGTATTGGACTTGACGTTGTTAACGAAGTCTAAGGCTGTAGTGTTGTCGACGCAGAGGTCTAAGCGTAATATGGCTCATTGGTGGTAGAGGTTCCTGGATTAATGAGGATAAGTGGCAATGATGGTGAGTGGTTCTAGCTTTGAAGGTGGTTTAGCTACTTCTGCCCCAAAGATGAAAGGAGGAAGTGATAATTGAGTTCCCGCCCACTATCTCTTGGAATTCTTTGACTCAAAAAATAAAATAAAATAAAATAAAAAAGATGAATCACCAACAGAGACCTTAAGGGCAATTTAGGAAATATCTAATGCAATCCATTAATATAGAGTGGCATTAGACAAATGGGCCACTCCCCATTAATGTATATGATTCCCAATAATTGATAGACACACTTATTAAATAGGAAATTTTATCCTTATAAAATAAAAAAATACATTATTTACACAAATAAATTAATTGAACATTTTTGTACAAATTTGGTCCATTTTAATATTAAGGTGAACACATCATACACCATAACATATTCATGTTGGTTTGAGATACACTAGGGTGCCAAACATATTAAATGCAAAAATGATATGTTATTAATGTATAATCAACCGTGATGGTTAATTTGGTCTTTTAGTAATCTAAAAGTAAGATTATGCCATTAGATGTTTTAAATTATTTTTAAAATCTAAATGTGATGTGTCTTGAAAATTCAAATTTCCTCTCAAAATTTAAAGTTTTAACATGCTAGAGTATAATATGATTTATTTGAATTCAAAATGTATGAGAAATATTATTATATTGATTGTTTTATAATTATTTTATGTATTATGTGAAATTACTCTCTCACTTACACACACCAAATTATATGTTTTGTTTTCTAATGTTTTGAAGCTTTAAATTTTGAGAGAGAATTTTAATTGTCGAGTTTAAACTTTAAATTTGCACTTGGAAGGGATTTAAATTTTCAAGATAAATCACATTTAGATATAAAAAACAATTAAAAAACTATCTAATGACATAGCCATACCTTTAGATTACAAAGAAACTCATTGCCAAAAAAAGATTACAAAAAAGCTAAAATTAATCGTAGATGACTGATTATCTATTAATTAGATAATTAAGGTAATTATCTAAACAAAGATGAGTACGTTAAGGGCCCTACCGTATTCATGTTGGTTTGGGATACGTTAGGGTGCTTGACATATTCGCTTGTATATTAAAATAGACCAAATTTTTACCAAATATTCAATTGGTTTATTTGTATAAATAATGTATTTTTTAATTTTATATGGGTAAAATTATCTTATTAAATATGAACAAATAATATTTTTTATTAAATTTTTTATACTAACAATATATTAAAATTAATTTTATACAATAAAGTGCGCATAGATGTGTCTTAGAATTTTAAAAAAGGTAAAAATTATACAGCATGACATGATTCATATCTAGTCTTTTTTCTTAATAAGGTGTGGAGTTCAATCTCTCCCCTAACATTTTTAATTTTCTTTATGAGTATTTCATTCTTTCAAATTTAGCCTCCACTAAAAATTTTATTTAGTTTATTTTTATCAATTTTTTTTGGGTATGAATAAACTTTTTATTTAATTAGAGTAGATTATAGATATTATAATGGATAATATATATATTAATTATTGGCTCATCCTAATAAAATAGTTTAGTTTGACCCTTGATCCCCACTCTTGGTAATGGAGCCACCGTTTCGTGAGCTTAAATGCAAGAGGATTAGTCATTATTATTGATGATGTATACCTATTGGACAACAAAAAAAATTGAAAAAAGAGAAATAACTTATTTCTTAGGGTGTGTTTGCATGGGGATAAAAAATGAGAACACAAATTTCATCGACAAATTTCATGCATAATTTTATATATCTTTAATTTTACTTCTCAATCAAACAATTTTCCTACAAATGTTCAAAATGAATTGAAAATAAGACAACCAACTAAACAAAATAGGGTGACGGATTTGAAATAGTATGCATTCCTAGATATAAATCTCATTGCCGTAGAGTAATTAAAGAAGTATAAAAAAGGGGTGAAAAATGGTAAACTAAACCACAAAAGATGATAAAAACCATAGTAATAAAAATCCCTCTACTAGTTCTTGTTTCAAAATCGATGAACTATCATGAAACTGGTGTGACTTGGTTTGACTTGATCGGGTTGCTAATAAAATTGGTGAGCCTTGTTTTCAAAAATTGGACCAGGTTATTTTTTTTTTTGGCTTTTTTTTTGGTAAATGCATAATTTTTTAAAAATTTTAATTTGACTATGGAAAAATATGGTAACTTTGTTTGTATTGTTGTGACTATGAGTTTGTGATGTAAAACTTTGAGTTTACCTTGTAATTATGTTTTAAGCTTGTTAATTGTAATTTATAATTGTGTAATATATTAACAATATTTATAAATTTATGTTTTTATATTTAGACCTCTTAAAAAATATCAAATTATTAATTAGTTATCATTTTATTATATTATATATATATATTATATATTTTTATAAATTTAATTTAACTGATTCAATTAATGACTCACTAATTAAACTAATATTTTAGTGACTCGGTGCCTTTAACCAAGCCTGACTATTGGTACGGTTGTGATAACTATGATAAGAAGGCTTGACCTTGAAGTCCCCGGTGGATCAATGCAAAGTACAAAACACCAATCCCATCACAAAGTCACAACACACAACACGCGCCCATTTCACCTTCGTTCTGTAGTCCCCAGCATTCACAACCCCAACATCGAAATTCCCATACGTCGCCGCCAAATCCACCAATTTCACCAACAGTCCAACACCCTTTTCATTTTCTTTCCCCCTCAAAGCTCACACCCTTCATAGATTTCATCCATTCTTTTCCCCCAAAGGGTCTTTAAAAAATAAAAATCTGATTTTTTCTAATTTTGTTCAAATTGATTTGGCCTATGCGCTTGTGGAAGCCATGAATTTCAGGAGCTTGGAGGATTACTGGGCTTTCTACGTGAACCAGCATTCGAAGCCATCCACGAGGCGCTGGCACTTTGTGGGAACGCTCTTCAGTATCTTCTTCTTGCTCTGTTCATTCCTCTTCAGCTGGTGGTTCTTGTTCTTTGTGCCCTTCTCAGGGTATGGATGTGCCTGGTACAGCCATTTCTTTGTTGAAGGGAATGTTCCAGCAACCTTTGGGCACCCTTTTTGGTCGCTCTTTTGTGATTTCAAGATGTTTGGGTTGATGCTTACTGGTCAAATGGATAGAGAGATCAAGAGGCTTGGGAAGAGACCTGTGCTGCAGGTGTTCTGATTTCCCCCTTTCTAGCTTGCTCCTTCTTGTTTGAGGTGAGTTTGCATCTGAAATCTTTATGAATTTGTTTTTGTTTTTGTTAGAGGAATCCCGCTATTTTGCTCCTCAGCATAAATTAGTCCCAGGATTTAAAAGTCCCTTATTGGTCCCTCACTATTAGAAAAAAGGGACAATTGTTTCCTCTGTACTGGTCCATCAAAGTAACAAACACTCTCAGTACAAAAGTGTGCACGGAGGGGCCAATTTTTTCTTTTTTGAATGGTGAGGGGGTATAGGGGACTCTCAAATCCCAAATATCTCTGAGAGACCAAAATTGGTATTTAATCTTTTCTTTATTTAATTTTTCATGTTTTAATAACTTGTTGTGTGGGTGGCAATGGTTTTGTCACTTACTTGAATGAGTTTGGATGATCTTAGTAAAGTCAAAAGTGCTATTGCTGAGTGAACGCTATATGTGATTGAGTGTGATACAGCAATCTGGTGGATTGAATGGTTTTGCTAAAATATTATAGCCGAGTGAATGAACCCAATATGAGACTATGTTTGTGGCGCTGCAATGTGATGGATTGAATGATTTTGCTGGAACATCATAGCTTAAAAAGCACATGAGCGTGAAGATTATTCAAGGAATGTTGTTTCACACTTTAACTCGTGCTGCTTGTTAAGATACAAAGGTGTTGAAAATTGGAATTGTAATGATAATGTCAGATACCCTGGAAAGCAAAAGCGGTAAACTTCTTCTAAATAGACTTTAAAGTACAAAACCTAGAAGCAGCATTGAAAATTGACAATGGTATAGTTCAGTATGACATTGCTTAATTAAAGAATAAGCATTGAGAACTAATTCCATTGGATAGTGGCAATTGTCCTAACCTTGAAAAGATTTTGGAAAAGATGATATCTTGGGATATCAAGCCTATTCTAGTGTCCAAAAACAAAAAAATCGTCAGTAGCAGGATTGAAGATTAATTGGTCCCAAAGTGCTTTAGCTGGAGTTAATTTGGATTATCGAGCCATCTCTGCATTTGCCTCTTTGGTAGGTTGTCAATTATTGGATTTGCCATTAGTTTATCTAGGTGTTCCTTTAGGTGGTAATCCTAGATCTCTCTTTTTGGGATCCAGTGGTGGAGAAGGTGTCTAAGCATCTCAACACTTGCAAGAGTTATTTTCACAAGCACTTTAATAAAGGGCACAAGATTTTTTTGCACTAGAATAGGCTGAACATCCACAGGGAGGACCAAAACTATACCTTTTGTCATAGAATTCAGGAGTTTGAGGTAAAAGAAGTTCTAAAGAGAATGGGTGATAGTAAAGCGGTGGAATTTGATAATATACCTGTTGAGGTATGGCAGTGTTTAGGCAAAAAGACAAAAGTTGGCTCCCAATCCCAAAATTGTTTAATGATATTATGAGGTATAGGAAAATGTCATGTGAGTGGAGGAGTGCTAAGCTTCCTCTATAAAAGCAAGGGAGATTGTTAAGTCCCACATCAACTTGGCATATGACCAAGATAGCCTTTATTAGTTTGGGCAATTCTCCCCCCTTGAGCTAGCTTTTGAAAAAGTTAGGCTTCCAATTCTAGGATAGTATCGGAGCCTATCCTATCGTTGATGTTACACCACCCACAGATGTCCAATCTTGGAAACTTTATGCTCTAGCTTTCAAATCTTGGGCGTGGAGGGTGTGTGTTATGTCCCACATTGATTAGACATATGGCCAAGATAGTGTTTATAATAGCTTCGACATTCCTCCCTCATTGAGCTAGCTTTTAGGTGGAGTTAGGTCCTCAATTCTAAGAGAGACATACAAAACAGTACAAATTATAAAGGATCAAAGCTTTTGAGCCATACTATGAAACAATGGAAAAGACTAATTGATCATAAATTAAGAAGAAACTTGTGTTACAAATAGTAAGTTTGGTTTTGTGTGGGAGGTCTACCGTGGAAGTGATTTACTTGCCACCAAGTTTGATGGAGATATATTGGAGGAATCAAGGAGATTTACATATGATTTTCATTGATTTTGAAAAGGCATGAGATAAAGTGCTAAGGGAGAGTTTATGGAAGGCTCTAGAGAAGAAATAAGTTTGGATTGCCTATATTTGAGTAATCAAAGCTATGAATAATGTGCCACAACTAATGTTAGAACACAAAGTTAGATGGGGTAAAAGATGTTTCTATAACTATAGAACTGGACAAATGGTCAACTTTGAGTCCTCATCCTTCTACCTTGGTCACGGATGTGCTTATTGAGCATATCTAGTATCCTGTGCCATGATGCATGCTTTTTATAGATGATATAGGATGCGTTTGTTTCAGCTTTTTTTTTTTGACAAAAATATAATTTTTCAACTAAAAAAAATTACTTTTTGTAGAAACCACCCATATATGCTGCTACATAAAAGCTAAAAACAACTATTTAAAGTGTTTTTTTTCTTCCCAGCTTGAGTAGAAGCTACTATGAATATATTCTATCATGAAAAAAATCACTTTTATAAAAAACCTTGAAACAAACGCATCCATAGTCATTTTTGGAGAATTAAGAGAGGAAATAAATAGGAAGTTGGAGTTGTGACTCTGAAAACACATGGTTTTCATATAAGTAAGACGGGGCATATGTAATGTATGCTTAGCAAAAGGTGCAAAAATCCTTGCTTAAAGGTGAAATTTGGAAGGATATCATACCTCAAGTCACATAGTTAAGTACCTTGCGTCAATCATCCAAAATGATGGAGAAATGGATAGATATGTAACTACAATATTTAAGCTAGTTGGATGAAATAGATGAGTGCTTGAGCCATCTATGGTAAAAAATGGCATTGCTAAAATTTAAGGGAAAATTCTATCACAACTATAAGATCAGCAATGCTATGTGGCATGGAGTGTTAGGGTAAAAAGCAAACAAAATAGTAAGATTAATATTGCAGAGATGAGGTATTACGTTGGGTGAGTGAATACACTAGTGGAGCAAGGTTTTGTTGTTACTTGTTACTAACCTTATGCATTCACACAATGCTAAAGTATGCATTTTTTTTATCCTATGAAGCACAGAGATGGACACAGAACACGACATTGATGCGGACATGGAGACACCAAACTCAAAAACTTATAGAACATAGACACAACACACGCACATGCACATATATATAATTAAAAATTTAAGGAAAAAAATTCACAATTCATAATATCATATATATGATGTTCATAAATGTCAAATTACCAATATTCATCACTTTCCAAACCCCTTCCAAAAAACATGGAGCATTCTTAATATATTTCCTTTGTACTTTCAATTTGTACACCCCTTTCAAAAAACATGGGCATCAATTATATTGACATCAGCAAAAATTACTTAATGAAGTTGTCTTAAATAGAACTAAATTCTAAGTCATGTACAAGTAGATGTTCATAAAAAAACTAACTAGAGTGATCATCTAAAGATTAACTTCATTTTCTTCATTAACAAAGTGGACGCTTTCCAAATCCAGTCCATAGAGAGAAAGATAAGCAACTTCTAAGATTCCATGATCTTCATCAATTGGTAAAAATTCATCTACCGTGATATCCCACATCATTGTTTCTCCATTCTTGTATTAGGGAGTTTTCCTTGACATAAGATGGAGATTTGTATGTACAAGTACTAAATTTCAGCATGTTTGGGCTTCATCTTATTCCTTTTAAAGGAATGAATAAAAGTGTGTTCCAATTTCTCTCACAACAAGAAAATGAGGATGATTTCCCTAGTAGCTTAAGAGCAATCTTTTGAAGAGTTGGGCATGAACACCATGAACTAGTCACCAAGATTTTGTATCTAGCACACCTCTATCATTTAGAGAGGTACAATCATCAAACCCCTCTCTACCATCTGAAAAATTTGCAAACTCCAAGTTCACTTTTCTCCTTTCTCTAGCATTAGGAAAATACCTCTTCAAGCATTTCACTATCTCATTAATGAGTTCCATACCTTGATGCAGAGGAACCTGTTTGGAATCTTATCTTAGTCATTGAAAGCTATAGTACCTATATTTTTGTCATCAAAATATTATAGATGATTCTAGTATCTATAATTGCAAAGGAAAAAATTGTAAAAAATTTTGAATAATCAACTTGGGTTTAATGAAAGTGCTAAACAATAAAGAAGTGTACTACTTTTTGTCCAACACTCAATTAGTATTGAGTGCACAACATTGTACAAGGTTCGTACCTCACTTTCATCTTTTCTCTCATAATGATATATGGCCTTTTTCACCTTCTCAATCATTGAATCCCACATCTCATACACTAAATTGTGAGTACATGCATCAATATTGGTGCTTCTTAGAACATCATAGATAGAATTGGTAAAAGAAAGATGTACCCAATCTTTTGCCACCAACTATCACTCAAAACTCTTCTCTTTAAAAAGTTCGCCTTCCAACATCATCTTCCTTGTAGGAAGATCATTTTTCACTTATCACCATCTCTGAGTCTATGTTTTATCTATCCAAACTTCTTGAGCATCACAATGGTAGAGGCAAATCATCTAGGAGTAACATTAAGCAATTTCAATGCTACAAATTTGTTAAAAATGACAATATTTGTGTAGCTGAGAACACAAAGAGGAACAACATTGTTTATCAAGAATGTTCTTGGATTACATGACTTGCTGAAGATGCTTCTTCCATAAAAACTTCATTGAGAGTCATCATATGAGATTATCCTTTTTTAATGAATTTGTAACACTGAAATTGCTTAATGTTACTCCTACACAATTTACTTTTACCGTTGTGATGCTCAAAAGGTTTAAATAGACAAATCATGAACTGAGAGGGTGATAAGTGAAAGTGATTTTCCTACGAGGAAGATGATAATGGGAAGGCTGAATTTGTTGAAGAGAAGATTTTGAGTGATAATTGGTGACAAAAGGTTGATTACATCATTTCTTTTATTGATCCTATCTATGATGTTCTAAGAAGCACCGATATGGCTACACCCACGCTCCATTTAGTGTATGAGATGTGGGATTCAATAATTGAGAAGGTGAAAATGGCCATATATAATTATGAGAGAAAAGATGAAAATGAGGTATTAATCTTTTACAATATTGTGCACTTAATATTACTTGAGCGTTGGACAAAAAGTAGTATTCCTCTTCATGTTTTAGTACATTCATTAAACCGAAAGTGATCATTCAATTTTTGTTAATAGTTTTTCCTTTGCAATTAGAGATACTTGAATCATATATAATATTTTTTCTTACAATTATATAGTTACTATAGCTATCAATGGCTAAGACAAGACTCCAAACGGGCTCCTCTAAATATTAGACGTGTGCTAGATGCAAAATCTTGGGGCTAGTTCATGCTTCAATTCTTCAAAAGATTGTTCTTAAGCTATTTGGGCAACCATCCTTATCTTGTTGTGAAAGAAATTAGAGCATGTACTTCTTTATCCGTTCCCTTAAGAAGGATTATGATGAAGCCCAAACATGCTGAGAATTTAGTATTTGTGCATATTAATCTCTATTTTATGTCAAGGAAAACTCCTCAATATAAGAAAGGGAAAACAATGGTGTGGGATATTGCGGGAGATGAATTTTAACCAAATGGTGAAGATCATGGAATTGGATAAGTTACCATTCCTTCTCTTGATAAATCGGAGTTGGAAGACGTACTCTTTGTTAATGAGGTTAATTTTTAGATGATCACTTTAGTTAGTTTTTTGGATATACTTGTACATGACTTAGAATTTAGTTCTATTACAAGTTATGACAGCTTAATGTAGAAATTTTTTGGAGATGTCAATAGAATTGATACCCCATATTTTTTGAAAGGGGCATAGGAATAGGAAGTAAAAATGACATACTAATAAAGCTTCATTTTTTTGGAGGGGCTTAGAAAGTGATGAAAATTAGTAATTTGACATCTATGAACATTATATATATGATGATAATATGAATTGTGAAATTTTTTCTTAAATTTTTTAATTACATATATGCCATGTCCTATAATTTTTTGAGTTTGGTGTATCTCTGTCAATGTCTATGCCTCATAGCATGTAGAGAAATTGAGCTATTTTGCAAGGATGACCTTTATTTGTTTTTTATTGGTTTTTTTTTTGGAAGGCCTTATTCTTATCCTCCATTTTTGTGATCTTTCTTCACCAATAAAACTGTGTTTCTATTAATTACATAAAAAAAAATCAATAAAACAGAACTGTTGGATATCTTGCTGAAATAAGACAGTAGATGTGATGTTATTCACTTTCCGTGTTTGTTCAATGAATCTTTTAAAGTGGTTGAAACTTGAAAGTGCAAGTTCAGTTTTAATTGATTATAAGATCTACTTCAGTGATTAATGTTTTCTAATATTTACCCACAAATTTACGTAGCTTGTTGTTTGATAGCAAATATGTCGATGCTTTCCTTGATGTGTTTCCAAGTTTCTTCAAGAAAAATCACTTCTTGAAAGTTCTAACGGTGCTATTGTTTTTTTTTCTTTTTCTTTTGGATAAAAAGCTGAATTTTAACTAAAAAACCTGTTTTTTTTGGCTGAGCAAAAGTTAAGATGAGTAGCTTTCGTGAAAACTGAAAAGTGATTTTAACCACCCCCTCCAAAAAAAAAATCTACCTAGAATTCAGAGCTTTTGTTGGTTCTGATTCGGTATGTTTTATAATTGTCCATAAGCCTCTAACCTGTTGTGAGGGGCTTATAGGAAGCTGCAGAGGAGTCACTCATTTTGTTCTTATTATATGAACAATGTGTGCAGGTTTGTCAAGTTATGATTTTTGAAATATGAAGTCTTTCGGGTTGACAGGTACAGGAAATATTGAAGTGCAGATGGATTTATTCAAAGTTGTCAGTGGGGAGGATAGCGCTTTGGTGTTGGCTGACCAATCTTTGAAGAGAAGGCTGTGTGATGTTCAAAAAGCAATGCTATGAAGTTTACGTGGCAACAATCAGGTGGACTTAACTGATCTGGAAATCATATTTACTCCTGTGATATGCCTTGGTGTTTGGATTATCTATCTGTAAATTGAATGTTGAAACATTTAATGATACTTTCTGCCAATATTTACGTCTCAATTCAATAAAAACTACCTGCTATCACCTTGAGTTTCCCTGCAAATTTTGCTTAGTAGGTTGTCAAGTCCTACAATGCCTTCGCTTACCTGGGCTTTCTTTTAACAGGTAATCCTTGAGCATTATTCTTTTTGGTCCAATGGTTTGGAAAATTTCTAGGTTAGATCATTAGAAAGATGTTCTTTTCTCTATGGGAGGTCGACTTTCACTCCCCTTTCCATATTGGGTAACTGTCTCCGAAAATTGGGAAACTCATGCAAGATTTCCTTTGGTTAAGGGCAGGGTATTCTAAAAGGGACCACTAGTTGGTTGAGAGGTTTATTGTAAACTAAAAAGGAGGGGGATTGGGCATTGGTAATTTGGTGTCCAAGAATATGCCATTGGCAGTCAAGTGGCTTTGCCATTTCCCTCTTCAACCTGCTTCTTTATGGTACCAAGCCATTCGAAATAAGTATGGTTTGCATCCGAATGGGTGAGGTTCAACTCAGCGAGTAGAGTTATTTATACCAGTCCTTGAAAATTTATTTCTTAGGGTTTACCTTCTTTTAGCTCACTTGTTCTTTCATCAGGTGATGACTTTGGCATCTACATTTGATGTGGCTTCGCCATGTTTTTTTCCCTCGTCATCTTTGCATAATTCCCTGTTTGTCAAATTTTCTTCCAGGATAGTCTTTCTTGGAACTTCCATTTTCCTAGGGTCTTTTATGCTTTTGCTCAATCCTATTCATCTATCTGATTTGGACTCTTGATTTCTCGGGAGTTTTCTCTAGCAAATCTTATTTCCAGTTCTTGACGACTTCTCCAAGTAGAGAGAGAGATAAATCAATTTGAAAGTAGAAAGCTCCCTCAAAGGTTAAATAAATAACAGGTTTCAGAAGTGCAGACCTCACACAGGATGTGTATTATGTGTGGTTTGAATCCTAATCGTATGCATTGCCCCATAGCAAGGTCACTTTGGAACATACTTTTTTAGTACCTTTGAAGAATTGTGAATCATGCCTTGCTTTATTGTACTTGGCTGGAAAACAATACTTGTATTTTGTGACTCCTTTCAGCTGTAGACTTTTCATTTGGGACAAGATAACTTCTTTCTTGTCTTCAGGGCTCTGCTGATGCTATGTTGCGTGGAGTGTATGTGAAATAAACGGGATTGGCTTGCGTGCATTTCTAATAAAATTTCTTTTATTGTCAATCTACAAATAAAAAGATGTACATTAACATGACAATTTTAGCATTATAGCGGCGTAAATGATTGCTTTTATTCTAAATCATTGACTATTTGTCACATCAATTCTGGAATTCACTTTTATTTTTTGAATCATCACAACTAATATAAGAAACAATCACTCATTCAAAGCAAGCAATGGCTTAGCCAGCACACACAAATTTCCACGACGCAAGAGGTCTTCTTAACAAATCCAGTAACACTACAACGTAAAGCAGTAGTTGAGAAACGCCAGTCAAAGGTCGTAAATTCCGTATCTTCTAGGTTATCCACAGTGGCCTTTTCGCTCAATAAATATATTCTTGCGTCACACTACGCAGATAACGGAACTGAAGTCCAAAACCAAGCAAAACAGAGAACCCTTTGCTGATAATGGTTTCATATGATCACCACATCGGAATCAGTGGGGAAAAGGCAGGTTAAGATAATTTGCCATAAATTCTAAAGATAATAGTCCACACGTGTAATGAACAAATGATACGTATATAATGTTTAAAAATGCATTTACCTCAATACATTTAGATATATTGTTAACTCTGCCCTACTATTCGAAATACTATTTTTTTTTCAACTAATACTAATGATCATTGATTCCTCTACCACTTCCGCTTTCTTGAACCCATTTACATTTTCACCACCAATCAACAATTTTAAAACAAATTGCCTCCCTCTGCATCCTATCTAGACAGTACAATATTTGGTAGTTTGCAAAAGCTGCTTGAGAAGAATAAGCAGTAGTTGACTTATTAACTCATGCTAACATAACTTACACTGGGTGCAAATACAGAATAACTTCCACAGTAGAGAGAACGGAAGGCTCCCAGTACTTCACAAATTAATATTCACATACAAGGTAAATTCTGACCAATGTAATGGAAGTTGACTCTAAGAAACCACTACGCTTTACACAGCATATAACAACTACAAAGAAAATCTGTAAAATAATATACATATACACTGTGATCCTAAACCTAACTCCTGATCTAGACCATAGGAAAACTCAGGCCTGAGTTGAGCGGTACAAACTGCAGCAAATAACAGTAGTAAGACCACCTCAAGGACTAACTAATTACATTATCTGATCAACCTTTAGATGATGGCCACAGGCAGCATCGCTGGATACATTTGATCTTGTTTTCACCTGATGTAATACAATTTCAACATGTGTCTCTCATACCAGAGAAAGAATTGCAGGCCATGAGTACCTGATAGATTACCTTCGCCGTGCCATATTGGTATGGTGATGGGCTTTGCTGTCACTTTTTATTCTGTCGGCATACATGGGAAGGCAAATTATCTCATTTATTTCATTCAACAGGATATCCTCTGTGATATTGTCCTTTATACTCCGCATCACCTGTAGTAAATGTCGTGAATGGCCCAAGTCAAGTACAAATCGACAGATAAGAGGAAAACTAGAAATCAAAAGAGCCAGGCATAGCCGCATAGGACCTTCTTATAAGTATTAAACTCATTTGGTGTCGATTTATCTGTCCTGATTCGCAAGCACACCCATTCCTGGTTATCAGAATCCCAAGAACACTCAATGATCTTTCCAGAATAGAGAGAGGATCTGATCTGTCTGCGAAATTTAAACATCCATTAAGCATTTGCAACAAGTATAATTATAAATAATCAGATGTAGCAACAAGCTGCAGGCTTAAAAACATAAATTCATGCATTCAACAGTATTACTGAAGCATTATCCCATGAAGATGGTAGACGCTACTTCCAATACCAACTTCTCTGGGGCTGCCAGAAGGTAGTAACAGTAAAAAGAAAATAACCGATATGGATATCAAATTGGAATATGAACTTGTGCCATGCTAAGAAACAAATGAAGCCACACCTTGACTTAATAAAATTTCCTATGCTACAATGATATTCAGCATTAATGCTGCGAACAAAACTAATATCAACTTCATTTTATTTGAAACACTCAGGTAGGGGAAAAGGGAAAAGAGAAACCAGTATTAAGTCTGAACAAATATTCCATTGAGATTGATATGGTGCGTCCAGTGTAAAAATGTGTTGTGAAATACAACTACAGTGTCACACTAATAATTAGGTGAAGTCCTAGTATAGTACCACTAGCACAAACCCAAACAAATAGAATAAGATTAATAGCCCTAATCGAACAAGGAAACAAAGATGGAAAACACAACAAAACTAGGAAACAATATCTAAGATTGCTTCAACAAATATTTTGATTCCACAATGCATTCTAATGATCTTCTACGACAAAAACATTTCAAGATAGACTGAAGATTTTCTAAGATATTTTGTGGATATTCCAAGCTCCCCCTCAAGCTATAGCATAGAAAGTATTAGCCTAGTTTTGTTACAAATAAAACACACTTAAAAGAAAATAATCCCAAAATATATGTGGATTCCATAAACCATAGTTGGGAGCACAACTCAAGGATACTGGATATGAGCTGCAGGAAGACATGGTATGATTGTCAATGGGTATCAAAGTCCAGTCCGGAATGATTGTCAATGGGAAGAGATGTCATTGCAGAAATAGAAGTTAGAAGGAAGAGATGTCAGAATGAATTGTTAACAAGAAAAGAGAAATGTTGTTACCAAATGACTCATTGGCAATTTTTTTTGTTTGGTTCTAAGGAGTTCCTAGTAGAGCTAAGAGGGAAATAGCAAAGGGAGTAGGCAAACTGGGATAGAACCCTTGACCTAATACCACAAACTCCTAATCACTTAAACTAAGAGTGGTGCCATTTGAGCTATAGGTCACTAGCAATTTTAATAGAAGGAAAATGATCAAATATGCAGATTTTAATAAAAGGCCGAACATGCCCAACAACTGCCATACTGTGGCAAATCTAATCAAACACGGGTTACAAGCCCAAGCCCACTAATAAACCCGACTGCTATCCCTAATTCAATATGGAACTAAATAAGGAAACATAATACAATCAGGAAACAATGCCTAAGATTGCTTCTTCAGTTAGATAAAATTGATTCTACAATATATTTTAGAGATCTTTTAAGATATTTTTCAAATATTCTAACAGAATGACTTGGGCAGGTATGATTAAATGAAAATCTTCCTAACCTCTGAATGCAACCCTATTTCCTTCCATGAGTCTCTTCTTTCCTCGTTCATAGAGAAAGTAGTTGACGATCATCATCAATCTGTACATGCAAGCAGCCAGGAATTATGTTCGGGCACCAGCAAGTAGCATGGATAAATGAAGCAAGGGTGATCCAACAACTTATGTAGTAAGACAATGATACCACCTCAAAGAGAAAATCAACCGAATTCAGATTCGCATATTTCCACTTTAAGAGTCCTTCATGAGTGCGCGGTTTATAAGGATCGTCCCAACCCTGGTGATAAGTATTGCCAGAAACAGCCTCCACTTAGTTCAATATATGAAGAGGGGCGAGTGCTCACTAAGGAGGATTTGAAAGGGAAAAAATGGAATGGACCAATGTACATAGACTCAATGTGAGAGTACAACAATACATAAAGATATTAAAAGGCTACAGATCATATGAGGATTAAAAGAAGTGACTTGCTAACTTGGCATCAGGCCAGAAGCAAGTTATCCAGCATGTTATGAGATAATCTCATCCTTATGTTTAGAACAATGAATGTAATCCAAACACACCTGAAATATGAGACCATCTGCATCATGTGATAGTCTCGGAATGAATTCGTTTAAAAGCCTTGTGACAGTAGAGAGCAACCAAAAATCTTTCCTCCTCACCTAATCATTCAAACATATCAATTAGCCAAACCACTAAGGGGGAAAATGAAGCTTAATATTTACACAATTTAAGGTAGAGACACATACCCTGAATGGCTCCAGGTCATATCTATAGTAAAGATTTTTGCTATAGTATCGTTCATGGTTCCTGGGTTCAATCACTTCTTTCTCAAGCATTTTCCACCTTTCATAGAAAGGTCGCTGCACCAAGTTTAAACTATTAGTCATACATAGGAGGTACACTTTGTATAAAAGAATCAACAAAATCAAGAAGAAAACAGAGCATAGCAGATAATAATTTAGCAGAAAAACTATTCAGACATTTTAAGTTGATTAATCTGATAATCAAATGTTAAATTAATAAGAGAACACACCATCAGCATATGTGAAGAAATTCTGACTCCCACCATATCATTGATAGATATAATCACTATTGAGAATGACATTGAGGAGATTAACAGTTAAAAGACTTGTTTTTGGTTCCATACTATACACAACAAAAACAGAAATTCAAAACCACTACCAAATAGAATGGTCAATAGTAGCAGCTTCAGCAGTCTCTATAGCAGCTTAGAAGAGCAGAGTGGAGCTTGTCAGCTCCAGAATGGTCATACCAGAGTATTGCTGCAATAGTGGGCAACAAGTGGACACCAACAACTCTGGCTATTTAATTAATTAATTAATTTTTAAGAAAATGCAAAAGCCAATATACCCCAAACTCCCTTCAACCGTGTCTATTGTCTCTTTCTTGATTAGATTGGAGCACTGCCAACAGTAACTTGTGGCGCTCTGCTCTTTACCTCACCAACCACAGCAACCCACGGCACATCTCTTTCTTAGTTCTGCTCCTTACCACTGGCAGTAACTCCAGGAGTAGCTCTGTTCTCTGTCACATTGTTGGCAGCAACAACACATTCAAATGTCTACATGCTTCTCTGTTCTTTGAATCTATTTGTACATAAATAATGTGTCTATCTTGTTCTGGTGGGATGCTTTTGGATGAGCTTTTTAAGAAAGTATTTTCTCACAAGTAGAATTAGAAGCAGAAACTGAAGCAAGAAGCTGCTTTACATTTAGATATAATTACATTGTCAAAATTATAATCTATTAAGCTGTTTGAATGTGATAAATATGAAATTAATTTCTTCTTATAAAATTACAATTGAGGACATGAAAAATCACTTTAAAAATAAGTTTGGATAAAAAAACATGTTTTGCACACGGTAAATCTTCCCAAAAAAATTCATAATTATTTTGTACAAATTATTTTTATTAGCAATAACTTAATTAAGTATAGAGTCAATATAAAATTACTTTGAAGCATAAAAAATTTCTTTGACAAAATCCTAGATTCATAGGTAAAGTGTTCTCTAGCTCACCAATATTTATACTATTATTTTACATTTATATAGCTTTAATATTTATCAAAAAAAATTACAAGCAATTCAAAAACGAAATAGAAACATAGCTACAAGTAATAATTCAACATGAGGACGTATATAATTTTGTTCCATAGCTCTCTATTATTCTATTTTAGACTTTTAGTAACTTTTTTGGATCAAATGGTAATGAGGGTAAATGATTTTAGGAAAAAGAACAATATCAAGTATTATAGGAAGTATTAAAGTGGGGAGGATAGACATTGTCTTTTTCAAAGTATTATAAGGATATTACAGTTAAAACAAACTCTGGCAAATCTTTTGGTTGTTTTCTCTCTACATCAGCAACTCTCTATCATCTGCTTCCAGAAAAAATAACATAGATAATTGTATTAATTTTTTTTCAAAGCTTAACCAAGCAGTCAAAATAACTTATTCTCTTTGAGAAGCAAAAATAAACGCACCATATATCTCGGTTGCAAAGGAGCTCAACCAAAAAGTCAAAGCAAACTTGGTTCTCTTTGAGAAATAGAAATAAATGCTATATCTCGCTTATACCTATTTTAGAAAGTCCCCTATTTTTCTTCTAAACCACTAAACAGACTTCGGAAATCCTTTCTCAGCTGTTTTTGTCATTTGGGTTGCTCTGCATCGGCTATTGCATTATTTTTTGGGGGAGGCCACTCCACCCAGATTCCACCACTAATTATGTCAAGGATCAACCCTCTTAAAGGCTCAAGCTATTAGGTGAAGACTGATGAATGGCTTTGTAGTAATCTCTAACAAAAATACTTTGCTTCAAATTCAAATTTCCAAATATTTGTCAGACTTCAGTAAACCTATACAGAAGTTTCAAATGATGGTTACTAATAGGTGCTGCCTTGATGAACCCAAGGATTTAAACACATTAGTAAATAGATCTGATGAACAGGCCCAGTTCATATCAAAATCCCAGACTTAACATTCATCACAATAAATATAATTGCTTAGCCGAGGGAATAAGGCAGTTTTTCTATTTATATTAGGCAGGCAGGCAGGCAGCATTCAACTAATGTTTCCTGTACTGGTCCAACTTAGAAAGAAAGAGACACCTCAAATTTAAGGGTTGAGGGCAGAGACAGGAATAGGATATGCTTGACTAACTGATTAAATTCCTGGTATCACAACATAATATATAGCCAGCAAGAGTACAAAATCATGTGTTGACAAGAGAGTTGAATGGAAGACAACTAAACATGCAATCAAATACCAAATTAAGTATAGAAAAGACAATCATTTTAAATCATAATTTTAACTGGTGTGAAGGAACATAATTCTCTTCAAGTCTTACCCCCAACCAGAAAAGAAACAAATTTAAAAGTGAAAATGATGAGAAGAATTTTCAATCTTGAAGCCACTACAGAAACAATGCTATGTTGCTTTAAGATAGAAAATGTTGAAAGAAAATATGAGAATACTTATATTATTCAGCACTCACTGGTAAAAATTGATGAGAAATAGTTTACAATTTATAGACACTACCAATTATTGCCTAAATTTAAGCAAAACTACAGGTATCATCATCTGATAAAAAAAGAAAAAAAAAATCATGAAATAAAGAAAAACAGAAATATAAAGAGATCAGCTAAGATACTCTCTAATATTCTATTATAATCTAAGATACTCTATGGCATTTGAAGATATGATAAAGATAATATGAGATGTTTTCATATATTCTAAAAGCCCCTCAAGCTAAAGCTTACTAAGCTTTAAGCTCACACAAATAAACTCTTTAACAATCTCCGGGTGATGCAGAGAGATATAGGGTGTAATGATGAAACCAGTTTCAGCAATAGCAATAATGGGTGGTTAGTGTGGTTCTGGTTTCACTGATGAAGGTGTGACAGCACCAATTCCAGCACATGAAGGCTGGTCTTTATGGCTGCACGGAGGGCACACGGAACGTGCATACACAGCAATTAAGGTTGTGATGCTCCAGCAATGAAAAGACTGGAATGAGCTGCTATGAAGGCTGCATAAAGGAATTAGGCTTGGGAAAAATTGAAAAAACAGCAATTAAGGTTGTCATGCCCCCAACTAAGTCCAGCAATGACAGTGGAAGGGGATGCCAAGAAGATGGAGGAAAGTGCAGAGGCTGGAAGAAACAAACCACCAGGGCCCAGGCTTCGACTGGTGGAAACAAACCACATGAGGCCAAGCTGTGACTACCAGGAACAAACCAACAGGGGAAGGGGTCCAGGCTGAGGTGCATGGGAAGGCAAATACAGGAGGAGACTGGAAAGACAAATTCAGGAGGAACCTGAGAAGAGAAGGCAAACATACAAGCGCTTAAGAAATGTGAACGAAGTAAAAACAAAAGAGCTCCAAATTATAGGAGATTGAGATACGGAAAAACAAGTCACATAGGATGATCATGCTCTGGCACTATGTTGAAAGGGTTATGAGATTTTATTCACAGATAAAAACTGTTGTACAATAGTTTACAATATATAGACATCTCATAATTATTTCCTTATAATTACGATACCTGAGCCTCTATAACCAAGTGATCAAAAGTTCAATTTTTTGTTGTCCCTCATTCTTCTAAATATAAGTCAAATGTCAAACCATGAGCTTACTTTTGAGTTAGGCCCACAATCTTAAGATGATGTCAAAGCCTATCTCCTTCGTGTTGGACCACCTGCTGATGTACAGTCCTAGATGTGAGGTGGGTGTATTGAGTCCCACATCAGTATCGGGTAAGGCCAAGATATCCCTTATAAACAATTGGCCATTGCTCCCTCCATGAGCTAGTTTTTTGGGTGGATATAAAGCCATTTATATGTCTCTACCTAATAACTAAGGTTTTTTGAGAGAGATTATTCATGACAGAAAATAAATTGAAATATATGCAACTGCTATATGACACACAAGAAAAATGCTATTATGCCCACAACAATGAGTAGGGTTGCATTTTCTTACTCGCAAGACCTTGAAGTTAGGAAAGAAAATAGGTTGCATTAAAATTTTATTTTACAACATGACAAATAAATTATAGTTAAAGGCAAGCACAAGTGACTTTCCTGTCCCGAAAGTATTAACCAGTGTTAATCAAAACTAAGAGGATGGCATCTAGCATTATATTGTGAAATGACATTGACAAATAAATCAAACCTCTATTACTGATACTTGGTTGACTGCCATTAGATCATATATAAGGTATCTCCTCTCTTGCTTCTGTGAATCTGGCAATTTATCAATAATCATCTCCCCATCAAGTAATGTGAAGTGGTGGGTATGATGAGCCACGCCCTTAGAACCAAATAAATAAACATATTAGTTTGTGCATCAATAAGTCAAAACAGATCCAACAAAAACTGGCAGAAACTTCACTATAAATTAGCACATGTACATCATTTGTAACCCTGCATGGAAACCTCATTTGGACCCTCCGAAAATTGAAATTTCTATCAATCAAGTAACATCCATCCATGGTTATTAGCATCATATATCTTGTTCCATCAGCTTTCCATGTTGCATAATAGTAACGTTGTCGTAACAGCTGTAAATTATCCCTGCATACAACCAAGGTGATTGGACAAACAGATAAGATGGCCAAATCAATAAAGAACAATGTCTTGAAAATAAATACTGCAATCAATTAATACAACTCCTACATTCACAAGACTATGGATGTGTGCAAAACAACTTTAGAGACTTAGTATATACTACCTCCATTTCACAATAACTGTCGGTTTTGTACTTTTTCATGTTTCAAAATATCTATCTATTTACAATATCTAAGTAGCATTAATTTTTTTCTTCCATTTATACCCTTAATATAAATGTGTTAGTTAAGTAGTCAATACATTTACAAAGATGAATAATAATAACTATAGAAGGATAGTTTTATCAATTCATATTATTTTTTACATATGCCAAGATTTTTTTTGTTTTCCTTAAAATGTATTTTGTGTGGCTTTTGACAGTTATTGTGAAACGGAGAGATTAATAAATATGGAAAAAGTATTTCACTAATTGTTGTAATTGTAAAAAAATAAACAAGAATTCAGATATGAGTCCAAATATGTGTATAAACTTCCTCCTACACCAAATGTAATTTCCCCACCACCAACAACAAAAACACACTCAAACAAAGCCTAAAAGTAAAAGAATAAAACAGCAAAGGAAATACTGTTGAATGACCAGAGTTTCAGCAAGTATTTGAATATAAGCTTTGAAAGAAAGTGCTTTTATGATATAGCTTTATTTTATTTTTTTCAAAATCCACCAACAAATCTGCTTTTTGCTCTTTTTCAACTAAAAAAACTCAAGTGAATGGGCTCTTAAAGCACGGAGCAATAAAATTTATTTTCTCAGTGGGATCTAGCCATTGGAGCAATGCTTGTAATTGTAGCTATGAAGAATGGAAGGAATGTATCCAAATGATATAAAAGAAGTCATATAAGTTGAAATTTTTAATTTTCTGATAGAATATCATAAAAGAACAAGATGCTTATTTACGAAAATTCAACTCTTGGTAAATCCAGAGATAAATTAATTTTTGTGCAGTACCCTCAGTAACAAGTCACAAGCATGACTCATTTTCAGACATTAAGCACGAAGGACAGAAAATGCAATTAAAGGTGCATCTAGATGTGATTTTTTGGAGTAAAAATCACTTTTTTACCCAAAATATCACTTTCCATATATTTGGATAATTTTTAAAAAATAATCAAAATCTCAAAAAATATGTTCAGTTTTTTTTTTTGGGGTAAAAGCTAAAAATAGTAACTTTTAAAAAAATAAATTTCAGTTTTTTCAATTATATATAAAGTTTGAATGGGAATTTTTTGGGGTGAAAATCATTTTTTTCAACCAAAAAAATCACTTTTCATATATTTGAATAATTTTTAAAACAACAATCAAAATCTCAAAAAAAATCAATTTATAGTTTTTTCAGTTATATACAAATTTTGGGCAAATTACATTGACCTTCCTTGAGGTTTAGTGAAATTCAACCTGACCCCCTCTATTTATAAAATTTACTCAGGAGGCCCCTAAATTTATAAAATCATTACAGTAACCTTCCCTAAGTTTGCAAAATCATTACACTACTCTCCCTCCATTACACATTGAATAATACATCAAGGGGAGGTCACCGTTGCTTGAATAAATAGAGGGGAGCCAAGATGAATTTCACCAAATCTAGGATATCAATGTAATTTGCAATAAAATTTAAGTTTCATAATCACTTTTTTTAATAATCTGAAATAAATGCACCTAAAATTTTTCATAATCACTTTTTCTAAAAGCTGAAACAAACGCACCCTCAGAAACCTAATGCTAACCACCAATATAATCATATGATTAGTCATATATCAGCACAGTACACAAAATATGGTAGCTAAAGAACTAGCAGCCAAAGGTTTACTGTTTAATTAATATAAAATATCACAACATAGTACGTTAATAGATCATGTAAGTAGGACCTGTTTAAAGAAACTGGGTGTGACCCTGGAAACTGCATGTGTCCCCTGGCCTGCATTCTAAGAATTAGTATATGGGTATAACAAATATAAGAGTTACATTAAGCAGGTAAACCATAGAAAAATAAAAAGGGAAATGAATAGGAGTGATACTATCAACCGCATTTTAAAAGAAACCATGCAATTAGCAGCTATGAGATACATTAATGAAACCAAATAGACACAGAATTCAACAAAAATATAGGTATCAATAGGTATCATATTTGTTTCAAGAACATTTTAAACTAAATAATGCCCGACAGGTAACTAAATATTTAAAGAACAACGAAACATCTTGAAACTATAATACGCTTTATAGTAACAAAAATTCATAAGTTGTTGATAAATGTCTTACTTGACTTGAATGACAGAAACAGAAATATGAGTACTTAACGAAAGATGCAGCATGCCGTTAGGACTGAAACTGAATGATACTCTTTATTGATGAGAACCCTTGGTAAATCCCCAAGAACCTTAGAACGATTACAATGGTGTGAGGAAGAGTGAGAGCTCCTCTACTCTCTCAAGAGTCTAAATTCAATTACAAGATGATCAAAGACACTCTAACTAGTCCCTATTTTCCTTATTTATAGTCAACTAATCTCCTAACAAACTAACTTCCCTAACTAATCTCTAACTAATGGATCCTAACACTACTCCCCCCCCAAGAGATTCACCTTGTCCGCAAGGTGGGGTACAAAAAATTCACACCAAAATCCACTAGGGTCCCACTGCCTAAAAAATAAAAGGCTAAAGCTTTCCTTTACACTTGTGCTCAAAACAACAAAAGTAAAACGATAATTTTCTTCAGCAAAAACCTAAAATAATTGCCTTTTTAATATTGAATACAGCCCAATCCTATTTGCTTGTGTAACTTCAACTGCTAAGGGTCCGTTTGGTTTAGATTTTAGTAGAATTGCTTTTGAAATAATTGATGTTGAAACAATTGATTTTGAGAGAATTGATTTTAAAATGATTTGTGTTTGGGAATGATGTTAAAAAAGTGAGTTCAAAAGAATTTATATGAGATGTAAATGCAAAAGCTAATATTTTTAGCTTTCATTAGAATCAATTCTTACAAAAGTGATACACTTCTTCTAAAGTGAAAAACTAAACCAAACAATTTCACTTATTTCCAAATCAATTTTTCCCAACTCAACTGGGAAAAATTGCCTAACCAAATAAGCTGTAAGCCAACTTGAGCTAGGCCCGTCACAATAGAAGCTGGGCTCCCTAGGGGTTTTTGGAACCAAACCATAAACTTCCCTTTTCGGAAACTGGTTTTCGTCCATTAGTGTAAAATTACAACATTCAAGGCTAAACCCCCAATCCTTCACTTTGCCAATTTGGGCTTGGCCCATTAGGATGGATGGCAACCCCAATTGAAGCCCCACTTGTGCCTTAATCTCTCTCTTCTTCATCATCATTGTTGCTTCATTGCCTCCATCCCTTCTCCATGCGTCTCCATCCATAGCCACACTCCCCACCGGTCGCTGCACCAGGGCTCGCTGCAATGGTCGTTCGACTTGACCCTCCAATCCTATGAAGGAAAGATGCCGCAACCACAAGAAACACCATGCCGTCGACGTCTTCACCATTGCACGAATCGCCAAGGTCGCCGTCGCATAAACCCGCAGCGGCCAATCTCGTCGTCTTCCCTTCTCAGGATGTGCGACCCACCTTCGGATGCTTGTTCTTGGCCTCGGGTTTCTTCCTCGCTATCGAAACCTTTGCCGTTGCTGACTTCTACGCGACCGTTGGCGTCTCCGCCTAAGAAGACATCGCCACCTTAAAAACAGCGTTCTCTTTGCCACTCATTCCGCCATTCGGCTTGTCGTGACTATCGCTCAGCCTTCCTTCGGTCTCGTCGCCATCAATGATGTGTCCCCGTTGTCATCAAAGGCCGATCTACTCCTTCTGTCGTTGGCCTTCAATGCCCGTGCTCAGATGCACCATCCACTCCTTCGTCTCTTCTTTCCCTAGTTCTTCTAAAGGTGGTGGTTGTTGGACGCTTATTGGCATTGGCTGCCGACATTCAACATGCTCTATCACTGCCTTCGTTGATCGTTTTGCTCCGTCGTTCATATCTAGCTATGGCTGCACTTCTTTCCCTTCTCGGTGTGAGACTGCCTCTGAAGTCCCATCAAGAACGGTGCAAATGACCTCTTTTACACTTATTTCCTTCTTGGTTTCTTCTTCGTTTCTTGATTCAAGAAGTTCTAGATTGGAAACTTCATATTGGATAATTCTTGGCAAAATGGGACTGAAATCAGGCTTGTAGTGGTGGAGAAACACAACTTCAAAGGTAGACATTGTTGCATGAGAATTGCACTGCTTCCATAACCAGCACCATTTCAATGCTTGGCCGGATAACCCCTTCTCTGCCTCAAACAGCCTTTGTGCCTCTAGTGTTCCAATGGCATCCCAAAACTGCCCTGCACAAATGATCCACCAGTACCCATTTTCCCATCAAACACAGGAAACTCCTGATGCTTCATTGCCTCTATGGAAGCTTTTCCTAGGAATCCCAGGATGATACAAAGCTTCTGATACCAATGTTAGGACTGAAATTAAATGATACTCTTTATTGATGAGAACCCTTGGTAAATCCCCAAGAACCCTAGAACGATTACAATGGTGTGAGGAAAAGTGAGAGCTCCTCTCTCTCAAGAGTTCAATTACAAAATGATCAAAGACACTCTTAACTAATCCCTATTTTCCTTATTTATAGTCAACTAATCCCCTAACTAACTAACTTCCCTAACTAATCTCTAACTAATGGATCCCAACACATGCCAGTTTGGCCAATAGAAAACCTTGTTCTTTTAGAAACATTTGTTTATTAGAAAAGAAAACTTAAAGCGCTTCCAAAAAAACAAACTAATTTTTCAAATATCTAATGACATGTAGCAGGTTTGTATGCCACATAAAGCTCATTGCCCTTTTATGTATGGTGATATCAGATACCACATAACCTGTCTAGCTTTATTTTTTCCCCTCCGTTTTATGTTCTTGATTTAGGTGATTCCTTTACAGAGAAAAATTAGTTTCCCTGGGTGACTTTGCTTCCTAGAAGAAGCACCAATGTTCGCTTCTTTCTAGCCATTGATTTTTCCTCTGCTATATTTAAATGCATTTTATATTTTGGCGCGCACCAAGAAAAATACAAAGCAATTCTTTTAACTAAAAAGAAAGCTTTGTTGATTTCACAGGATGGTCAAAGATGCTCCAAGTAACCAGGAATGACAATCTTCTGGCTCAAAATAACATTTTTAAACACCAGAAAGACCAAAACATCTAAAATGGAATAACACAAACATTTTGCAAACATATGATGGCATGTCAAAGCACACAAAACTACAAACATAGCCCAACAATGTGTCACAAGTAAAAAGGCACAGCATTCAAATAATAGAGTAACAACTAGTGAATACATGTCACCAATTTTTCTTTCATCGTAATTACATGAACACAACTGCAGCGAAGTTATTAAACGAGAAAACATCCTAGTTCCATAGCTGAGTTGTCAACACATAGGAAATTCAAAACAAACAAACACACGGAAGACAACTGTTCAAAATGCTTACCCCAACACCCAATTTAAGTGTTTGATAGCAAAACAGTGAAATGCCTCTTGCTGATCACTAGGTATCTCATCACCCAAAACATCATCATTTGTCATTACTGTGTCCGCCTCATGGTTCTCCTGAGAAAATTTAAAATTTAAAGAATAGCCCAAAGGCTGAGTCAACTTCAATATGAATATTACCATTGGACAAAAGTATCTGAAGTACATAAAAAACTAAGAACAAGTATGATTACAAATGTAATACATTATCATATCAAGTATTTGAGAAAGGCCTAGTTTTCAAATGAGCATGCTTCAGAGTCAAAGTTTCATTGACAGACATAAATGAGTTCAGCATTATGTTTCTTCAATGACACATGAACCTGCAACAGTTCTGGTGCACTTGATAGAAGTAAATATGAACAGAAGGAAATGATGAAAATGGGAAAAAAAAAGAGGCAAATGCCATATTCAGAAATGCCTTAACTTTTCAGGACCATTAGAGTAAATAAGTAAAGCACAAGTAGGAAGAGGATAAGATGTCTCCCAAAACAAGCAAGAGACCGGAGGACAACTATAAAGTATCTAACATCTAACAAGGCTGCTCAATCCCTTGAAATAGCCATGAACAGAATGCCAGAATGAGATGCAGCAAATACAACCATTACCCTAAATCAGATCTGGGCAGAGGCTTGATTTTATTCTACTCAAACCATGTACGTCAGAGAACAGCAAAAATTAGCACACTGCCACCAATTTTTTTTGCCCTTTTGCTTCTTCCAAAACAAACAGAAAGAATTGACTCCAAAGTGAATGAGCACCACCAATATTCATCCAGCACATTAAACAACTCATCCCAAAGGAAAGAAGCTGCCCTATATGTAGCAATAATTGGGCCACCTTTTCTGAACTCAAGCTGTGCATAACAGTGATACTGGATGACACATATATTGACTAGGCAGCAGCCCCAGCAATCTCCCTAAAAAAAAACTCTGATTTTGAAAAATTACGTGTTTACATGTTTCATTTTAAAAAAAATAATCTTTAAGTTGGTGCCCGTGCCACAAACCATACTGCCCCCCCTTTCTTTGGCCCCAGTAGAAATCCAGTACCCCTAGCTCCACCCTGTAACATGCCACTTTATTAATCCTAGAGGATGCCAACAAGGCAAAGGACTTGACTTCAATGAGAAATTTAGATTTCTAAATGAGCTTCTCCAAAAGAAACCTCCTTATGAATAAAATTATTAAGATATAGGAAACAGATAAGAAGATCAACAACCCACTAGATAACATTAAAAGCCAAAACATCTAAATTCACTTTCTGAAGTATCCATACATGCAATGGAGAGCCTGGTACTCCATCATCATCATCATCTGGCACTGCTTCACCATTGAGATCGACAAGTTCAGGAGTTCTCTTCCACTCGGGAGTAGGTGGACAAACTACCATTTCAGGCCTTTTTTCATGATAAAATGCATATAGTGCATCAATGTACTCAGGTTTGTAGATTCCTGGAGGCCGTGCTTCGAAAATATTTTTATTGCCTGAAGAATTGGCAAATTAAAAGGGTAAATACTGAACATGAGCAACATCTTTAACAGTAGGATATAAATTCATAAGGTAACTCCTTATCCAACCTGAGTAACAGACATTGACATAGCACGCATTAGATAATGGATGATCATGTATCCTGTACGATTATGACCATGTGTACAATGAACCAGAATATACTTCTTTGAGTGTTTTTGACGTGATAGAAATTGTGTAACCTGCAATTGAAAGTTTATTTTACTTAGAAGAATGAGAGCAACAAAGATTGAACTCTAGATTACTTGGTTATAAAGGCTCTGATACCATATTATAAACAATCCCTCCCAAAAGCTTAAGCAGTTGAGTAGAGACAAATGAATGGTTTTTATATCTTAAAGATAATTTAAAATAAAAAATAGAAGTCCAGATGGTATAAGCTTATTACAATCAAATTTGCTCAACTTCAGCTTCCATTTAGCTTATATGCTACAGAATGGCTTAAAATGGTAATATTGTAAAAGACATATAATTCAGTTCATCAAATAGCTTTAATCGTCTCAGGAATCCCCAATTCTGAAACATGTTGCTCAAGTAATGAATATGTTCAAGTAAAGAATGAAATGCACGACTACCCAAAATAGAAACAGATGTCACTATCTTCAAAATAACTGTGATAATATAACAATAATATTGAGAAAGAAACAAACCTCATAGACAAAATGATTAACGGATAAATTATCAGGTACAGAATCGCGGCCCTTGCATTGGATCTGAAGCACAAGTCCACAACAATGATCTTCAAATGTAAGGACAAGAGAGGCGTCACAGTTTTAATTACATAAAAGAACTTGGAAAAAAAGATAGTTGGTGAGCAAAAGTTGCCTACTACAAACCTTAACATGCTTGATACCTTCTTTCTTAAGATCAGCCACTGGATAGTACCGCGTAGTGTTCGTCAAATCAATCACCAGACCAAGCTGCGAGCAACAGAATAAAATGTTTAAGGGGCAGTAAAAGTTACATAAAAAAGCTTCACGTACAAAATATATTGTACTGCTGTAGACAAGCACCAGAATGGTATTTCAAAAAAAAAAAGAAAAGAAAAAAAGAACATTAGATCCAAGTATTCTTTTCTTCTTTCCTTGTTTTTTAAGAATCTAGAGATTCCTTTAATCTGCATCACTCCAGCTCTTAAAATTAAATGAAAAAGAAGCAGATGGAACAGACTAAAGGCTTGGTTACATTTCATGATCTAAATGATAAAGGATTTTCTGAACGGGAGTCCCTTTGGGGCTCCTTGACTTGGTTCATTTGCCTTGTCACCCTAACCAAAGAGTTAGGGCCCCTAAATACTTCTAGGGATTTTTCACATAATTCCTTTTTCAATTCCTTACTCATTCTTTGAATAGGGATACTTTTCTTCTTGATAAACCTGTGTGGAAATGCAAGGCTCTCTCTAAGGTCAAGTCCTTCATTTGGACAGCAGTACTTATTAGAATTAACACTAATGACATGTTATGGGTTCACAGACTCTCCTGATATGAGTATAATGTGTGCTAGCTCATAATCTATACCACATTTGTTCTTACATTGCTCTGCTGTTGTAATGGCACTCCTTATTTGGTATTTTCAATGAATGCTAGGTGCATCCTAGCCATAGTTGTCAATGGCGAATGGCGGCTCATGGTGGTAGACCAAAAATCTGCCATTTATGTCCACCATAAGACCATCATGGCGCCGCCATGGCCACCATAATGTACAAAACTTCTCATGGCAGGGGGGCCAAAACCCGTCATGCCATGGCGCCGCCATGACCACCATTTGACAAAATTCCTAGCTCCTTGGGTCAATGCTTAAGGGTTAGTTTACAATTTCCATGGTTTTAGGAGAAGAAAAAGAGGCCAACTTTACCGGCAATCTGCAATCTATGCTACAATATGGCGTATGTGGAAGAAGAAAAACTCATCTTCTAGGAAATTTATATGAAACCTCACTTTATTTTAGACAAGATACAGCAGCTAGTGTCTATTTGGTGCAAAGCTCACAGCCTTTTATCAGAGGATTCTATAATTGATATGTTGAGGAATTAGAAAGCATGGCTTACATTGATATTTTTCCCTGCATGTTTCTTGTTCTCTCTTTGGTTTAGGATTCATTATCTTCCTCACCATTTGAAAAATTTGATCTCTTTTCTCAATAAAATCCTTTCTATTTAAAAAAAAAAATCTAATGAAACTTAACATTGCTTGAAAAAATTCTACTTACTTTTCTCCCTAAAACTCTCTGTTGATGTATCACTTGTTTAAATGAGTATCTTTTACCAGGAGCAATGCAGTCATTAAACGATTCACCAAGTGGAACCTTAGATGGTATCATGCAACAAATTTCCTGGCTAAACGAAGGGCAGTCCAACCAACCTGCATTAAATAATAAAATGAAAATAGAGTCATTTTCCCTTCCACATACAACCATGAACCATCTAAATTATTGGGACGACTTATGAATGGATTACCATCATTGATTACACTGGCAAAGCAGCAAGATAGCCAGGGAAATAAATACTCACCCGGAGGAAGCTTACTTCTGTCATATGATTTAAGGGCCTTAGTAGGAAACAGCCGATCATAACCAGCTGGCTGTGATACTTGCACAGGTCTGTCATCTGAACGTCTCTCTTCAACCGTCTCTTTCTTTCTTCACGTTCCTAAAGAGGAGGCATAAAATCAGCAAATGTATCATTGAAAAGATGTAAAGGTGAACTATATCTAAAGTACTCATGAAGCCCAAAGAATCAGTGAAACATGTAGCATAAAAATTATTGGAAAGGCCAAAAGCTATTCTTATTGGGGACTCCAACCAGTTTTGATTACAAATAAACATAGCAAAGAACCAATCAATGAAAGCATTTTTTCTTTATTTTAATGTTTTCTATCAGCAAGTAAAGCTCGTTGTGCGAGGAAGTGGGAAGAAAGAGAGAGATGCAGAGGAGGGAGAGAGAGAGAGAAATTAAGCTATTCAAAACTTAGCATGAACTTCCACAAACTCCTAGACCATTCAAATTCAACCACATTATCTAAGCATCTACGAAAGTCTCAACTCATGAATTGATCGACTGAGATACAATGTATCATTTTACTGAATTGAATTCATTTTTCATCAGAATTTTCCTTTTATATAACAAGACAGTTAAAGAAATATTTAAAGCAGTTTCTACCAACCACTCAATTCAAATAAAGCTTGATACGTGCTCCACTTCTAACAAACATATTCTCTAAAGTCTCAACATGGGCTCCAGTTGCAAGGGCATTGATGTACATGGGTACATTAACTTTCAGGGGAAAAAATGCTTTTGCAGAGGCATTTACTAATGCAGCTGTAGTACCAGATCAGTGCAGTTCCCTAGTATGATAACATAGATGGTTTTATTCCTGCCAAGTTCCCAACAGCTCTTTAAAAAATTATAAATCACATAACCAGATCTTGACCTGTACCCATAGTTGCCAACAGCAAATGACTGCTCATGGCCGTCCACCAACAATACTATGGAATCCCACCATGGCGCTGCCATTTAAGCCAAAATCATCATGGCGGGGGGCCAAAATCTGCCTCGCCATGGTGCCATGGCCGCCATTTACAGCACTGCCTGTACCAGAGGATGCTGGCATCCAAATTTACAATTTGTATCCAGTATTTACAATATTGTATCCAGCTATGCACAAGATATAATTTTTCATATAGCTAAATACAGTCAAGTTAAACACTAACATGACCTATCAAAATGAAGTAGATAGTCTAACCAAACCTCACAAATATCCTATATGAAAAAATACTTTATATTAACCATACAATAAATGAGCGATTAAAATCACAGCAGTCCATGTCATCATGCATCATAGTCAACTTAGGCCATCATGACATTGTAAGGGAAAAAAAAAAAACAGAACATGAACCATAAAATGAAGCTGAAAATCTAATCGACCAAACCTCACAAATATCCTATATGAAAAAAAAATTCATAAATGAGAAATTACAATCACAGTAGCCCATGTCATCATGCATCATAGGCAACTTAGGCCACCATGAGTCCATGACATTGTAAGGGGGAAAAAAACAGAACAGAGGAGATGGTACCCGGCGTGCTATATCAACTGCAGTTTCTATGCGCTCTTCTGGTGCATTATATTCTTCGAGATGGCCTTCAAAAGGATCTTCATCTTCCTCCGGCACCGGTGAGGCATTCAAGTCCATGGCAACTATCATTAAGCAGCACCAAGCAACATTCCGCCAAAATATACAATTCCAATAACCCACACTTACCTACGTCAGCCAATACTCACTACCTAAAAATCCTTATGCCTGCACAATTCAAATAGCAATAATCCCGTTAAACCAGCATGCCCAAAGGAAGAAAAAAAAACACAAATTCTACTAGCCTATTGTTCCAAAATTAAAATAGAAAAATTAATTGATCCATGCTAACACCACCTTCTAAATTAACCAAACACCAACGGTGCTTTGTTTCAAAAACAGCTTTCAGTTTTCATTTCCTAGTTTCTGGATTTGTGAGAGAAATACTTAAAACTGTAAAAACTACAAAATACATATTTCAATTTTCATTACTAGTTTTCAGTATTTCCATTATAAAATCCTGAAAACTGAAAAACTTAGAATGAAAATTGAAAATGCACCCTAAATTAGGCAAACACTAAATTCTTTCCATTTTTAGGGTGAAAAAAACACTACTCTGCTTCTGTTTCTCTGTTATATCCTCCCAAGTCCTAACTGTGAAAAGCAACACATTCTTAAACCCTAGCTAGCAAAATTCACCTCAACATTCTCCACCTAAAGTTTCAAACTATAGCAAAATTGAACAAGTACAAGAGCTTTAAAAGAGTGGCAAATACCTCAGCGGGCAAAGACGACGAATTG